>OZ026514.1:64294930-64657430 GCA_964019695.1 Loripinus fragilis | reverse complement strand
CCATCAAATAGAAATAATTCGACCAATCAAAAAAGCTCTCAACAACGTGATCACATTCAAATAAGCATTTCAGACACCTAATGATGACACGTGAAAAAATGCGATTTTGTGCAATTTTCTATTATTTTAGGAATATCTATTGCTAGATTGACTTGATAATACGATGGCATAGTGCCACTGGTATTTTTGCTGGTTTTTAGCCATTCTTCAGATTGTGAAATGTTTACATGATCACAAGCTACACCAGTGCTATGACGTTACCAATGCTGATCTAGGAATGTAAACAACATGAATGCTAAATTATTTTGCGAGGTAACAAAGATATACAAAACGGCACTGATTGGCCGTTACAATTAATCCGATCTTAGTATGCAATATACACAAGGCTGTATTCATACAAAACAGAGCTACTGTTGGTATTTTGATACTGACCATGTGCCCAACCTCGTGGTTACAGTAGAATTTTTGATTGGTTGAGTAAGTCATGTGATATAAGTGCATGTGACTGGAATCCCGAATTATAAACTGTTAATCAAATCACCTTTAGTCTTATGATCATTTGCCTAAGCAATGTGAACTTTACAAATAAATGATTTATTTAGAACAAAACTATCTGTAAAAATTAGGAAAATCAGTTATAATGTTGGATTTAATATGGCAATGATCACACGTGATATGATCATATCAAGGGAAACGGGTCAATGGTTACTCATCATACCAATTTACATTCAATTTACATTTGTTATGCTGAAGATAACCTAAAATCATTAAGCTAAATATAAATTAATATGTCCCTATCTGTATACACAAATGTGGGTGTGTAACTTAATGTGAAGATAGTCTCTTTAAAGAGTAACTGGTTACAGACAGTTATAACGCATAGTATTTTTAAGTAGCGTGCATCATTTTCTATTCTACTGGATGCTATATGAAGTGCAAGCAAATACCTTGTTTAGTAATCAGCAGTTTTGTATCGTAAATGAACTTAAATATACAAAAACATTAGCAAGTATCATGTTACTGACTATGTTTGTACAATATGAACAACAGTGAACTTGGTACACAACAATATTCAGTTGCTTTAAAAGTTTCAGATATTTGATTGAATAAAACTTAGATTCTTTCAGATAAATACTGTAGGTGGTAGGAAGTCTCTTCAGAGAGATGGCCCTGTAATATTTAGCTTGTTGGCAGGATGAAATTTTCTTCACTTGAGGCAAATTTGGGTTTGTGTTGGGGTATTTTAGTCTATACTATTCTTTCTCCTTCGCTCTTGGAGGAGTACCGACATGAAATTTTGTTGACTGGGATGCTAAACCACCACCAATCACTCAATCAATCAACACTCAATTCAAATAAATATTACAACAATCGAAATCCACCGTATCTTAGCATTTCAGACATTTTTTTTTATTATATTTGAAAACACTTTGGGCAAACATAAGACCATATATTAATCAATCATTCAACCAAGTCAAATAAATATTACAACAATCTAAATCCACCGTATCTTAGAATTTCAGACATTTTTTGTTATATAATTGAAAACACTTTGGGCAAACATCCGACCGTATGATATATTTTATATGATTATATACTATGCAAAATAAATTTAGCAATTGTTTTGTATGGGTTGGTCCATCAACATCGGATCTTAAGTTATCTTTTTTTTGCATGAAGATAAAGCACAGATCATCCGTTTATCGTAAAACGAAGAACATTCATGATGCATAAAGGGTTAAAAGGGTTAATTGTAATTGTTTATTGTATTTTTGTTACTTTCTGATGTGACATACTGGGTCAGGTGTGGTACTTGACTGTATTGTTGCCGTCTTTCTTACTTTAATACTTACCAGAGGAGCAGGAACGTCTGCTGTGACCTCGTAACTGCTATTTTCCCATTTCCAAAAACCACCATCTAGAACGGATATATTTCTAAGGCCATGTAACTGAATAAATGTAAAGGAGATAGAATATAGAGATTTTGTTAAACTAAAAGCATTATGCTTCAAAAAATTACCGACATGCGCGGATCCAGAAAGTTTTGTCAGAGGGGGTCCAACTTTGACAACGTTTTTTTTTTTATTTTTTTTTATTTTTTTTTTGTTTGATGAGAGGCAGGGATCTAAATACCATTAATGGCATCATCGGCCCGCCAGCGAAACGCCATTTAAATGAAAAATCACAAAAATATAGGCTTTCATAGCAATACTGGTCCGGATCCCCTGAAAAATCACAAGGCTACCAAGCCAGCATTCAATATTGGGCCATCATCGGCATGCCAGCGAAATGCCATTTAAATGGGGTTTTCGCTGGCAGGCCGATGTTGGCCCGCTTATGATGGTATTTGGATCCTCTCTCCCTCAATCAACTAGAACAAACAAACAAAAATAAAACTGTTGTCAAAGTTGGACCCCCTCTGACAAAACTTTCTGTATCCGCGCATGCTTTTTGTGACTTTGATTTTTGTTTTGATTTCTGTTAAATTTGCTACGTAATGTCAGAAATGACTATTGATTTTTGGTAGCCGTAAATCGGTCCTTTTTTATGTCAACAACGTCACTTGACGATGTGATCGGCGTCATTGCAGATGTTGCTTTATTTTATGCAATTGAAAAATGCATTGGCAAAGTGGGCAATGCGTTTTTGCACAGTGATTCGATGTCCGACTATAGAGCTGTATGTTAAAATGTGTACAGTTTTGCTAGAAAATATTGGCTAAAATTAAACCTACGTCAGTCATACAGTAATTTAAGGCGAATGAGAACAGTAAAGAAGGGAAATATCAGGATCGATATAATCAAGCACCACATCATATGGAAAAGTGACAAAAAGACAAGAAAACATCACATACAAGAGAGCCAAGAGGTTAGCCATTTCTCAGCAGGTGATCACAAGGCTGCAAAGAACAGACAAGAAAGCATGACAAAGACAAACATGAAACATAAATAACAAAAAGGATCCAAAAAAGAAGCACCGCCTTGGAACGGTCAGTAAAAATACTGCAGGGCTTAAACATGTTCAACTGTTTAAAAGTCCGACTTGCACAGGTCATCTCTTAGAATGGCTTGGTAACGTCTATACTGATTTACAAATGAATCGATTGGAATTGAAAATAAATATTAAACTGAGAGAAAAATGCGTTGGCTGTGGAACTTAGTATAGTTTTGTGGAAAAAAGTCACCGCATTTAAGATTCCATATCAAGTCCATTATCCTTAAAATTGAGGTGGGTGGGGTATAGAGTGCCAATTTTTGTTATCTTACAATTGGGAGTAGTTTCAAGCCTCTTTTGTGAACATTATAAATCAATGTATCTAACCATTTCACGAAATGTTAGCAGCAAGTTCATAAAGTGTATTTTGTTGTTTTTGTTGGCCAAAAAGAGAGGGAAATTAGGCACTTTTGCGTTAACCAAACTGTGCAATAATAATAACATGTAGGATAAAAACAACAGATGAGGTACGTTCTTGAAAGACCAGAGAACGATATATAGAAGAGTTTCTTTCCTAAAACAATATTTTTCTAGGAGAAATGTTAAGAAAACTTTGCTCCTCTTGTTCGGTTTTCGAAATAAATTTTACCCATTCGTGTTCATTGATAAAAAAACAATAACAATACTTTCAAACGGATTTCTTACGGTTTGTATCATGTGCTGACAAAATCTAACATTACCTATGAATAGACGAATTCTTCCTATAGCAGAATTTCTTTTAATCGGTGGATGACATTACGTGCAAGATGAAAATAATGACATTTTGTGAACGCTTACAAATATTGTTTTTTTGAAGATTTGCCTCATCACAAAAACCACCACGAGTGCGTTAATCCGCAATAATTGGCAATAATTAGGTTACCCTCGTTTATGTAAACGACTTAATTTCGCGAAATGAAAAAAAATAGGTATGAAACTTCTAGAGATTGGCGAAACAAGCATTGTTTATTAACAATTAATAGCCATTAATTTTTGGTGGGCGGAGTAATGAAAATGCTTTTTTATTATCTTGGGAGTATCATTAAAGTAAGAAAGACAGCAAGGATCAGGACGCATTCAAGTAACACACCTGTCCCTGTAACAAGCATATTTTGTTAACATTATAAATCAATATATCTGACCATTACACAAAATATTGGCATGATGTAAAAATGTATTTTGTTGGCCAAAATAAGACAGAAATTGGACATTTTTGCGTTAACCAGATTGTGAAATGACAATAACATGTAGGAGAAAAAGAACACATGGGGTACATTCCCAAAATACCGGAGAACATTTGATATCCTATGTGACAATGTAGCAACGGTCTTAAGCTATTCAAAAAACGGTCAATACTAAATGTTCGGGCAAACGTGTTTTCAAATAGAGTTGTGAATGCCTGGAACTTATTACCATGTGAAGTTGTACTGGCACCCTCCCTTAACACATTCAAATCAAGACTGAACAAATTCTGGTACGGACACCCATTAAAATTCACGCCAAGTTGTTACACCCCCGGAGAAACAAATGTATCAGTCACAAGAAGATATCGAAACGGGCCATAAGAAGTGGTTTAACCGCTTAAAGAAGGTCTCTCGGATGGTAAGAAATGGTAAGAAATGAATGGGGTAGTAGGGGACAGCATGATGTGGTGTTTTAGATGGATGAGTTTGGGTGGATATGATTGGCTATAGTAGCCTTACTCAACCCACGTTACCACAAGGATCACATTTGTTGGGGGTGAAGTGAGGAAGGACAGGTTACTATCAACATTATTAATGTGAGGTTAGATAGAGCGTGTACACCATGCCATGTCCGACCGTACCACCCCTTCACAACAGGGCACAAATCACAACCTACAACACCCAACGACACCATATCCAAGCAACACACTGTACACACTATAGCTCACCACATCCTTGCTTTTCTTATTTTATTTATTTAACTCTAAAACCCAGAACCCTCTGTATTGTTTGTGTTATATTGAGAGGTGTAAAAAGTGACTTATTTATTATAGTAATTATATAAATCTCCTATATATGTTTTAAGTTTGGAAAGTACATGGAGCTTAGGTGGAGGGCGCCTCCTTTTGCTGGAACAAGACAACTCGTCGACTGAACAATTCGTGGACACATTTTTTGAGACAACTCGTCGACAGATCCTGAGACAACTCGTCGACTTTTTGTGAGACAACTTGTTGACACCTTTATTCTAAGTTAATTGACCAGTAAATTATAATTATAACTGGTAATCAGGTGCAATTAGGGATAGTAATATAATGTACATGCTGAGTGCAGTCAATGAGCAACATTTACTGTAATTTTTGCTTGGATGCTTCTGAATATAGGTGATGAAATGCGTCATATTTATACGTACGAAAATCGTAATGGGTTGTTGACAGGATAAAAATTGCTTCACTTCATGCAAGTTTGGATGGGGATTGGATCTAGGGAGGAAGTTAAGTCTACCCCATTCACGTTTCTCACTCACTCTCTCTCTCTCTATGAGGAGTCCAGACATGAATGAAATTGTTGACTGGGACTTAAAACATTGACTCAATCAAGACATTAAAAGGAAGCCATATGAGTTATTCATAATTTTATTAACAGAAGCAATAAAGAAGATTTAAACAAACAAACACGTACTTAAATTGCAGCTATTATCATTTACTGGTCAATTAACTTAGAATAAAGGTGTCGACGAGTTGTCTCATAAAGTGTCGACGAGTTGTCTCATAAAGTGTCGACGAGCTGTTACAAAAATGTGTCGACGAATTGTTCTGTCGACGAGCTGTCTTGATTCCCCTTTCGCGATGTAACTCCTTTCGCAAATTAGCTATACCCAGACACTACACACGTGGATTTACTAAATTTTGGAATAATATTGAAAATACTTCAGGTTTTCGTGTAAAATTAAAATGCATCTTTATTTTAGTACACATTTCATCAATAAAATAGACGCTTAATTCGTTTTCTATTCGAAACGGGACGATAGATGGGATTACTTGCTCTAGCGAATTTTTTTTATGAAGGAACGCAATTCGGTGATTGTCAAGTTGACACAAAAAACACGATGTTACAATTTTTGGCTTCTCCTAAGATATTTTTCGTAGATCAAGGTTTGTTTTATCTCTACATACTTATATTTAAACTGTCGTACCTCGCTGTAGAAAAATCTTTACGAAGTCGAAGCTGATCTGTTCAAATAACTGTTAAACTCTGTTTACTATAAATCGTAAGTCCGTGTGGCCTAGATAATCGGACAAAACTGTTAAAAGTACGGAGGCCCCACATGCAATAACAAGAGAACAACATGGCATCTCGAAACAATTTGGTCCGCTAATGTTGAGTGTAAAACGGTTCAGAAGTCAACAAAACAACAAAATACATCTGTATGTTGTGCTTGTAATTTGTAGAAATGCAAAACTCATTAGACAGGTTTTGGTCGGACATTTCGAGATGGTTTTAGGCTTAAAAATATGTTTGTTATATCACCTCACCTATTAACCAAGGGTTGGGGAAGGGCAGCAATTTATCAGGATTCAATCACATATTTATTTGGGAACGCCTGCTGTTCTGGTATTTTTATTGGGTACACAGTGGATGCTGGGTCCAAGCTAACATATGCAGAAAAGATGAGAGTACACCCCCCCGGGGAACGGACAAAAGCCCACTGGGACAAAAGCCCACTAGGACAAAAGCCCACTGGACAATATCCCACTGGACAAAAGCCCACTGCTTAATTTGGCAGGGTGGACAAAAGCCCACTTTTCTGAAAAAAAAATAGATTTAAGTTTGTTTTTGTTTTTTTTATATAATACCGTCAACCCTGATCAGACTCCTTCAGGGTAATCACCTAGTGTGTTTTCACTGTCATTATTATTTCTCATGTATGCTGTGACAAACAACTTAATTTGGGTGTTAAAAGCAATTGATATTTGAAGAAAATCAATTTACAGTTTGGGTCAAACAATCTATCATAATTGGGAAACATGTGTCTAATTAATCCAAATGACCTTTGATCTGGTAGTGACAATCAGCATGCACTTTTATTAGAGGTGCCAAACAAAAGAGATGTTTGAAATTTCAGCTTTCAGAAGAAGGGAGAGTCTTCATCTTAGGTCCGTCTGTCCGTTTGTCCACAAGGGGTGTGGGGGGGGGGTACTCTGATATTTTCATTCATACGTAGGCTCTGGCTATTTTATGGGTTCAAATTTTTGATTTTTCATTTTTTTTTGAGGATATTTTTCTGGGGTCATCACAAAATTGGACTATAGAGGTCATTTCTATGCATTTTAGGGTATTTTCTGAAGATCAAGGTACAGAATGGAGGATATTTTTTAGGTTGCTAATGTTTCAAATATTTATTTTGGGTGCTTGAAATTCCCGATAATTGTTTTGGTGAACGGTAGATGCTGGACCTGAGCCTAGGTATGAAAAGAAAATGAGAGTACCCCCTCCCCCTGCCCCTGGGGTTTGTCCATCAGTTCAAACCTATCCCTGTAAAATGCATATAAGTGGGCTTTTGTCCTAGTGGGCTTTTGTCCTAGTGGGCTTTTGTCCCAGTGGGCTTTTGTCCTAGTGGGCTTTTGTCCAGTGGGCTATTGTCCTAGTGGGCTATTGTCCTAGTGGGCTTTTGTCCTACACTCCACCCCCCCCCCCCCCCCCCCCCCCCCCCCCCCCCCCCCCCCCCCCCCCCCCCCCCCCGGCTGAAACGACCCAAGGCCGAAACAACTCGTGGCCGAAACGACCCATCAAAATAGGCGGAATCAACTCAACCCTAAATTTGGCCGAAAGGACCAACAGTCGAAGCGACCCACGACCAAAACAATCCCGATTCGGGGGTTCAATTTGAGTCAATAAGGTGTTTGCCAAAATTTTGATGTCGTTTGTCACTGCAGTATTCATTATAGGCCACACCTTTGGGTCATGTACATATTTTTGGTGCAGAAAAATAATGCTCATGGGCCTATTTGGCCCAATTTCCATTCTCCTCATAGAAAAAGACAAGTATTGAGCGTAAAATGCTTATATTTTCCTATCCGTAACTCAAAAAATGTCTCATATTGCAGCAGTTTATACATGTATGAGTATGCTATTCTCTTAAGTTTCCCACATGTTTTAACTGCTCGAAAGCCTTGTCTCATCAAGATGGTTCCTTTGAGCATCAACAACCTATGTTTTGATGAAATTAAATGAAAAAATAATTTTGATTTTAACAATTTGATCGCCATTTTTTCAATTTTTCTCAGAATTAAAAAAAAGTGCCCAAATGGTTTTAGGTTTTGGAACTGCCATGTCTCAGCAAACAGTGAAGAACCAGGCCTTTCGAAGCAGGTCATTATACTAGCCATTCCCATGGGCCTTGTTTATACATTTATACCTGAAAGATTGATAGCACCAAGATTGCTTCAAGACAAAGTATTTTAACTTGATTTAGTTCTATATATATATTTGAGATATCAAAACAGAACAAAATTCCTCTGGTAAGGATCAAAATGTATTCACTGTTTGCCCGCTGTGTAATTGTGCATGCTTTTTTGCTGTCTGCTGATTGATTTTTTTGTTCAAAATCAATAAAAAATTTCAGAAATACGATCAAGTGAGAACATTTGGGATATACATCTTATGTGTCTTTTGTAGGTCCTGATCTGAGACAAACTGTTTGCAAAGGCTGTCAGCAAAGGACACTAGTAGGCTTGGGCAGCCTGATCTGGGCCGAGAGTGTTTGTTAAAAAACTTTTTAAACAGTTCAGATTGGAGCGCATTGGCTCAGGGCTTGTGGTAGGGTGTATGACTCCAGACACATGGGTTGCGGGTTCGGTACCCAGGGTTGGCACAATATTACCCGCCCGGGTAAACCCACCCCATAAAACCGGGTTTACCCGGGCTGGGCAATAAGGTCATATTACCCACTTTGGGCAATATGCGGGTATTATGAATTTTTGGCCTTAAAATTCTCGCTTTTCAGTCTGATAATAGATATAAAACTGTAGAAATGATTCTATATAGCCATATTTTAACCAGTTTTAATGGTAATAGTGAGATAGTCATTAAAATATTAGTATCAACATTGACATTTAAAAATATATAATAACAATTATTTACAAGATACAGACAAGTCAGTTTTGGAGTATGTCTGCTTATTATTATCTTGTCTTTTTCATGATTATGCCAGTCTACCAATGTCATCTTCCCCTGAAAAAATATCTTAAGATCTCAAGAATATAAACAAATCCACTCTGGGTCTTATTGCTTGATCATATTAGCAGTAAATGAAAATTTGAATGCTAACTTTGATTGGTGATGAGCTGTTTTATGCTTAAGTCTGAATAAAGTTTATGTATGTATGCTATAATTCTATTCCAGAGTGAATAAGTTCCCATTTCCCAATAAGACTGCATTAAAATAATTTCACACTTTTGTTACTAGGACCAGCATGACTGCAATTGACCATAACTTCTATAGTCAAGGATAATTGCTCAATTACTGCCCCAAAGGTGTGAATCACAGTAAAAAGAATACTACAGTATTTTTCTAAATTTTTTGATATCCCCACATTTATTGTAACTAGCCGAAAATTTTACCATAAAGTAATACCATCAAAAGATGCAGACAGAAATGCAAACAGCTTTAATCCCGATAAGGCTGTTTCTCTTTAGACCAGTGCTGTTTGCACAGAAAAACTGTAAGGTAGCAGGTGGTTGCGGGAGTTATGAGATAAACTTTCAAATTTATAAAACCCATATAAAACCCATAAAACCCCCAAAACCCGCCCTCATAAAACCCGTAAAACCCGCCGGGTTGGGCTTTATGATAAAACCCGGGTTTTATGCCAACCCTGTCGGTACCTGATCTGGGTCAAGACTGTTTGCAAAGGTTATCAGTGAGAAGAAACACTAGTAGGGAAAGGGTTAATACCATTTTTTGGCAAATAGTTCAGACTGATTAGACTCTTTCATAATTCCAGATAAGGATCTTTTGGACACCTAAAATTGCATTTATTTCCTAACCCATCTCCTTTGCCAAAAAGTGGGAGTCCCACCTTACAAAAGAATATAGCCTTTCTTCTAAAATCAGGAGTCCAAGCATAGAAAATGGGACTTCAGGGCTGAAAATCAGCAGTAAGTTAGAGCTCTGATGGTCTGCTGCATATTTTTGCTGTCTGCTGATTTTTTTTTCTCAAAAAATAGACTTTCAGGATTAGGCTAAAAAACAAGCATTTCAGGCCACTTTTTAGAAAAACAGATAAGGCAGTCAGACAGTTTTTTATACCCCACCACTTTAAAAAGTGCGGGGTATTATGTTATACCCTCCATTCAAAAAATTGCGTTCGAGTGTCTGACTGTCCATCAGTCCATCAGCGCATTGTTTTCACTCTCTGCTGGGAGCATTTTTTAACCAATTTTCTTCAGTTGATATTGGGAAGTAGTGTCCGGGGATTGCAGATGGGTAAATTTTGGCAAATAAGTACAGAGTTACAGCCCTTTATTGACGTTAGTATTTGGTTTTCACTCTCTATCTTTGGCATTCCTTTACCGATTTTCTTCAAACTTGGTATAAGAGTCGATATTGTAAAGGAGTGTTCTGGGATTGTGGATGGGTAAATTTCGACAAATAAGTACAGAGTTATAGCCCTTGATTGACGTTAGAAATATGTTTTCACTCTCTATCTTTGGCATTTTTTACCGATTTTCTTCAAACTGGGTATATGAGTTGATATTGAAAAGTAGTGTCCCGAGGCGGGGCATGTTGCATGCCTGCAGCGCTTTTATTATTTTTTTTATTTCGAAAAAACCCCAGACAAAACCATTTTTTTTCATCAAAACATAATGAGGCACCTTTTTGTTAATGTTAAGCATAAAATGATGATACATGTATTATGATTTTGACATCTGAATAAAATAAATGAGGCCACTTTTTTCCATGTCAAGTCTGAAAAAAGACAGATGAGGGTATGATGATTTGAAACAGTTAAGGGAGGGCCTGAGAGGAGTGTCAAACAGTTTGAAGCCAGATCGATCAGTCTTGACATTTAGTCGGAGCTCGATCTCAGGCTTACAAGTGGCTTTTAATGAAAAAGTAGGAATCATAAATGAGAAAAAAGTAGGAAAAAGTAGGACTACTTGTAAGCTTGTGATCTGGGTCCAAACTGTTGGCAAAGATTATCAACAGAAGATACTAGTATTGAAAGAGTTAATACAATTTTTTGTCTAACAGCTCAGACCCTCAATAGACTCTTTACTGTGTCGCAGCTGATCTGGGAATACACTGTTTGCCAATGTCTGAAATATTTTCTCCATATACAGTGATTTTATTTGGCCATTTTTACCGCCTTATATCATTCCCAATCAAAAAATGGCCTTTATTTTCCCAATTTCATGTACTTTGGTATTCATTTTCCCAATTTTTATGATATATTTTCACAAATGTGAAGGAAAAGGTAGCTTCCAAAAATCCCAAATAAAATCACTGATTTAGTCAGATACAGGATCCCAGGTGGAAGTCATTAAAACGGGATATTTATCACTTCTTCCTTACCTGATAAGCTGTCAAATAAGCATTATGTATAATAGTTTGTAATTGAGGCCTCAGTCTGAACCACTTTCAGTATAAAATGCCTAGACTCACACTGAATATCATGTCATGTGTAGTGACACATTACTGTTCCAGTTTAAGAATAGCTTCCAGGTGTCCTGTATTTTGAATTTTCATGGTATTTGCCTTTTATTTTATTCTTCAGCTACAAATCAGGGTTTTGTAGGAGTCCTAGGACAGAGATGAGGAACAAAGCCAAACATTTTTACAGGACAATGAGAGCCAAGGACAGAAGTTTGATGCTCCCTTTTAGCCTTGAAGTTAATATTGGTTGTTGATGACAGCCAGAAATTCCTACAGACAACTTGTTCTCTCAGAGATCTTATCAGGAATAAATGCTGTGATTCAACATCTAGACAACCATTTAAACAAGGTAAATATAAATGCATTTCAAACAAATGAACCCATTTCAGTGTTTGCATGGTTCGCAGAATTTAATTTTTCATAAGTTTGACCCTACTGCTGCTGTACGTACTTAAAAAATTAAAAACCCTATAAATGTAGCTTCCAATCAGTAATATGAACAAAATGAAAAGGGCTTTGAAAATTGTATTATGTATACATGAAACAGGTCAGCCGACATTAGGTGTTGTGGTAAATCTTGACATTTATTGAATGCCTTGCATTATAAAACATTTCATTTAAAATTTTAGGACATTTATGATAATAAATTTTACCAAGTTTAAGGGGGTTTAGTTCACCTGACCAAAAGACTCAAGGTAAGCTTTTGTGATCATTTGTATCTCAAGCGTTGGTTGTCAGCAATTGCTTCAAAGTAAATCCCCTCCATATTAAAACTAAAGTAAAATGAGCTTAAAATCTTGGAGTGAAAACATTAAAAATCTTCTTTACTGAAACCACAATCACCTACAGCCTTGATATTTGATAAATAGCATCATCAAGTGGTCCTCTTTTAAATTTGTTAAAATTACATGTATGACCTTGGGGACCATCCCCCTTCCAGCCCAGGGTTCAATAGGGGTCATGACAGTTTCTAATTGATACCTATGCACAAGCTTTAAAAACCTGTAAGTGAGCAATCTAGGGCCACTAGGCCCTCTTGTTTTTGTACATGTAGATAGTTAATCAGTTAAACCCTATATGTTGCTACTTGCAAACATATTCACAGAAATTTACCATTTTTAGTGGAGTACAGTGGATCAGTTGGTAGAGTGTTAGACTTGAGATCAAAGGGTTGCATTATGCAAGTTCAAGTGTCATCGCCAGCAGTGTCACTGTGTTGTGTCCTTGAGCAAGTCACTATATCTGTTGCATAGTACTTGCTCAGTTCCTACAGAACTAAATAATTGTTAAATGAGAGTTCAAGGTCAAAACAAATTATCGTTTTTATCCTACTAGTCTCTATGTGAAATTTTCTGATAACCACTGGTTGCCACTCAATACTTTTTATTTATCAGTTTAATCATACCCAGACCTTTAGTTAGAGGGTGCAACAGAAAATCTTATTTTTCAACCAAATCATAATATGTTGTGGGTACTCAAAGTAACTGTCTCCATAAGATGGTTCTTTTGAGCACCCAACACATATGCTAAAACTTATTAAGAAAACATTTAGAATTTTAAGCTAAAAATTTTGATTATCTAATCCTGTACCTACTGGTTGCTGTTCATTTTAAAATTTAGTGGTTTAACCCTTTTGGTTTGTTGCTGCTTATATAAAGAAATTTATCAGCTGAGCCCTACTGCCTGGTTGCTTTTTACTAATACTAAAGCTACCAGTAGGGTAAAACTGATAAACTGTTACATTTTATTATTGCAGATTGTGGGGATGGGGTAGAAGATTGGCTGATAGAGTATTTCAGACTGGTTTTGGAGGAAGTAGGTTCTGTAGAGAAAATCAGCCCTGCATGGACAAAGCTGAAACAGCATATAGCTTTAAGGTATAATCCTTCATGATTTGATAAATAAAACTAGGGAGTCATTTGGTTGTCACAAATATCTGCAGTTACATTGAACATGACATAGTATTACATTTTTGAAACCTTGACCTTTGGAAAAGTCATATTAGCAATGCAAACCTTTTGTTGTTATCTACATGTACAAACCATAGGCATTTTCAGTGTCCCAAAAGGAACCACCTAATCTAATATCTGAACCAAAGGTCAAATCAGAAATCCTTAAAAATTTCTGCCATCTACACACCATAGGCAATCAGTGTGAAACAGTACATCACTTCACAACATTTAAGAAGTATTTGTACACAAGCCAATTTGATTACAGTTTTAGTATTTTGAGGGCTTTCTAAAAGAAAATTTGATTGCTGTTACCTGACCACCACCTACCACAAAAATAACAAGCCATTGCCCATTTCAATAAGAAATCTATTCTAAATTTAGTTGTTTTTTTATGTCTTTTAAAGAAATCTGGGAAAAAATAACCTTCCTAACAACCTGGAATTTTATGAGTCTGATGATAACAAACACATCTTTAAGGATGGTCTGACCTTAACCTTAATCAAAGTCCATGTCAGGAAAACAAAGATTTCTTGTTATCTACACAACTCGACAAACCTTGTGTCAAATATGAATTTTCACTGTCAAAAATGTAATAGTAGCTTACAAAATGTTGCAATGCATTGTAGTCTGATTTTATACATGTTTGACCTTGACCTTTGGCTTTAAGATCATACCAGAGATCTAAAACCTTTTTTTAAATCTACAATCCAAAGGCAATCATTGTGCCAAGTTTAAACATCCTCAGTCAAAAATTGAAAGAGGAGTTTGTATTACATGTACAAATTTCATGACAGATTATAAGTTTTATGACCTTGACCTTTGACTCCAAGGCTATATCAGTGATCTGAAAAATTCCTTGTAATGTTCACCCCATGGGCAATAATTGTGCCAAATATGAACACCCTAAGTCAAAAGTTAAAGGTGACTAAGGGGGCCTTTTGATGGTAGAGACCCACAATAATATACATGTATTAGGATTTATTTTGTCAAAATTGGAAAAAAAGAAGTCTATTTTGGATAAAAACTGTTGAGTAAGCTTCATAGGTTTAGATTAACACAATTGGAGTGTAAAATGTAAGTGTTTTCTTATCCATCAATTTTAATATATGGGCTTAGGGTGCTCAAAAGAACCATCTCATTGAGACGGTTCTTTTGAGTACCATGACCCACAACATATGTTATGGTTGAAAAATAAAAACAAAATGCTTCACACTCTTCTACTTACTCCTTAAAAGGCATGTGAACTGCATCTTTTTGCTTGTAATACATCTAGCTGATAAAGCCCAAAATTACCAAATTTTAAGATGATTAAAGAATAATTTCCTTTTAACTCCTTTTGTATGCTGACAAACTTTTTTGTTGTTGTTGTTGCTTTTGTTGTCTTCTGATTGTTTTCACCATTTACTGTTTCATAAATTCTTTCAAATATATACCATGACTACAATGGAAAACAGTTTGGATCCAGATCAGGTGCAACCTTTTTTGTTGGGTCTGATCTGGGTACAAACTGTTTGCAAACACTATCAGGCAATGACAAAACAAGTAGGAGTTAGGATGCCCAATTTTTGCTGTATACACATTTCTTATTGCAGATTATAGAACCCAAACCAATTGGAGGAAATTTGCCTCTTTTTCTGATGATCATGAGCAGATACAGCGAGGCTTCAGTCAAGAGAAATCCATTTGTATGAGAAGAAAACTACAGAATAATTTCGTGACATATTGAGCTTATTCTGTAATATTCACTAATAGTTACATTAAATGATATAAATAGATTCAATTTCATTTAATATTATATAATTGGTTATAAGTTTTCAAAATGATACAAAAGATTCATATGTTATACTATAAATACAGTTTGCATAGAATTATATGAGTTGAATGTTTAACAATCACTTGTATGAAGAAGTCATTTTAACAATGAGGATAAAAAAAAGCAGTGTAATGAAAGAAAACACCATTTTGTACTTGCTTACTTTCTATTGCGATTTTTATGTACAACTATTTTGAATTTGTAAGGGATGAAACTGTGATTGTTTATAAGGGAGATAATTTATACTGTTCTATTGCACTTATTGATCACCATACATTGTAAAAGGAACTACTTCTATGATGGTAAAATGGATGATTTTTTTTCAATTTTTTACATAAGCTGGTGTTTAAAAACTGGGATTGCTCTTCAAATACAAGGTTTTCAGCATAAATCTTACATAGTATCGTAGTCAAGATATTAGAGAAGGTATCTATATTAAAATATTGCAGAATAATTTGACCAGCTCATCTGGAAACCGTTAACGCCAAAGGCCCCTAAACATTCTTGTATTTTCCTTCTGCGTTTACTTTACAAGTTACAAATTGCTTTAAAATGGTCAGTATCTGTCAAGAAATAACATGGATTACAGATATATCCATCTACCTTTGGAATTATTTCACACTAAAATTTCAAAAAATTATTACCTCCCTTTGGTAGTGTAAAAGCTGAAAACCCTTAAAACGAAACGATTTATCTATGAAAACTGGATGCAAAAGTGAAAAAAACCTACCCTAAACAGCCACCAAGCCCTGAACGAAGGCAACGATTTGAAAGAGTCCCTGTAGGTCGGCAAAGATCCAAGTCTGTCATACACAATGACATGCGTATCCGAGTTTATACCCAGATTCTGAACTTGAGTTTCAAAGCAATCCCTGTTCGGAAGAGTCATCGGGTACATAGCTGTGCTGTTCGCACACTGCCACGCGTCGTAAAATACAGAGGTAGGGATATGTGACCTGGAAGAAGAACAGATGGACGTGCATGCATGTTTAAAGAATGGTTTGACTCGCGTACCTTAAGAAACATTATCTCATAGGCATATTATTATCTTTTATTTTCAAGTGGAAGCAACAGAGATCATCTGCTGAAATTTCCGACTATAATGTTGAAAAAAAAATGAATAATTTTTTTAAATTTAAAAAACAAAACAAAAAGCAAAAAAAAAATATCTCATGGGCTGGTCCGATTTGTATAATAGGGTAAACACGTGTTACTTCGGACATCAAGTAAATTCGGACATACATTTGCAAACAGTGAAAATCCAGATGAGACGAGCCGTCTCATCAGGATTTTCACTGTATGCTAATGTTAATTCATTTTTATTCCATTAATCAAAATATGAAACAAACCAGGTCGCTGTCCAAATTTAGATGACCGTCCGACTTTATCCGACTTTACTCTATACGCAATTGCAGGGGACTGTCAAGGAGCTCAGTGACACAGTGGTAAAGTTCGAAAAAAAAATACATAAAAATGCACCTGAAAATGTTGTCTAATGAAGTCATCTGTTGCATGTAAATGCTAACGCCATTGTCTTATTTCGACATACATGTACAGACAAACAGTGTGGACCCAGATCAGACTGCTCATTTAGCAGCAGTCTGATCTGGATCCACAGTATTTTCAACAAATACGTTTTAAATAGGCTATCAGACGATGTAGTTGCCATTTGCAGTGAAAAGAGATAACGCCCTTGAGCCGTGAATACCTTTCATACATGTCTCTGAAGTCATCAGCACCTCCTTTTGGCAACGCAAACGTTGTATCTAAAATTCGGATCCCTCCAGTATCTTGATTTATGTACTCCCGAAGTTGTTCTGCTGTTATTAGGGTTTTGGCTCGCCATTCTGACACTGAGATAAGCTTCTCTCTACAAAAAAAGACAAGCCATCAACTTCCAATCCCGCAAACACAGGCATATATACGCGTATATATAATAGCGATCAATCAAAATTACAACAGCAAAACAAAACAAAACAAAACAAACAGAAAAAACACCAACTGACCACACGAGCTGGGACATTTTTAATCCCAAAGCTATAATATAAAAAGAAAATCATAAAAGATGACCACAAGCTGATTTTATATACCAAATATCAAGGGTCTGTGCCTAGTGGTTTTAGACAAGAAGATATTTTTATATTTTCGCCATATATAAGCTAATGTAGAACATGTGATCCCCTTGGTGGGACAAATTTGGCCACATAACCATTATTCGAGCACTCTTGGTAAAATAGCACTAAGCGATGTTGCATACCAAATATCAAAGCTCTAGGTCTTGTAGTTGCAGACAATGCGATTTTATGTATACTTTATTTAAACGTATATAAAACATGTGAACTCTTGATGTGCAATTTGGGCTATGGGGCATACTTTGAACAAACTTGGTAGAAATAAACAAGGTGGTACTGCATACCAAATAGCTAAGCTTTGTAGTTTCAGACAACATTCAACTCTCCTTTTGGAAGATAAACATATATCCGTTGACCCTTTGGTATCAAAAGCTCAAGTTAGGTTTTTCAAGGGACAATCTTGATATGAGATCAAGATAAAGAAGACAATAATAGACGTCTTTGTGCAGTTCTAGGACGGATAAGACAAGCTAATATGAAATTAAACAGAGATAAATGCAAAATAGGACTTTCAGAAGCTGCACACGTTGGACACACATTTGGACCTATGGTTTGAAGCCAAGTTCTTAGAAAATGAAAGCTATAATGGAAATTCGAGCTCCTGAACAGAACAGAACTTCAAAGATTTATGGGAACTGTAAACTATCTTGGAAAATTCATTCACGATCTATCAGGAATAAACCAACCGCTAAGACAACTCTTGCAAAAAGACATTGCTTGACATTGAGATGAAGCTCAGCAGCAAAGCTTTGATGAGCTCAAAAGAGCTATAACTACTGCACCTGTTTTAGCATATAAGGATGAAAATGGAGACATAGTATTATCAGTAGTCAGTTCAAAAATATGCACTAGGCGCGTGTATTCTTCAAAAATGACATCCAATTGCATATACTTCAAAATCTCTAATTAATGTTAACAGAACTATGCACAGATAGAGAAGGAGATGGCTAGCAACCAAATTTTACGAATATATATATGCTAAGGGACCTATACATGTTGAAACGGATCTCCATCCTTTAGAAAGTATTTTCAAGAAACTTTTATCACAAATATCACCTAGAGTACAAAGAATGATGTTAAAACTACAGAAATATAATTTAATAGTACAGTTTAAAACCGGACGTGAATTACACATGCTTGATATGTTAAGCAGAGCATGTATTAGTAAAGATGAAACTCAGATATGTGATGAGAATTATAGTAAGTTCTCCATAGACAACTTGCCATGCTTACAGTCAAAACTTTTTGAATTGAAGGAAGAAACACTTAGAGACATGTAATTAAATTTCCTTAAGGACGCTGTTTCACAGGGATGGCACGAGAACAAGAGACAGATAAATCCAGGGATAACACAATATTGGAATTTTAGAGACAAAATTTGATATTTTGACGGATTACTGCTTAAGGGTGTAAAAGTGATTGTTCCAAGGTCAATGCAAAAAGCTATAATTTAGCAAATACACCAGAAAAGTCACCAGGGTATAAATAAGTGCATAAACAGGTTGGAAGACATTTTCTTTTGGTCTGGAATGAGTGCACAAATCAAGGACAATATTTAAAAAATAAATACATCAAGCTGTAATGTTTAAGAACTATTTTCTCCGATAACTTTTTACTGGTGCATTTATAGAAAAACTTATCCGATCAAAAGTATTCAGGAACATCTCAACCAACTTCTTCAAACAGTTCCAACATCCAAGATGCTGCAGGTTCCTCTGTGCTTAGATGCAGCCTTTGAAAAATTTAAGCAAAGCGCTAATATACCAGTCAAAAAGTTACATTGCACCACCTTAATTCAATTACTAAAGCGATCGATAGATTGTTCAAACATGATTGAAATCGCGCATGATTCGCTCATGCGTTAAGCTAGTGGGGTCATCTCAAAACCGTTCATTTCATAGCACATGCATAAGAGAAAAATTGCATGTGATGCGAAAACCCAACCTCTGTTCTTACAAATACGCCTGATTAAAGTTGATTCTGCATAAGCACGATCAATTCCGAGTATGTTAACGGCAGTTTTATGTTATGCACAACATTTGAGTAACGGGATATGCACCGCTTTCGAATATTTTTTGAGACTACTCCTTTCTATAAAAGACTTAGAAATTTAGGACGAATTCAATTTACTGCGAAATCATCATCTTTTAACACAAAAATATGTTTGCGCCACAAGCAACAGACCTTTTGGAGAAGTTGGCGGAAGGTCTCCTCTAACTTTCATTACGAACACAGTTTGCTCAAATAAAGATAAAGCGTTATTGCAAAAAAGTAGTTCTTAAAATTAACACCTGGGTTTTTTAGTCAATGTTAAACTTGCAAAGAAATTTAGAGGAACGTAGCAAAAAGAACCAATGAAATCACATGAAATTCCTATAAAACCATGGGAAATATGTGCAACAGATTTGTTTGAGCTAGACAAGAAACATATATTGTCATAACTGATTACTTTTCAAAGTTCTTTGAAGTAAAGAAAATTTCTAGCAAAACTGTTATTAGTATTCTGAAAGAAAACTTTTTCAAACATGGAATTCCAGTCATATTCAAGAGTGACAATGGTCCTGTTTACTCAAGCTGTGAATTCAGAGACTTCGCTAACAGTTATGGATTTGAACATATTACTTCATCTCAAAGATATTCTCAAAGTATGGGATTTATCGAGAAATATGTACAAATATGTAGGAACCTACTGAAAAAGTCTTTCGGTAGCATAAACAATTAGTTCAAGCACAAAAAGGATGTGTAAAAAGTAGTCCCAGATCAGAATTATTCTATATACTAGAGGACTCTAATCAGGGACTATTCGTTTGCTTTCCATTGCAAACAATCTACTGATCACTTATAATAGTAAATGTTGTCAGCGCAAGTTGCAGCAGACTTTTTAAAAAAAAAAAAAAAAATAGAAGCATTTTCTTAATACAAGTGCAAGCTTTTCTAAAAATCGTGTAATCTTTAAGCAATTTTTCTGTGTGTGACACAAGTTGATTAAAAAGTGACAGTCTTTGAAAATATGAAAGTTGGGCATACTGGCATAGAAAAGCTTTGGGATAAAGCACATAAATATAGAGCTAAATGCATTTGGGTAAAAACAATAGACATCGCTGGCAGGCTAATGATGGCATTATTTTTCAGGAGGTCCAGACTCCAAGTCCCCTCATCTGGATATGCACATGGATATACAAACAACTAAAATGTACGGCCTGATCTGGGCCCAAGCAGTTTAACACTCTCGTAGTTTGCCTGATATAATTTTCTTTAAAAAAGTTGAGTTTGGAAAAAATCAGCAAACGACAAAAATAGCATGCAAAATTACCCAGTATGCAAAGAGAAAATATCACAATTCAGAAACGACGAGTGGGACAGAGAAAATACTGGGTGAGTGTCTTTTGATATCAAGTTTACTGGGCAAGGCTTTGAGAACGCTTGTTGACATCACGAGACTTGCAATGTATTTACCGTTGTTTCACTCTTCAAACTAGCGATTATGACGTAATTTTCGACGTCATTCAAAACGTGCAACGTCATCATGACCTGATAAAGGCACATGCCATGAGATAGACAACGTTTATCAGGCAACTTGCAACAATTCAATTAATATGCAAGGTTACTGATAAAGAAAAAAAATATACTGATTTGTAATCCTGTGCTCAGTTTTCATTTCCATTTTACATGCGGGATAATTCACAGATCTTTTAAACCAGCTTTGTTAATTTAGTATTCTGGCACTACATCTTTAGAGACACTGAGAATTTGATGATTAATTGTCCAACAGTACTGGTCATATGGTAAGGCATTAGCCTGAATTGACATTTCACCTACCTTTAACCCACTTAGTAAATAACCCTTGTTGTCCGGTCAAGTCCAATCAATGAGTTGAAATCAAGTCAAGTCAAATCAAGTCAGTGTTTTACACCATGCCTGTCAAGATGAACTTTGGCGCACTTCGAATCGAACTATAGTTCCTACTATAGTAACTTAAGTTTGATTTGAACATCGATAGTCGCTACTATAGTCCTACTAGACCGTTACTCTAGTAGATTGTCTGGTTCCCTCTTCTAGCCCTATCTAACAACATGGGTTCAAAATCTGTCAGTAGCCTCAAAAAATTTAATAATTTGTTTTAGAAAATATATACTCGCTGTGCTCTATTCGCGGTCCTACTTATTCGTACTTGTTATTAGAGTTGGCTGTGCAGTATATGAACATCATTTGTGTCTGCAATGAAGAATTGAAAGGGGCATGCAAGGCCATTCACTTTGTATACTTGGCAACCAACTAAAGTTCCAACTGCAGCCGTTCGGGTGTAAACGTGCGTGCGCATCTATTACGTAATAACTACAGTAGGGACTTTAGTTCGATTCGAAGTTGGCCTTTATTGTTACTGAGGTCAAACATACAAAATCTTTGTTTCAATCTCGGTCGAATATATATATGCGATCTTTAACTTGAAAGATCGCAATTTTAACTTGAAAGATCGCAATAACAAAATAACAGCGCTAGCTATTTCATGCGGATCGCTGGAACTGACCCAGTTGTTGTGTTGGAGGAAACGATCAACACGAAATGTCAAGTCATGTACATAGAGGATCTAACATGAGTGCCCATGTTTTGTTGAATTTATCAAACGAGTTGGGGAAAAGAGATAAAATGCGAGGCTTGCCGAGCATTTTATCTCTTTTTCGCAACGAGTTTAATAAATTCAATAATTCAAGAGCACGAATGTTAGATTATTTTTATCATACGACATTAAGATAACTTTGAAATCTCATTTCTGCCTTAAAACGTTATACTTTTGTCATTATGTTTGCAACGTTGTTATGAACGTCATAACGTTTCCCGTAAATCTATAAACCACTACTGGTTTATCGATTTTATTGCATGGCGTTATTTCACTCCCAGACGCGACGTCATATGATAAATAGAGGATATTTGCTTTTATGAGGTGAATACCAAATATATTTCATCGAGTGCGGTGAAAAAAATCAGTATTTTTTCACGAGTGCGTAGCACGAGTGAAAATGCTGATATTTTCACCGCACGAGATGAAATATATTTGGTATTTGCCGAAAAAAAAGTAAATTTTCTTTTTATTTTATACTCAACGGAAATACAGAAACCACAACCTTACTTTTTACTTGGTCGTTTCTCGTTCGATTTGACTTTTGCAGTGTGTTTATTGGCTATAACATAGGGTGTAAACGTAGTTTGCACCTGGAAAATGGCTTAGAATCATATTTTAACGAATGAAACGCAAGAAATCAGCATTTAAAAAAAGTCTATTGAGTGTGCCTTAGGGTAGGCGTCACGTGCAAACTGGTGCTACGCCAGTTCAAACAGTGACGTCATTATGTTTGATGTTGACGTCACAACATGCGTAGCGTTATTTTTGACAAATATACTTCACTTAAAACCTTATGTTAAAAAATCCCAGTCAAAAAATTGCCAAGAAAGTCTTGTTTTGCTACAGTTCTATTCTATTCTACAGTGAAAATATAAATCGTATCAGTCACTAGTGAAAAAATACGATATTTTTTCACTGTAGAAAAATACCAATTTTACTCACATTTGATATGCATTGAATTCACTGCTTGTGATAAAATAAATATATTAAAACACTTTCAGAAAATATTGAAGACATGCCATATGCTAAATTTGTTATTGAGGCTTTAGAGCTGACCTTGTTTCGTTAGTCGACAACTTCTTATCTGAGCAAGACCCTGGCGGGGTGTCGTTGCCATCTGTTTTCGGCGAGTCGTCATTAATGGAAGTTTTCTCAGAGTCTTTCCCAGTGAAAAATCCAATCACTACGCCTACTCCAAACATGACCAAAGTCACAACAACACAAATTCCAATTATTACTCTTGTTTGATTCGCCATTTTAATTGTGCACTCTAGTTCAATAAACTTTAAAAGCACATCTTTAAATCTAGCCAAAAATGAACTTCAATGAACAACTAGTTTACTTATATAATATACGAAAGAGTATAGAGTTTCGTTCAATAAGGTGAAGAGTTTTGAATCTTCAGCAACCGGGGTCTTCTGCTGTTTGTCACATTTGCAAACAGCTTAGGCCCAGATCAGGCCTGATCGAAATTATTTGACACTATACTGGTATAATTCACGAAATAAAATTTCGAAAAAGTTGATTTTAAAGACAAATCAGCAGAACATCAACTGCATGGACTATTTCCCAGCATGCAACTCGCTTCCCATCATCCAGCGAGTTGAATGAAGTGAAACGCTTCACAAATCTCTTGTTGCGTGATAGATCGGGTATTTGAATATTTACATTATCATATCACGTCGCGTCAGGGAGTGAAAGAACGCCATGGAATAAAATCGATAAACCACTAGTGGTTTATAGATTTACGGGAAACGTTATGACGTCCATAACAACGTTGCGTACAAATGACAAATACTTTGAAATCTCATTTCTGGCGTAAAGACGTTATGATTTTGTCATCATGTACGCAATGTTGTTATGGACGCCATAACGTTTCCCGTAAATCGATAAACCACTAGTGGTTAACAGATTTTATTGCATGGCGTCATTTCACTCCCAGACGCGACGTCATAATATTATGATAACGTTGTTTATTTACTGACGTTTGCGTGACGTTGAACGCGTGTCCCATGAGGTCAAGCGCGGAAATTAGGCTTTTTGGCTATTCCAAAACCTCCGTTATGTCTGATCTGCTTAAAAATATCCGGAAAACTAGCCAAGGTAGGTGAATATGGAGAATGGATATTTGACTGATAATATAAAATGTTAATATAATCAATAAATTCGATTTTTGGTCTGTTCATGGATTCGTGAATACTTCGGGTCTCTTGCATTGTTTAGTTAACGTGAACTTACTTTGCAAGAGACCCGAAGTGTTCATGATTCCATGAAGGGACCAAAAATCGAGTTCATTTATTAAATGGTGCCTTTTGCTCGACCTTTAGAATGACATGAAGATTCAAGAAAATTTTGTCCTATAAACAAACAGGGACTATCCGTTTGGGGATAAACTTTCCATGCTCAACTTAATTGAGCATTAGATTAATTATGTACCTAAATTTTAATACCAACAACTGTTGACATATTAACATGAACCAGCAGAATAAATATGCAGGGTTCCCACAAGCTTTGGAAATCATGGAAAATCACAAAAAAGTTTCATGCATGGAAAAATCATGGAATTTGAAAAAATCGACAACTGAATAATCATGGCAAATCATGGAATTTTATGAAATAATTTGACAAAACTACCAGTAGCCAGAAACTAACTATCAGACACACAAGTTGTGTGTGTCTGACAGCTAGTTTTCTGGCTACTGGGGGTTTCAAGTTTGAATTATTTCAGAATGCATGCATAGTCTGCAAGCATGCTTATTTAAATACATTACCGTAAATTTTCTGCAATCCGCATTTATGCTCAGCGTGGTGAAGATGCCGCTGAAAGGGTAGGTTGGAGGCAATGCATTAAAAAGTCATGGAAATTACATTGTTGATCATGGAAAAGCATGGAACAATCATGGATTGTGTTTTTTGAATTTCTGTGGGAACCCTGAATACGGTCTACTTCTGGTAGTTCTAAAGCAAGTTTAAGCTTTAATATACCCGCTTTTTCGTAAGGAAAATGGGATATATAAATTTCGTACCAAAGTGGGTCCGTCGTCCGTCTGTCCGTCCGTCTGTCACGTTTCTTGTAATTATATCTTCTCCCTAACCGTTGGACGTAGCAACTTCAAACTTTGCAGATACATAGATCACATTTTGTAGAGGGTACTGGGGCTATGTTTCGTGTGACCTTGACCACCCAAACTCAAGGTCAAAGAATGTATTTTCTTGCCTAAATTGTTGGACATAGCAATATAAAACTGTGTATGTGTTTAGGTCACATAATGTTAAAGGTACGGGGCAACAATTCATATGACCTTGATCCAAATGTCAAGGTCAAATAATGTATTGTCTTGTAAATGCATCGCCTTCTAGACTGTTATACATAGCAACTTCAAACGTTGCAGGTGCATATGTCACATGGTAAAGAGGGTACTGGGCAACATTTTGTCTGACCTTGACCCCAAGCACGCCTACCAAACGGTCAGATGCTCAACCTCTGGGTGAGCGAGAAAAACAATTCGAGTGTCGTCCTGTTGAGATTTCGAGGAGCTGAAAAGGTAAACAAATGTTGTATGTTCTGTATATTATAATTAATATTTCTTGTCCTAGGAAGAGAATCAAAAATCGGGGAATGTCATGCAACCTCTTACGGGTCCCTACGTTTATTGTGTAAATAGGAGCCCAGATAATTTTCTCCTTTTGTCAGATTTACTTTTTGCGTGAGAAAGGTGTACCAGAAGCAGATATAAACGTGTAGAAATTCGTGTTGTTTTGGGCTGTGTATTCAATTTTATGATGTGCTCGAAGGTGATATATACTGGCCTGATCAAGACTGAGATCGGCAACTGGAATTCAGATGGTTATTTTCATCGAGCTTGTGCAATATGAGAAAAATCTTGGTGAAAAGTCCCGGAAAAATCTGGTTGAGCATCAGATAATAAAAATGATAAGAAAATTTAATAGCATCGTTTGTCGTTTTTTCGCACCCTATAGTCAAGATAACGCATTCAGTCTGTTACATGGGTCCATACCGACATACTATTTCCAAACTTGGCGCTATAAATTCTTCAATTCTTGAAAAAAAATGCCGAATAGCAAATTATATGTTATAAAATATTTTTGCACGAATATAAGTTCATATGAATGATCATATGCGACCGAAATGCACTAAAATACAGTTATAAACAGTTTTGAGTTTTTTTTTCGTCAAGAAATACCACTCTTTCAGATTTTTATGGTTACGCAGCCAGACACTCTGACCATAAAAAATCTGAAAGAGTGGTATAAAATCTGAAAGAGTGGTATTTCTTGACGAAAACAAACCTCAAAATTGTTTTTAACTGTATTTTAGTGCATTTCGTTTTCATATGATCATTCATATGATTTTATATTCATGCAAAAACATTTTATTACATATAGTTTGCTATTCGGCATTTTTTCAAGAATTGAAGAATTTGCAGCGCCAAGTTTGGAAATAGTATGTCGGTATGGGCCCATGTAACAGACTGTATGCGTTATCTTGACTATGGAGTGCGAAAAAAACGACGAATGATGCTATTAAATTTTCTTATCATTTTTATTATTTGATGCTCAACCAGATTTTTCCGGGACTTTTCACCAAGATTTTTCTCATATTGCACAAGCTCGATGAAAATAACCATCTGAATTCCAGTTGCCGATCTCAGTCTTGATCAGGCCAGTATATATCACCTTCGAGCACATCATAAAATTGAATACACAGCCCAAAACAACACGAATTTCTACACGTTTATATCTGCTTCTGGTACACCTTTCTCACGCAAAAAGTAAATCTGACAAAAGGAGAAAATTCTCTGACCTCCTATTTACACAATAAACGTAGGGACCCGTAAGAGGTTGCATGACATTCCCCGATTTTTGATTCTCTTCCTAGGACAAGAAATATTAATTATAATATACAGAACATGCAACATTTGTTTACCTTTTAAGCTCCTCGAAATCTCAACCAGACGACACTCGAATTGTTTTTCTCGCTCAACCAGCGGTTGAGCATCTGACCGTTTGGTAGGCGGGTCAAGTTCAAACAATGAATATCCTCCTTAAACGTAGCAAGATGCATAGATCACATGATGTGGAGGGTACTGGGCAACATTTTGTATGACCTTGACCTTAGGGCTAGTGTCAAGGTCAAATCATGTACTTTTAAAAAAATCTTGTAAATGTATCTACTTCTCAACAGTTGCACTTAACATCTTCAAACTTTGAAGGCGCATCGCATGATGTGGACGGTACTGGGCAACGTTTTAAGAACAAGGTCATATGATGTTTTTTTCTTGTAAATGCATCTCCTAAAACGTTTGACGCAGCAAGTTCAAACTTTCCAGGTGAATAGGTGGCATGATGTAAAGGGTACTTGGCAACATTTGCGTGACCTTGACCCCAAGGTAAAGCTCAAAGGTAAAACAACGGGCATTTGCGATGGTGTATCATCGACTGCTGCTCTAGTCTTTTATTGTTTTAGTTTTACATTATGAGAAGACAGACATCTTTCAAGAGTTCCTATTTTTTTTCTTATTTTTTTTAAATTCTATTAGATAAACTTGCCTAAAACAACAAGAAACACGTTCCTCGCCTCAGTATCAGCCATTATACATGATTTCGAGCCACGACATGTGATTTCCAACAATGTGGCATTTTGGCATGTGTAGACTCAGACAAGCCTGTGAAGCCTCGTTTAAAGCTAAGAAACTCCAAATTCTGTTCAGTCAGTAGTTTAACATTCATAGAACATTCAAGCGACTAGCAAAGGCTCTGATCAGACTGCGCGTATGCGCAGGCAGATCTGAGGCTTTGCTGGTCGCAAATACCACATTGTTGGAAATCTCATGCCACGACTCAATTAGTCCCTCCTCCAAATTTTCTTTGTATTGATTGGCTGAAAAACAGACGGAACTCTTAGTAATAAAACTTTTCAAATATGGGCTTACTAGATTATATGCTATTTTCGAATAGCAGCTGAACTCTAAAGTCTGAAACGAAGACAATATCGTTTGATATTCTGAAAATGTATTTTGGCATTCAACGTTAAAAAATACTAAAATCTTTTTTGCAGGAAGATAAAGTCATATCTTTTCCACGGCGCAGTGCGGTCATTAGGATATTATTGCCACGTACAGCATCTAGAAATACTGTCTGGCATATGAGTTATGTTCAGAAAATTGCAATAAATTACATGATATTTGGGTTTATATCGCACATGCGAACGGCGAACGGTCAGGCGAGCCTGTGCTAATAGAGCCTTCACTGTTTGCACTGAATTGTCAAAGTTCACTATATATATATATATACACTATATATATATATATATATAGCCATGCGCGGATCCAGAGGGGATGGGGAAGGCTGAAAAATCACAAAAATATAGGGTTTCTTAGCAATACTGGTCCGGATCCCCTGAAAAACCAAGCCAGCATTCGATGTTGGGCCACCATCGGCCCGCCAGCGTTTCGCTTTCGCTGGCGGTCCGATAATGGCCCGCTTTTAGTGATATTTTGATTCTCTGTTCCCTGATCAACTAAGAAAAACCCCACAAAAACGTTGTCAGAGTTTGACGTCCTCTGATAAAGTTTTCTGGATCCGCACATGATAGCTCCATACCAAAAAAAAAAACAAACATTGTCAGTGTCCTATAGCATGTGTACATACACGCTAAAAGTGTGACTATGCTTATGCGATAAGTATTACTTGACTTATCGCTTACTGTAAAGGCGGCGCCTCATAAATGCGTAATTAGGACTAGTCAACCTTCGGCATAGGTAAAAGCTGAAAAGGAGGCGTGGTTTTATTTCATCTTGTGCCACCACATCAGTCATTAGTTAGTCCTTAAAACGCCATGCAAAATAACTGCATCTGAAAATGTCTGTTTAACATAAGCAGGGAGGCAAACATTGTGGACCCAGATCAGACTGCTCCTACAGGAGCAGTGTGATCTGGGTACACACTGTTTATCTATGAGGCTTCAATTAGTTTAGTGGACGACAAAGACATACATTTTGTGATTATTCGCTTTAAGGGTTAATAAATGTGAGTTCAGTGTGTATACGGTTAGGATTTTCATGGAATGCACGCACGTTTGCGTGGCTCAATAAGCTTATTTACTCATTACCAAATCATAAGTAAAAGCTGATTTCCCTTCCTTAGCAGATGAGATAGCCAAACCACACCCAGATACGAATATTAAAGTTGCCGCCTTTACAGTAAGCGAAAAGTCAAATAATATCAAAATCTCAAGTCATTTTTTTATTCAGGACACACGAACTGATGAACTTTTAGTACTGTTACTGTCGTGTCACGAGTGAAAGCAAGTGATTGGTGATACGCTTCGGCGATATCTTGTTACATTTTTAAAATTCATGGCAATGACTCATCAGTTTTGTGATTTGCTATAATAAAGTTAGCACGCGAGATTCTACTGTTACAGTAAGCGCAATGTTTACTGTCGTCGCCCTGGGCCCTGTAATCTGTTAAACTAACGGTACCGGGAGCCAACTCACGACAGTAAACATTGAAGGCATTATAGTTATATAGAAGACAAACAAATGTTGCTAGAGTCGTCGCTCCATGGGCTCGTGTAAGCAAAATGAGAATATTACCATAGGCGTAGGAATCTTTCAATATTGGTGGGGGGGGGGGGGGTATGGTAAAATGTACCTACACGCATGCATGCACACACACTCACACATGTATGCACGCATGGCCTCGCATGTACATGCTACTTAATGTTCATAAACGTATGCATGCACACACAAATGCACGCATACATTTATTTATTAATATCTTTTAATGAAAGCAAGCGATCTCTACCAAAAAAACAAATAAATACATGTAATTTGACTTCGAGTCAGCGAAACGAACGAGGAAAGTTTTTTGGTAATTATATTGCCTAAAAAGCTTTTTGAATCTGCTTACATTTATAAACATGCATTATTAAAATCACAGCAATGGATCTCCATTTATAAAAAAAACTAAATATATAATTTCAGTCCTAGCGAGCGAAGCGTGCGCGGAAATTTTGGTAAGGTATTTCAGAGTAAAGAGCTAAAAGGGATAAAACAGAACAAAAACAAATTTAATATTTTACTTCGAGCGAGCGAAGCGAGTGAAGAAAATCTTTGGTTGAAGCCTATTGCCTGAAAGGTATTTCAGAGGAAAAAAGCAAAGGGGGATATTTTTAAGGTTAGAGAACAATTGAAGCTCTTTAAAATTTAGGATAGAAAGTTAGGAATAATAGGAAAAGCTTGAAAACCCGGTTTCTCTGAAAAAATGATACACATATACATACATATACATACAAGGTGATAACAGCCTGCTGGTTTAAAGCAATGAAAAAGTATTAAAATATGAGCAAATTGTCAGCACTCAGAGAATTTCAAACCAAATATAAAAACTCTGAGCGAGCGAAGCGAGAGAGTTTTTTTTTACTAATAACAATGTGTGGAAGTTGCTTATTTTACCTTGAGTGACAAGCAATTACTTGTCAATTTAAACAGATTATGGGGGGGGGGGGGGGGGAAGCCCCCCTACAAAATTATTTGTGCCCCCCCCCGTTCCTACGCATATGGTTACATATAATGACTCAAATAAGTTGATTGAAAAGGCTATACATGCCACGGTAACATGGTCAAATAACACAAATGTTTGATTTATTTTTGACAAGTGGTGTGATCGAGTGCAGGTTTGCTGTTGGCTATGCACTTTTTCGTCAGCTTAATTCACCCTAAACGCACTTGGATACACCCTGCTTTGAAATTAGTGTTTATCCAAGGTCGATCAGGATCCACACTTTTTCTCGACGAAGTCGAGTCTAACGAAAATTAAGCCATATTAATCTAAAAAACTATTGGTTGATATACAAAGCTGGCCTTTCATTGGATAAGAAATTTGCATATTTAGATTATGACGTTATCCAATCTTACCTTTTTTATTAGCAACCTATAATAAATTTTCCTTTTTAAAGGAGGGCTTGCCTAGTTGAAAAACAGCACATGCACCTTGTATGTTGGGAACACCTCCAAATTTGGTTATTGTTTACACTGCTCTAAAAACCACGTCATAGACGAACATATACACTAGTTTTTGAGTCGGTGTGTAAGATACTCTTCTGGCAAAAGAAAAACACAAACAGTTATCTAAAGTGGCACCTAGCGCCGTACACTAAAGGACTTTAAAAACGCAAGAAAATGAAATTAATAAAATTTACTTATTTTTAATGTATCAATTTTTTGAGTTTTAGCAACAACGTACATCAACACGTCAGCAAAACATGTTTTAATTTCATGCCAAAATAATAAATAATGTTAGGACAACAGTCTATCGAATAGCATTACCCTTAGATTCAGAAGTTGCAAATTGAAATTTGTCTTGGAATCAGACGTGATTTAAAGTAATTGTATCAAAAATATTTTTATTAAAAACCTGTATACAAATTACCCTCGAAGCCCTATTATTTGTCTGTCCAGAACTGATGATAGCCAGCCAGAACGGATATCGTTGATGCAAATATCGTTGATACACTCGACGTAAGTTGCCGTCTTAACGTCAGGTCGTCATTTTTGGTTAACCAGACCTGCGTCGATATTTAACTGTCCCTGTAGCCTGATAACGATCTCTGAGGGGCTGTATAGTTGATCGCCTTTCCAAATGGCCTAGAACTTTTCAAATAGTCATTTCATTTTTCCCAAATAAACATATTCCTAATTTGTTGCTAGTCTATAGGCTGGTGCTAAGTTCTGATAATCATACAACTGCACTTAAGACAATTACATTTATAGACTAATGAACATTACCATTTGGAAAAGAAAGAAATATTATTACAATATTTTACGTGTATTAATGACTACTTTTATTATCAGACTGGTAGCTATTCTATATAGTTGACTGATGGCAATTACAATGGCCCACTTCGAATTGAAGTTTAGTTCCTACTATAGTAACTTAAGTTCGATTCGAACATCGATAGTCGCTACTATAGTGACGTCATGAACATACTAAACATCAACGGCGGGTCAATGCACCGTTACTCTAGTAGCTTATCTGGTTCCCTTCTCTAGACCTATCTAGCAAGATGGGTTCCAGATCTATCAATAGCCTCGAAACGTTTTTTATTTTACAAAATAAATCCTTGATATGTTCTATTTGCGGTCCCTCTTATTCGTAATTGTTAACTAGAGTAGTCTGTGCAGTTTATGCACACCCTTTTTGTCTACGATGAAGAATTGAGGTGAGGCATACAGGGCTATTCACTTTGTTTACTTGACAACTAAGTAAAAGGTTGCAACTGTAGCCATTCGGGTGTAAACGTACGCACGCATATATTACGTAAGATATGCTCTGAGCTCGACCTTGCTAGAACTGAAACCAGAGGTCAAGGTCACAGTGACCTGGAAATATTTGGTGACTCGCCCGGGTCCAAGATGTACCTACATAACAAATATGGAATGCTACCATAAATAAAATAGGCGATCTGCTGTGGGTGCATTTTTTCAAGAACTTACTCCTGAGATCAAGCTCACAGCTAGTGGATGAAAACAGTGAGCGACATTCCATGACCACAACATATATCCATTAATTGAATTTGGGGGTTGATATGGCATATAATATGAAACATGCTCTTACAGGGTTCGCACAGACCTGGAAAAATTTGACCTTGGTCCTGGAAAACTCCTGGAATTTGAAAAAAGTGCCTTTTGTCCTGGAATTGTCCTGGAATTTTGTAAAATCATCCTTGAAAATATGAATTAGTCTTTGAAAAATATAAAAATACAACTTGTCCTTTCAGATTTATGGGATGCGCAAAAAAAACCTGTGAAAATCGCAAAAAAAAAACTGAATGAAAATCACTGGATACACGTCAAAGAGCGAGGTGCAACTCGTATTCTATTCTATTCAATTTGTGCGGTAGTTCCGGTTTTTATCACCGGTGTCAGAATCAAAAAAATCGAATGCGCCTTTCATTTCGCCGAATCTGGCTGAAAAAGTCCACTTTTAAACGTTGTGTTATATAAAATTGGGAAGAAATCGAGTCTTTGAAAAATGAAAAAGTCCTGGAATAGTCCTGGAAAAGTCCTGGACTTCTGTTTTCCTATTTCCGTACGAACCCTGTCTCAGTTGCTGTCGTTGAATTGTCTTGTCGTTGAACTGTTTTGTTCCCATAGCCACGACCATTATGCTAACAGCATGTTATATAAATAGACAAACCAGGTGGAGGGTATCACTGAGCTAGTCTGGTTCCCTCCCCTAGATCTACCCATTGTCATCGACCGGAAGCATTTTATCAAATACTGATCACCTGTCTGATTTGAGCACTGTGGGTACATGTGACATATTTGTTTACCAAATGCGTTACAGAGTCATGTGATTCGCCCGATTGGCTGATTCAATATTGTTTATCAAGCGCGTCATCACGTGTCACTGAAACGGTTTCTTTGAAAATGCCATGCGGAGAATGTTTTCAAAAATGTTTTAGTGCAAACAATATGATCAGTCTATGGCTGAATACCGTAATACCTATCATTGTTATGATTTGGCTACCCAATACGACTTGATATCTCCAATGAAGGATTATCTATAGGCATTTATCGCTTGTTACTTTTTAACGTAGGTGTTTTGAGTAATGCGCACCGCGTAACAGCACAAACCCGATTTTTCAGTCGCGATGTCCCATAGCAGACAGGTCGATCCTTTAGTATCGCACATGCGCAGACAATGTAGATCTACCTATCTAGGGTCAGGTAACGTGTATTTAATTACAAGCAGAGAATCCTACTCATGCGACTGCGCATGCTCCAGGAAAGATTTTTCAACACAAACTTCAGATTTTTTTCAGTTGCTATAATTTGATAATAAAGTAAAAGAAAATAAATATAAACTCCCAGAACTAAATAAACTTAATAAAACGGCTTGTTTAAAAAATACACTTTATGTCAAGGGTATTTTCCAATACCACGTCACTCATGACGCCAGTGTGTATGCTATACGTAGGCGTAATGGCGGCTTGCAGTTACCTGTCTTAATATGCTGACAAGCTATTAAAGGGAGAGAACCAGTCTAGGCGAGAGCGCCGCAAGCAAAAACAGCAAGTTTTTTAACAAGATTTTCAATAAATGTAGACACAACACATTTTATTACCCTATCATAATGTAGATTGAATAACCATAATACTGAAAACATGCGTTTACTTTCACTTTCAGTTTTGTGCGGGATAGCAAAAGTAAGCGCTCATGCGTAGCAACTACATATGACTGTGAGCGTAGACTTTCGTAAAAGTGCAGACGTACAAAAACACAGTGGTATATTCCTAACCGATCCACATATGCTAGGATTTTCACATTTAATTGAGCATAATATCATCGCTGTGACGTCAGACACACAATTTGAACAGAATCTACGCACCCTTTCAACATTGAATCGCATTCATACAGAAGAAACAAGTATTTTGATTTAACTTGAAACAATGCGTTCTCTTCCATTCTTCAACATCTTTGCATAGGCCTACCCTATTTTCTGCCTTTGATTTTACTGCAAAGGCAAAGCCCAACAAGGAATGAAAGTTGGAGGGCAAGGGGAACCTACCCAAGTGGCATAAGAGTGGAAACAAGGATAGAGAAAACTACTGTAGATATCACATGATTGTATAAGGTAAAATTTTGATATCAACTGATGGAATTCTAATGAATAAGCGAAGATGTTAATGGGAGTAAATAATGGGCTAAATATCTAATGATTAGAAAATACTAGACCAACACCCCACCACCACATCCTGACCCTCGGTCATATCCAATGGTTATTTTAATGTTGGACACAGATCATTTCGGCGTCTGCATGGTTTCAATATACTGCGATTGCATTATTTGTTACCCTAAGTTTTTATTGGGAAATTATGTTTCTAACTTTATGCTGTTATAGTAAACAAAATTGGCCATAAGTTCTACCTGCAGAAAATATAGAGCTTCTGAAAAAATATTCATCGTACTTTGCAGGTTTGATCTTCGTCGATTATCTTTTTAAAGATATCAGCTTGTATTTAAGAAATAGATCAGCTCCAGCAGTGAATTGTTGTTTAATAATTCACTGGTTTAAACATATTTATTTCAAATCAGTTTATACAATACAATACAATTGTCAAACATACAAACATTAGGATTAGAACGGAAGCAAAAGCTTATCAAGTTCTTCTCCTTAATAATTCATTGTTTGGAGGTTAGTTGTAAAGAAGATCAAATCACGGGCGCGCAGCGCGAGTGATTTATCTTCGTACAACTGACCGACAAACAGTGAATTATTACTCAACAATTCACGCACTGGAGCTGATCTATTTCGATTCTAACACGCAATAAACGAAGAAAACACATTCGAGGTCTTCAGCTTCTTCCAACTTTCCGCCATTGCACTGAAGCACTCCCGCCAATACTTAGACTAAGTCGCATACCTTTACATGTAATTGTAACGTCTTTCAAGCGTAAAAACGACGTTACACCGTCTAACGCCATGAATGACGTCATTTTCCAGTGACGCCAGCTATCACACACTTTAGCTGTGAATTATTGTCCGATATATCACAGTTTTTTTTTTTTTTGTTATTTATATTTTATTGTCAATATGTCATATAAAATACATTATACAATTCACAATTTACGCGTTTGTTACAGAGCAATAACATTCACTGCATGTCTTGTCAACATATTATAGTATTTGCATTATGAAGCATTTTCAGCGGAAAAGTGGGTCACAAAAACGTTTCCTAAGCTTGCATGATATTTCAGCTACTTAATATATGTTGCCATTATGAAAGTCGTAAGATTTGGCTATTTTACTTTATTATATGTCCCACTTCCTGCTGAAGCAACTTTTTCCATATGAGGAAAACAACAGTTTACATTATCACTGACAAACTATTAACAGTCCCCGCATGATATCACACAAATAGTTTTTCTTCTTTTTCTTGCCTCACAAGATGGCTGACTTTTAAACAAGGTTCAACCGCCATGTGGGGCAAAAACAAAAAAGACAACAGCAAGCAAAAAAAAAAAAAAAAAAAGGCTACTGACCTTTATCTTGCGGGAACTATTTGTTACGGTACTTATATTTCATTGACACACTGACAATACTATACATATGTATATTGTTATATTCATGAGCTAGCACACCCGCCGTTGCATTCCTGCAACCACCGTCTCACTAAAGTAACCAAATTCGACGTAACTAGACACCAGAGTTTCAAAGTTTGTTCATAGCTTTTTCTCAATTTTCACTTCCTATGAATGTCGTACAAAAATACCTAAGTACCAGTATCCCATTGGATGTGCAGGCTCAAAAATATAGCAAGAGAAAGAAAAGATTTGAAATGGTTATATGATGGTTGTAGAGAAAGTGTTTAAAGAGGTTTTAAGAGATATTGGGTACCAAAAGAGAGAGAGAGAGAGAGAGAGAGAGAGAGAGAGAGATAGATAGAAAGAGAGAGAGAGAGAGATCTGCCTTTCTGTATATTCGCTATTAAAGAACATCAAGTAAGTTACTCCAAACCTGTTCATACTTATGCAATCGACCTTTCCATAGAGCTATTTCTCTTTCAATTTGGACCCGTTTCTTCAAATATAACTGAAATATATCCCAAATTGGCAGTTTTTTCCTATATTTACATACAAATATCACAGTTTGTTACCGTTGGCTCTATAGGCGAGGTATGTTAGAATCTCGAAAGAAAATACATTATCATATGACGTCGCGTCTGGGAGTGAAATAACACCATGTAATAAAATCTGTAAACCACTAGTGGTTTATCGATTTACGGGAAACATTATGACGTCCATAACAACGTTGCGTACATAATGACAAAAGTATATAGTTTTATGCCAGAATTGAGATTTCAAAGTAATCTTAATGACATATGATAAATAGAATCTAACATTCGTGCTCTTTTATTATTGAATTTATTAAACTCGTTGCGAAAAAGAGATAAAATGCTCGGCAAGCCTCGCATTTTATCTCCTTTCCCCAACTCGTTTAATAAATTCAATAAAACATGAGCGCTCATGTAAGATCCTCTATTTATATTGCTTCGAGTTAGAATTTAGTATAAAATTAACTGGAATGCTGCAGGTCAAATGGTTAAAACTAGGGTGGATAGTAGTGCATAAAATATGCAGCATGTAAATGATTAAGACGACTATAAATCATGATCTTTCATAAATTGACGAGTTAATTAAATACCACCATGGCCGCACCACCACTACCGTGTGATACGTAATATTTAGTTATACCAGTGGCCGTTCGCCTTTACGTGGATGTAATCAACGAGCTTTTATCTTACGTACAGGTGGACAACCATGATATAACTATTTTATACCACCTACATTAGTGTAGACCTTGCACATCACGAGATATTTGTTCTAAAGTTGGTTAGGGTGGTATAAATTCGTTCTTTCTGTAGTTTCAGTATATCATGTATATATATGCAAGTATCCCAATATAGTGTATTTGAGATGGGATATGCCAAAAAGGTAGAGTAGCATCTTCGAAATCATCATCATTGAAAACGCCATATCTCCTTGTTTATTTAGATACGGGCTCGGACAACACGTTTACCTAGTTGCGGCTCATGTCTTCAAAGGTGACCAAACAGTCATTTCCGTCTCCTAAGGCAATGCAGATATTACTTGACTTTTCGCTTACTGTAAAGGCGGCAACTTTGATATTCATATCTGGTTGTGGTTCGGCTATTTCATCTGCTAGGGAAGGGAAATCAGGTTTTATTTATAATTTGGTAAAGAGTTAATAAGCTTTTTGAGCCGCGCAAACGTGCGTGCATTTCATGAAAATCCTAACCGTATTCATACTGAACTCACATTCATTAAACCTTAAAGCGCATAATCACAAAATGTATGCTTTTTGTCGTCCGCTAAACTATTTGAAGCCTCATAGATAAACAGTGTGGACCCAGATCAGACTGCTCCTGTAGGAGCAGTCTGCTCTGGGTGCACAATGTTTGCCTCTCTGCTTAATATGTTAAATTGACATTTTCAGATGCAGTTATTTTGCTGGCGTTTAAAGATCTAAATAATGGCTGAGGTGGTGGCACAAGATGATACAGTTACTTTTGAATAAAACCACGCCTCTTTTTCAGCTTTTACCTATGTCTAAGGTTGACTAGTTATTGTGTCGGTGTGCCGCGGTCCCTGCGCACGAGGCATAGGTTGACTAGTCCTAATTACGCATTCATGAGGCGCCGCCTTTACAGTAAGCGAAAAGTCAAGTAATACTGTACTCTTGAGTCTTGACGGTAACTGTGTTAGCGCAAATCCGCTAGAAGATGTTCGCAATGGCCGTATGGTGGTTGAAGCTAATATTTCTTGTCTTTGTTGGTGTAACAGTTCTTGCCAAGAAACCCAGGAAGCTTCATCATGGAGTTAAACTGCCAACCTGTAGACCTTTGGTTATTGCACATAGAGGAGCTTCAGGAATATTGCCTGAGCATACAGGTAAGAGATTTCTTTCGGTAGAATAGAGAGTCCCTGGTCAAATGAACGAAATTCCATGTTCAATCAGGAGATTCGCATGCTGTTTGGACATGGGTTTTAACTTTAAAATTCTAAAAGTAATGGATGTGTAAAGAATGGCATGTTATATAGTGATAATGCTAAAATCATAAACACCCATTTAACTATCTCTATGATCCTCCATAACTGACACGAAACTTTGAGCTTGACAGAATCAGTTTGGCAGTAGTTTGAAAAATAAGTCTAGATTATTTCTGCGTTCATTTGAATTCAAAGTAAACACTTTGGGTTAAGCTGTGAATCTTTTTAAGGGTACACCCCAAAATAGGGGTTGGTGTATACAGGACACTGTAGAATTCAGCAAAATGACCAAATGACATTCTGATATGTTCAGCAGACAAAAGGAAGACAAGGGTAACAAAATTTTACAAACTGGTTGTTCTTCTGAAGAAATTTGTACACGAAAAACGTCTCTAAAATAATGTTCGGGGGATTCAGTATCAAAAGAACTTGTATTAAAATTCAACCAATTTTAGCAATATTTGTGTGAAAATATTTTGAATTATGGCCAGGAGATGTCGTTAAAAGGTTTTAAAGATGTCGTTTACATTTGTTCTGAACAGCGGAACCCTTCGGACATTTTAATAAACCTAAGCAAACCTACTTTGGATTTGGAACAGAGGTTAACTTATGTCTGACAGTGTAGTAGTGTGCCCTGGTACATAAACTGGTTATAGAATCTGTGCTGGAGTGGAAAAAAATGCCATTTTTCTTCATTACAAAACATTTTAAACTTTAAAGCTCAATATCCTCTTAAAGTAAGAAAGACGGCAAAGACCAGTAAACGATTCAATCAAGTACCACACCTGACCCAAAAATACAATAAACATCACCAACAAGAGCCAAGTGGTCAGCTGACCACAAGGCAGCAATGGACAGACGCGAAAGCATGAGAAACACGCGACACCAAAAAACACACAAATGATCCACAAAAGAAGTACCGCCATGGAACGGTCAGTAAAAATATTTTACTGGAGGCACGGCGCCAACCTCACCCTTAGTTCAGATGTGGATCAAGACACAAAAGATATCTAAAACCAAAATCAATGTCGAAAGTTCCGAAAAGCATTCACGGCCCGATTTCTAAATTTTACTCTCAAAATTTTAATCCAACTGGTATATGCAATGAAAGTCGTGATGTGTTGACTTCAATGAGGTAGACATGAAGAATTATCTACCCGAGAAAAGTGATATTCAGCGAGGCCGCAATGCCGAGTTGAATATCACTTTTAAGGGTAGATAAATCCTCATGTCTACCGAAATTAATATGACTTTTCAACTATAAATTAAAATTTTCTACTTTCACTTTAGGTCTTGAAGTCATGTTCAACCTAAGGAGAAATCAATAACTGTTTTGTTATTTGTCTTTTCAACTGTATGTATAAATGAAAATATTCTACTTTCACTTTTGTTGTTGAAGTCATGTTTAATCTAAGGATTAGCAACTGTTATTAAATTACTTTTATGTAGTATTTTGTATTTTAAAATAGACATAAATTCTCTGAATGTGGAATGTAAAATTAAATCATAAAACATTTTTTTAATTTGTCTCTTTCTTCAAACAAAGAATTTTAAACAAAACAAAACACAACTTATCTTTGCTTTATCTCCTTGTTATATCTTGATTTATATGTTTTGGAGATGATGCATTGATAAGTTAGGGGTCTTTCATGCAAACCAAACATCTATGTGTCTTGATCCACATCTGAATTAAGGGTGAGGTCGGCGCGCCGTGAAACCGGTTTAAGCCCTCCAGTAAAATATTTTACTGACCGTTCCAAGGCGGTGCTTCTTTTGTGGATCTTTTATGTTTTTGTTCTGTCTTGTGTTTGCTATGTCTTTGTGCACGTCTGTTTATATGTGCTTTGTAGTCACCTGCTGAGAAAGGGCTGACCTCTTGGCTCTCGTTTGTGGTGTCTAACTGTGAGTTTGTCACTTTCCCATTGGTATCCTGGGTCAGGTGTGGTTCTTGATTGTATCGATTCCTGATCTTTGCACCCTTACTTACTTTGTTAAAATTCATTGAAGTCTTAAATTCACGGGTTAAAAACAGGCGAACGAGCTCCATAAGGAGGCATTTGTATTTTGTTTCAACGGTACACCCGGAAACTTTTGAGATCGTTCCAAAGGTCAAAAAGGTTTAAGCAAAGGTAGATCTCGGTGGCTTTTATGAAAAACAATCGAAGTATTAGGCGACATATGGTTAACTATCGCGATGCTATTCCGTGTAGAAATAGCTTTTCTGTGCACTCTAATTTGGTCACTGTTACATGTAATGAAATAAGGCAGCCTCTCGAAGACATAAAGGGATTGTCTACAAACAAAAATAACAAAATAAGAAGTACTAAAGAGCGGTGTAATCTACTATAACGTTGTGTAAAAATGGCAACACCTTGACGTTTTCAGACGAAAAATTCCTTGATACGTTTAATAAATTCAATAAAAAATAGCCCTCATGTAAGATTCTCTATGTATGATATATGACAAAATCTTAGAGATTACACCCAAGAACGCGATTTCAAAGTATTAATAATGTCATTTTATGATAAAAAAATATTCTTATATTCGTGCTCCTGTATTATTGAATTTGTTAATTTGTTGCAAAAAAGCGATAAATACTCGACAATCTTCGCGTTTTATCGCTTTTCCTCAACTCGTTTGATAAATCAAAAAATACATCAGCATAATTGAGCCGCGACATGAGATTTCCAACAATGTGGTATGTGCGACCAGCAAAGGCTCAGACCAGCCTGCGCATACGCGCAGTCTGATCAGAGCCTTTGCCAGTCGCTTGAATATTCTATGACTGTTAAGTTACTGAGCGAACAGCATACCGACCTTCAAAACTTAAAAGGAGGCTGCACAGGCTCGTGTTAGTCTATTCATGTAAAAATGCCACATTGTTGGAAATCTCAAATCGCGGTTCATATGTAAGAACCTCTATACGTTCTTTTTCAGTTGAAGGGTACCAGATGGCTATAGATCAGGGCGCTGATGTTATCGAATGCGACATGACTGTAACAAAAGATAAACAGATAATCTGTCTGCACGAAGCGAACATTGGCCATACAACCAACGTGGCATCTATTCCTGAGTTTTCAGACAGACGGACAAACTACAACATCCCAAATGAATTCATCGGCGAAATTCGCCATAAGCTCGTAGAAAATGAGTGGTTCTCCGTTGATTTCACTCTGTCAGAACTGAAACGACACCGAAAGGTTCAGTCCAACAAGTTGCGGGATCCAGGTTATGACGGTTTGTACGAGATTGCTACGTTAGAGGATATTATTGAAGTAGTGAAACAATCTAATCGAACAGTTGGACTTCATCTGGAGACCAAATCGCCGCGTTGGATCAATTCCCTTCCCTTGATGGGTGGTACTACCATTGAGCAGTTGGTCGTGGATGTATTAAACAGCCATGGTTACACGCGGAAACGGGACCCCGTCTTCCTTCAATTATTTGAAGAAGATAGCTTATACCGACTTAAAGAGCTGACAAACCTACCACTGGTAAAGCTGTTTGACCACCCAAATGTGAACACATCAGACGCCAAGTTGAAGGAATGGTCGCGTTCATTCTACGGAATCGGTGTCTGGAAAATCCTTATAATTCCATCATACTCGATCGAAACCGGCTATAAAAACAAACTTGGCACACCGACAGATCTAGTAAAGAGAGCTCATCAACATGGGCTTAGAGTGCACACATACACTATGAGAAACGAAGACAAATATCTGGCCTGGGATTTTCATCAGGACCCAGCGAAGGAATATTTTCATTTTTTGGACCAAGGGATTGATGGCATTTTCACAGATTTCACCGAGACAATGAGGCGCGCTGTAGATGCCCGATACAAACACCGCTGTTGTTAAAGCCCAAGTTACACAGTCACGATTCCGGCCACGATTCACCACGATTCGTCCCGATTTGAGCCAGATGGTAAAATCGGGGTGCATCGGGATGCGTCGGGATTGAAAAAAAGAAAATCAAGCATCAATACCACACTGGTAAATGTATACGTCGATTTGGTGGTATTTACGCGTATTGCCGGTACTTCACAGACCGGAAGTGGTAGATATTGTTGTTAATACTATTTAGGAAAACATGCTACATGCCTAAAGGACTATAGAATTAGACCATTTTTAAGTATTCGGCATGCACATGGCGATTTATGTAATCATTTAGGAATAGATTCGAGTACCGATCTGGATGATCGGTACTCGAATCTATTCCTAAATGCTTACATAAATCGCCATGCACATACTGAATACTTAAAATGATCTAATTCTATAGTCCTTTAGGCATATGGCATGTTTTTCTACATAGTATTAACGCCAATATCTACCACTTCCGGTCTTTAAGGTACCGGCAATACGCGTTAATACCACCAAATCGACGTATACATTTACCAGTGTGAATACGGTGTCTCACGATGCTTCTAAGGTGTCTGTGCGATTCATCTACGGATCCACTACGACTTACTTACTTTCATAACGGCAGCACTACGATACACCGCGGTGGAGCTAGGAATGCTCACAATGCCTCCACGATTCGATATGGTGCTAGTACGATTCAAGCCGGTAGCGCTACGGTAGCGTCACGACCTCCCGCGAATGTGCACGATTTAGTGGTTGTCATGCGACAGTCCTAGGGGTATGGGGGTACTCTCATTTTTTCTTCATAATTAGGCTCGAGCCCAGCATCGACCGTTCATCTAAAAAATATCAGGAATTTCATGCACCCCAAAAAATTGAAATTTTAACAACTAAAAAAACATTCCTCATTCTGTACCTTGACCTTAAAAAAGACCATAAAATGCAATGAAATGACCCCTAAATATAGTCCAATATTGTGATGACCCCAAAAAGTATCCACAAAATCTTAATACTCCAAAAAAATTCATTTTCTGAAAACCCCCAAAAATATTAAAATTCATAATTTGAAACCCCCAAAAATGACCCGAGCCTATGTATGTATGACAATATCAATGTAACCCCCCCCCCCCCTGGGACGACAGTTTGCCAAATTATGATATCAAACATCAATATCTCTTCAACCTTTGACGAAGTCAGTCATTCCATCAAGAAGAAAACATGGAAAAGCTCCGACAAAATCAAAACAGTAACCGGGGATCCACGGGCTAGGCTCAGTCCTGTCCCAAGTCCAGTGTCATGTCCAGTTGTGTCAGATGATGTCCAGTTCAAGCTGCAAATTAGCAATTTGAAGTCTTTGGACATAATCCATGATGCGCTTCACTTTTGAAAATGATTTTCAGCAATGATTACTCTGTTTTTATACCAAAATCTTGTGTCAGTGATAACCCGATTCGCTACGAACGCCCATACTACCACGGTACCGCTAGGAACGATCCCGATCCCGCTACGGTAGAGCTACGATTTAGGCCACGCCCAAAATCCAGCAAGATTCACGCCGACGAGTTCAAACGGTTTAAACTTGTCGTAACCTTGTCGTGGAGGTTCCCGAATCACCAGGACCACGGTACTACTAGGACTCGCGCCGATGTCTCCGTAGTACGGTGCTGCTGCGACTCATGCCGATGCGTCACGACTTGATAAATCGGGCTGAGTCGTAGCTCTTCCGAGGCCAAAATCGTGAATGTGTAACTGGAGCTTAACCCATAATCTTGCACCACCACTATAATTTGCAGCATTTTGAAAATAACAAATAAGGCACGATATATCATGAGGATCGCCAGCTTGCAGACGATTCACGTGAAATATCATACCCGCGCATGAAATATGTGTCAAAAAATAAATGTCGGTCGTAAAAGTAGATGAATATAAGAAAACTAGATGTAACCGAACAATACATCGTGTAATTTGATATCATAGGTCAACCCACAAACATGAAATATGTCAGTTGCTATTTCACTACTTTTGAAATGCCCTATTCACCTTTGCTCTATCCTATTTACACTTATGTGTGTCCTGGGCAGAGTCTGTTGTTCTATGTGGGCCAAGGGTTAAATATTTCTCAGGCGGAAAATTAACAATGGCGTAGCCAGAACGCTGAAAACGTTACGCACATCAAATGGAGACTACTGGAGTAAGCAGTGATTCTCTAATTGCGTCCCTTTTCATAATGGGAACTCCTCTTAAAGGAAAGAATTTGCTCCGTGTGGGAGCAAATTCTTTCCTTTAAGAGCAGTTCCTTTTGGTATGGAAAACCACTGTTACCACATAAGGTGACCTCCCTTGAATACTTCTATTTCATTATGCACGTGCGTAACCTGCGTGATAGGTGCTTCGCCAGTGATTTATTAAGGCTATGATCAGAGCGTGAGAATGCACTGACTGATTTGAATATTCGCTTAGCACACATGCCAACTTGTGCCTTATGCTCAATGCAATTTCGTAGCCAGAACACTGAAAAGGGGACACTACTGTATCAATTAAAGCAATGAGTCTCTACAATAACGTCCCTTTTCAAAATGGGAACTTCTCTTTAAGGAAAGAATTTGCTCCCATAGAGAGCGAATTCTTTCCTTTAAGAGAAGTTCTCATTTAAGGTATAAAAAATATTTTTACCACATTAGGTGAGCTCCCTTGAGTGCTACTATTTTATTACGCACGTGCGTATACTGCGTAATGGGCGATACACCAATGCAATGTAAACGTCGTAAAAGCATGCGTGACCTCCTGGTACGATCACAACTCAAACCACACCATAGTGATAATGGCCCAGGTGTGGATTTCGCCCTGTGACAGATGACAATGCTGCACAATGAAGACCACTGCAGAAAACTGCGAAATCATCTTCTAACTTGGGCATAGCAAATACTATCCAACAGAACGTGTGTAATTCTTCGGATCTGCAACAAGGCAAATTCGTCGAACTTTTATCCCCTGGCGAAGTTTTTTTTTCAAGAAAAAAAGTAAATCACAAAATATAATCAACTAACCATAGTGTGCACGACCTGTGGTAAACGTAGATCAGATTTACAACTTTTAAAGTTCTAATCAGTTTGTAGTGTTCTGACTGCGCCGAGACTAAAGAAAGGGTAAGCATCATTGGTGATAAATTGCAGTTGGGGCTATACATTTCACCTGAGATCGGTATCAGTTTTCTTTCTTGCTGTGACTGGTTGAGGAAGTAAAATACTGATCCAATCAGCTGCATATGGGCAAATTTGATAATATAGGTTAGGTAGCCGTAATGTGAATAAATGCATTCAGGTCCTATTAATGTTTATCTTGATCGAAAATACATTCCTCAACAATTACTAATTCAGTTTTTAAAGCTATGTTTTTTCATCAGCTAATTAAGGTCATTGCTCTTTAACCAATAACTGACAGCAGACATCATGCCTATCTATAGTTTTCACAAGATCTAATGGCTATGTTTACATTTTTCTTGTTTGTAAACATTGAAATCAAAACATTTGAATGACATATTCAAAAGTCAGGTGTGGTTTTGAAAAGTATTTGATGTCAGCATGGATAGCTCAGTAGGTAGAGATAGAGTCCCTGCCAGGAGATAATCTATTCTTTTTCCATTATGCGCAGGTTCGAATCTCATGAAAGCTTTCATTTTTTTTTCGTCATTTTGATTGTATAATATTTTCATATGCATCCTTTAATCATGTTTGGACACCTGCTTTTAACATTTATACAACATCTCCCTTAAATTGGACATTAGCAAACACGAAAACGCATATGCGAGATGCAACGGAATGTATAGTCTGCCAAAATTGACCTTAGACTGATTAATTTTCGCCAATATCTTCGTGATATTCGTGCGTTTTCGTGGAGTACTCAGACCTCGGTCACGCTTTTACAGAGAATATGAAGATAATGTCATTTCGTTAATGCAAATGGTCTGATAGCCTCGTGGTTAGTTGACGATTTACAAATCTGGGGCCACTAACTCGTACACATCTTAAGTTGACCAACTTACGATGGTCTTAAATTGAAGTTAAGTTGACGATCGTAACATTTAAGGTGGCGCTATTCCGATAACATAAAGCCGTCTTAGCGTATTCTTAACTTAAGGTCACCTTATCTTTTAAGATTTACCTGTGTTATATTTATTCTCTCGTGCAAAGCGTGTTGTCTGAGTATTAATTTAGAGCCGACTCAGGAGAAAAGATAAATATATGGGTCGCGACGCTTCGGGTAGGCTAAAATCAGCATACTCAGCTACAGAGAATAGCTAGAATATTGAAAAATCGTGTAGCAAGTTGTGTTGCCTGTGTTTTGTGTCTCTTCCTCACGGTGCGGTGGGTTTGTCTGGAGTCTGCATGCTGGATTAGTTCAGTTATTTCAACAGCCCACTAAAAAGTATTCATCATTATTGTCATAGCTTACTGAATAAAAAAAATAGAAATTTTAAGCAAAAGCTTACAAAAAGAGACCTCAGTCTATGCGACAAATTGAGCAACCTCTAGTCCAAAAATTAATAGCAAAACGTCCAAAATTAATTCCGTATGAAAAAGTAGCAGTCGGATTACGCACGCAGGGGACGTTGTGAGCCAAGAGTTATAATTCATAAGTACGTCGAAAACTCTGATCAGGCTGCAAAGTGTTAGGCATCTCTGTAGTCGCCCCGCTCATATGGTTTTGGAACAAAGGAAACGGGCATTTTATTACCGAGACCCCCCCAATGGTTTTGGGAACAGGGGGAAATTATATTTTGTTCTACTTTTGGGATCAATCCAACAATGAAACAAGTATTCCCTGTGAGGGCATCATAACTGATCTTCCCAATAGCGTTTATTTATTCTCCATAGGTAGTGTATGTTCCTTTTGGTCCCACTTTTGAGGCTACCGTTGATGCATGTTCTCTGGGTGAACTGCAATATCAACGTGATATGTTCATCAGCTCGTATTTTCCTCAGATGTGTTTAGATACATGATATACATGTATGTACAGATAAACCCATGTTTCCCTTAGAACAATACCCTTGTTTCCATGGTCTTCCACCCCTAATCATTTTGGCCATGACATAAGATGACCTATAATTACCAAATAAAAACATACATAAAGCAAACACACGTGCGTGTTTATCTGTTACATGCGTAAATGCATGGATCCAAGAATTTTCGCCAGGGTGGTGGGCGGTCCAAGCCCAACTGGTAGAAAAGAGCCCTGACAACTTTTTAGTCCTCAACTTATTTTACAGTGGGGGCCCAATGTTTATTTCAAAGAAACTATAATTTTCCAGAGTCCAAGCAGGGGGGGGGGGGGGTCAAAAATGTCAGGAGGTCCAACCTTTTCCAAGGTGATGGGGCCCCATTGCTTTTTTCTTGTTGTTTTCTAGGGGGTTCCGGACTCGCTGTACCCCCTCTGGATTCGCGTATTGCCTATGTGCACGTGTCTATGTTTGAAGCCTTTTAAAGTCACAAAAAACGAATCATGTAGTAAGTTCTTCAAAGGCATAGGCGTCTAGAATAATTAAAAAAAAGTTGTCGCCAAAATTATATTTTATTTATTACGTTCGTTCTGGGAAGTACCTCTCGTAACCACTAAGACGCCGCTAAGGTGACTCTATCGTGACCGTAACTTTACGATGATCTTAAGTTGTCTCCGTAAATTAAGGTGCGTACGAGTTAGTGGCCATAACCGTTAAGGTGAACGTAAGTTGAACATAAGGTGATCTTAAGGCTTAAGATGTCTACGAGTTAGTGGCCCCAGGCATACTTCGATCGAAACTTGGAAGGACCATTTTTTATATATATATAATTGTCAAATTGCTTTCTTTTTTAAGTCAATATTGTTCGTAATTTAACATCATCTTGTGATGAGCTTTACATCTTTCATTTGTATTGAGCCGCTTTTGTATTTATTGTTCCCTAAGTTCCCCACTCTTTCCTTGTCAGCTGATAACATTTGCCAATAGTTTGGACCCAGTTCATTACCAACAGAACGTATGTTCTGATCTGGATACAGACCATTTTACACTCTGATAGTGTTCCTGTAAGAAGTTTTGAAAAAGTTCATTTTGATTAAAAGTTAGCAGATGATAACAAAAGTCTCAAAAATATTCAGCGTGCAAAGAGTTAATCACATGTAGATTTATTGCAATTACTCACGGTTATGTATTTGTTACATAAACGCATGCCAAATTCAAATAAATATATCCAGTTGTGCACAGAATCAAGAATAAAGACAAAGAAACTAGTTAATCGAAAAAAAAAAATGAAAAAGAAAATACTTAAATGCTACTAGACTCGAACCCACATCTTTTGAGTGATAAAAGCACTCGACTATCCACTAGGCTATCCGGGAATTGTGAATAATTTCATTCAGATTAGTAATTGTACAACAATCTAAAGCGCACTTTTTACGAAGATTCACGACAACTGAGTAAAAGGTCATTGAATATTCATATATCTCGGGTCAATTTTGACAAACAATATCAATTCAATAGGGCATGGACTGTTTTTTGTCATTAATGCGATATTCGGCAACCAAAATGATTTGGAATTGATAATGAATTATATTTATCCCCACGCTTTTTTAAAAAAAGCAAAGGGGATATTGTAATCGCCTCCGTCCGTCCGTCTGTCCGTTATGCGATCTCCTCCTAAACCATTGGACGAAATTCAACCAAATTTGGTGTGTGAGTCACTCACATGAATGGGGCGTGCAACAGCAAATTTTTTTTGCCCCGCCCCCTGGGGCCCTGGGGAGGGGCCAAAAGGTCAAATATCATTTAATTTCAATTACAAAGATTTTTATACCAAACTTTGTGTGTGTTCTCACAAATGAAAGAAACAAAACATATCAGACGGGATTTTAATTCTATCGCCCGGGTCATGCCCAAGGGGTCGGACTTAGGGGCGCTGGGGGTGCCCAGGGGGTCAAACATTTTTTTTTCAAACATGGCCATGTGGCATATCAAATCGACGGGGATGACGAGCAGAACAGAATGCAAGTAAAATTTTCATCCTATGGTCAAACTGGTGACCTTGGGGTGAGGTCAAAAGGTCAAATATCATTAAATTTTAGTTACCATGTCAATTTTAAAGATTTTATACCAAACTTTGGAGTGCTCTCACAAATGAAAGATACACAACATATCAGACGGGATTTTTATTCTGTCGCCCGGGTCATGCCCAAGGGGTCGGACTTAGTGGCGCTGGGGGTGCCCAGGGGGTCAAACAATTTTTTTTTCAAACATGTTCATGTGGCATATCAAATCGACGGGGATGACGAGCAGAACAGAATGCAAGTAAAATTTTTATCCTAGGGTCAAACTGGTGACCTTGGGGTGAGGTCAAAGGTCAAATATCATTATATTTTAGTTACCATGTCAATTTTAAAGATTTTATACCAAACTTTGTGTGTGTTCTCACAAATGAAAGATACAAAACATATCAGACGGGATTTTTATTCTGTCGCCTGTGTCATGCCCCAGTGGTCAGACTGAGGGTGCTGGGGGTGCCCAGGGGGTCAAAAAAATTCTTTTTCAAACATGATCACGTTGCATATCAAATCGACGGGGATGACGAGCAGAACAGAATGCAAGTAAAATTTTCATCATAGGGTCAAACTGGTGACCTTGTGGTGAGGTCAAAAGGTCAAATATCATTTAATTTCAGTTACCATGTAAATTTCAAAGATTTTTATACCAAACTTTGTGCATGTTCTCACAAAGAAAAGAAAATATATTGAACAGAATTTTTATTCTGTTGCTGGGGTCATACCCCAGGGGTGGAACTTGGGGGTGCTGGGGGGTCAAACACTTTAGCGTGTGGATTTGCGATGGCGCCCCATCGATTGCGCATTCTAGTCAAACAATTGTATCAATAAATAAATAAAAATATGCGATTCATCCACTAAGCTAAGAATATCTCCTTGTAATTTGTAAATGCATATTAACGTTTTAAGAATAGTAATATGCATGTATTGTTCCTAAAATAATGAGTTAAAAATAACTTTGTCATTGGTGAATATTATTGTAAATACAGAATGTCAACAAAGACAGCATAACGCTATGGGACTCTAACAGCATGACTTCAAGCACCTGTTAACCTCAGCTGTGAGTTAATGGCAGCTCAACTCAGAGGAGTGAGCTATCAATTAGGCTATACTTCCATTTAATTATTCCATTGAGTAATAATAGCTTCTGAAAGATATAAATGGGGGCTAGAATATTCTAAAGAGCAGTCTGCTCTAAAGACTTTCAGAATTTATCGTCGTGCCAACCAAGAGTGATAGTGACGTAATACTTTGTTTACAATAGTTAAGTTAAACACTAACGTGTACACTTCACTTGCGCTAACGCGAATCGATAGATCACTTGAGTATTAATCCTATCCTTTGTTTTGTTTGATTTGATTCTTTATGTCCCATCATTAATTTTTCAGTTAAACAGGGACGGGTCTTCCTGGGTTGAACCAGTACTAAGTTAGGATAAATGTGTCTTGCTGAAGGACCACAACTCAGTAACGACGGTTTGTTTGTTTGTTTGTATTGTTGCTTTACGTCCCAAGTCAACAGCTATGGTCATGGCGGGACGGTCAGTTCACCTAACCACACTTTTTCCTGGGCAAGCTTGAACAAGCAGTTAACCAGTACTTCGTGCACATACTTTCGCTTGTAACTGACAACAACCCTTCTTGAATGATTCAGCGGAAGGGAGGAGAATGACCGTAGAAATTATTTCGTGATCCATCTCCACGAAAGTATGGGACCTGACCGGGCTCGAACTCGCGACCCCTGGATTTGCAGTCAGACTCGCATCTGTTGCCAGACACGTTACCGACTGCCTTACGTGGCCCGGTAGTGACGACGGTGAGTCTCGAACTCGCGGCCCTTGGTCTCAAGTCAAGCACTCTACCACTGATATGAGTCAACGTGCTCCCATAATTGATTAATCCTTTCCAGCGGATAGGATTAGAACACAAGTAATCTACAAGTAATCTAGACAAGTAATCTAGAGATTATAAGTCCCTGATAACTTTGTACACAAAACGTGAAGTCACTGGACTCTTAGCTGGCAGGACAGTATATATATATTGAGACCATATTACATGGTAACACATGATATGCTAGAAGCACCCTCAGAAGCCTGACCTTTTATGGTGCACATGCGATATGTGATTGTTAAACAGTTAGCATTTTATTCCAATGAATCATCTAAAGATAAGCTGTCAATAATATAAGATTGGCTAACTATTATTGTCATCCAGTTGCATGCCAAAGTACACAAAAACTTGTATATTTCTACATGCTCATTACTCTGAAACATAAAAAGTAGTTTAGAAGTTTGTGAAAACCCTTTTTTTATGGTGAAAAACACTTATTTATTGAATGGATATAATAATGTTGGTTTAAACATATTTTATTTGTATACTTTGTACATAGAACAACAAATAAACACATACAATAATATACAGTATACAAATGGGATTCAGAAGAAAGTCTCAAGACTTATAACAATCAAACGAGTATATGTTGTATGTGAACATTGGAATTGCCTCATAGAGGCAATACCAATGTGTACCAACAAAACATGCTACTGAAATTAAGGAAACCTACTTTGAAATACATGTATACACTAAACAAGTATCATGTCCATTGGCTTTCCTCTTTTAAACATCTCAAACTGCCAATCAATATTAAAATACTGTCACTATATGGTAAATTGTATATATACAATACACAACAAGTTTCGCAATTTCTTATTTTTTGCATATTTTGTGCTCATCTTTAAGCAATATCGAACAATTTCAATTGCAATGACGAGAACAGGATCTGGCAAATGAAACCAAGAATGTATAGACGTCATCCTTTAAATATGCTTTTGGGAAGAGCAAGAATTGCAGGAGGGATTAGTAAGCCAAAATCACATCCGTTGTAAGTAATGCTAAAATGATAAGCATATGATTTTCCGTTTGGTGGTCTTTCATCTTCCTCATGCATCATACGCCTATAAAACTATTGGTTATATGACAGATGTAATAGAGATGTCATGCTGTTAAAATCAGCTGCCATCAATGATGTCAAAACGTAGTCATCACTTGATTAAACTTCTAATGTTAATTGGTGTTTCAATTCAACAGAGAATCAGTTTACAAAGATATCATAGGCCTACAATGTAAGGTACCGCTCATTATATAAGTGTCAGAGGGGTGGCTAAAAAGTAGGGGGGGGGGTCATGTGAATTTCCATGTGGCTAGTAGGGGGGGGGGGGGTTCGCCATTACTTTTGACTTTCCAGCAGGGGGGGGGGGGTCATGTTTAAATTGTTCCAATAAAATAATTTAAAAAAAATCCTCGCTCGCTCCGCTCGCTCGTGTTTTATTAATCAATCTCTTATATTACGTTAGGCAGGCCGATAAATTTCTCAGCATTTATTTTTGCAAGTGCAAAAGTTATTCTGATTTGGTGTTTTTATTGTTATAATCATGCTGATTTTGACAGAAAATTGATTAATCAGGCTTTGAGGTAGATCCTGTTTTTTCTTCTTTTTTTGCCTTTCTACTTTTCCCTACTGTTTCTTGAAAATGTCTTACTATCCCTACATTTTCACTCTAAATTGGCATATACGCGACATAAATACAGAATTTTTTCCTCGTTCGCTTCGCTCACTCGAATCTTAGAAAATAACTTTTATTTTTTTCCCACAGAGCAGACAGATGAAAAAACTTAATTTCTGTTTCGCTAGTATTATTGTCACATCTATTATCCTGCTTAAATATTGAGTATCAAATTTCTTATTTAATGTTTTTCAAACAACTTATTGTAATGATTTTGTACTTGGAAAAGCTCTACTATCGCTACATTCCTGCTTTTAATATCACTACTTTTTCCAAATTTTTATCTGTACTTTTTGTGTAAGTGCACTTGATAGCTTTATTAATTACTCTTTTTTTATGAATTCTGTATTTGAAAAAAAACACCCTTCTATCCCTACTGTTTTACTGACACCCAAAATCACTCCTTTATCGCTCATGATTTTTTTTCTTCAAATTTTTTATCCCAATGTTCTTTCCAGGGTACTTGAGACCATATTACATGCAGCTTAATACTGATTCAACTCAGGAAGGTCCATTTAGACATAACTGAAAAATTGTTAACTGGAAATTAGGAATTAATACAAACAAAATAGTCTCAAATATAAAAGATTCCTTATGTTTCAATGGTGGCCAAAGCTTGTCAAGATTTAGAATTGAAGCCCAGATACTCATGCAGGCCAATAAATGAATAAAAGTACCATAGTACCATACATATGACTGACAGGATTAGGAAAACAAAATCTTGCATTTTGACAATATGATATAAAATGGGGGGGGGGGGGCAGGTTATATTTCATTTGGTTTCGAGGGGGGGGGGGCATTGGAATTAAATTTTGTCAGGAGGGGGGGGGGGGGGGGGTCATCCAAAATTTGGATGATGGATCAAACTTTCAGCTGCCCCCCCCCCCCTGACCCTTAAAGAATGAGCGGTCCCTAATTCATCTTATGGTTGATTAAAACCTTAATTTACTGAAAAATGGTGTAACGTATTTGCGAGATAACGGTGACGTTAGATTTTATTTTTTGGCTCGTGTTTTATAGCCTTGAAGATGTTTCCTTCAACATTATTTGTCTGAACGTTTTGGAAGACATCAAACAGTGTTACTTGTTAATGTGGTTCAAGAAAAAGCAACTAGTAACACCGTTTAAAGTCGATGACGCAATAACGAGATCTTGTCAGATATTAGCTAGAGCTCTGTGGAAATGTGAAGTTCGTAGCACAAAAAAAACAATAAAGCTTTTGCACTGTATTTGCCTATTCTAACAAAGTCAACGGCAGTAATTCAAGTGTTAATGGTGTTTAGACTGGTCTCCCTTTAATAGCTTGTCAGCATAGACTGTTCTCCCTTTAATAGCTTGTCAGCATATTAAGACAGGTATAGAGTAGTAGCCATTGCGTCTATCCATAGCATACACACTGACGTCATGAGTGACGTGGTATTGGGAAATACCCGTGACATGAAGTGTATTTTTTTAAACAAACCATTTTATTTAGTTTATTTTGATCTGGACGTTTATGTATTTTTTCTATTACTAAATTATCAAAATATGGCAACTAAAAAATATTGCAGTTTGTGTTGAAAAATCTTTCTTGAGCATGCGCAGTCTCATCTTGAAATTAAATACATGTAACCTATCGTTATATGCGTAACGGTAGTAGAGCTTTATGAACGAAGTGGTCTGGTTCCCTCCCCTAGATCTACCCATCTAGGGTCAGGTAACGTGTATTTAATTACAAGTAGAGAATCCTACTCATGCGACACCGCATGCTCCAGAAAAGATTTTTCAACACAATTTTCAGATATTTTCAGTAGCAATAATTTGATAATCAAGTAAAAGAAAAAATATATATAAACTTCCAGGATAAAATAAACTTAATAAAACGGCTTGTTTTTAAAAATACACTTTATGTCAAGGGTATTTTCCAATATCACGTCACTCATGACGTCAGTGTGTATGCTATACGTAGGCGCAATGGCGGCTAGTAGTTACCTGTCTTAATATGCTGACAAGCTATTAAAGGGAGAGAACCAGTCTATGAACGAAGGGAACCAATCTGAATGGTGTTATTATAGTACACAATTACAGCCTTTCGGTTCGGTAGCACACGGAAATAGTACCCTTTGAAATTTAGCACTTGAGGTTTCTGTGCCCTTTATTGCGTAAATGGGTGCTTAATTCGACTTTAAATGTGCATATGATTAAACATTGGTCTATGTTTGTCATGCTGATGCAGAAAAATGCATCTTTGTGTGGACTATTTTTTCACAGACTCCCCAGCCAACTCCCCAGGTAACGGATGACGCCGGTCGGATTTCAGCTTAATTTTTTTTACTGTTACTTAAAGAATGGAGAACGCTGAGAAAATGAGATTATCAAGGTGGGTTGTCTTTTCACTTTTTTGAAAGGTAAATGACAGAATTTGTCACTCACAGGCAGAAAAAATACCAAACATGCCTTATACATGGAGTTGAATGGAACCAATTAAGTGTGTACCGAACCCCAATAGGTCGATTTTGACGAAATCTGTAGGATATCGACTGTCTATTTATTTATCAATCGCAGTGAAGTCAATGCATATCAAATGTGAATAAAATTGATATTTTTCTGCAGTGATTTCCAGTTTGGTCCTAACTTCTATATAATGATTTATTTTTGTCAACAGTGCACACCCTGATAAAATGCCACCTTATCCGGCATTTTATCTGGATCTTCATCTGTTTACCTAAGTACTTGTAAATTACTGAAGGGCTAAACTAATAATATTCTTTATTTCCTCCACAAGTGAAGAGCAGACATGGCTTATACATATATGTATATTATATTATATATATAATAGCAATGCAGAAAACATAATTCATATACTAGGCCAAAAAAGAAACGCCGCTAAGTATTAAAAGTGCTAACTGTACCAGCTACGTATTTCATTAAACAAACATGCAGTAAGTAGAAAAATAGAGCAGAATGGTGTTAGAGAATGCTCTTATCCAGTTTCTCAATTCATTAAAACGTTGGCACTTCCGCGGGTTCCTTAATTTGACGTAAATACTGCACCAAAGTGTTAAGTTCCGTCAAACGTTGGGAGGTGGGGGTCTTAAACAAATCTCTTGAAACGATTTCTCACAGTTTGAGCCCCGTTTTTTTTTATTATGAGTTCCTTGGGATGTCCTAGCTGTGACTGACTCCAGATGAAATCGATTGCACAAATGAGACGTCTGGATGTCTCGATTTTGACGTCGCGTCGACGTCGACGCCCTGGACGCGGACGGTGTGACGTTGTCCCAATTTGTTGGAAACGATTCTGAAGAGGTCCAACCGTCCTAACACGACACCGAAATTGTTTGGCTACTATCAATGGCGTCACATTAGCTTTTAACATTCCTATTGCACGTTCGTGTTCTACATGTGCCAATTTTGTCACCATAAATTAGCAATTTGTAATCTTAAATTCCAAGTGTTTAAATGTTTTAAGACGTTTGGTATGCTCGACGAGAGATTTCAGTAGTTAGTACACATGTAAATCTGAATGGACTGTGTGTGCACGTGGAAAACAGGAAAATTGTAAATCGGTCAAAACACTGGTTTTGATTGACTCACCTTAATAAATCAATGGGGAAATGTGCAGAAGAAAAAGTAGCAAACCAAAGACAGATGATGGAATTTAGCCACTCTCATTGAACACACAATATTTGTAATTATTGTATGCGGCGTTTCGTTTTTGGCCTAGTATATATACATATGTAATAATAATAATAATAATAATAATAATAATAATAATAATAATAATAATAATAGACTTTATTTAAAGAGGGTAACACATTGAGTATCAAAACTAATCTTCCATGAGGCCCTCTAATAAATACATATATATACAGTTTTACATAGTGTCTGAAGGTGGTAAAGCAAAACCTGTTCCAAAATAGTTTTGAAATTGGCGTGCTCCTTAAGAGCTCTGTTTGGTTGTAGAAATTAGTATGCTTTTGGAATGGAAATTAATTACAAAAAAGTAAGTGAGTATGATCAGGAAATACCACAATCACAAACCGCAGACAACCCCGTGGCACCGCGAGGAAGAGCCGCTCAACCACCATGAGGCACCAGTCTACTGCTACTGATATTTCTGAGGGAAAACAATAACCATATTTTGTTAAAAGATTACTTTCAGAGTTACAATGGTAAGGTTCACTCAACTCTCCGAGGAACATATGAATGGATGTTTTGACTTATCCAAACATGACAGATCTATCTGATATACAAGGACAGGCTTTTATTTGATGCAAATTGAGGTGCTAACTCTCTCAGACTCTGAGGTTTTACTTTGCTTAACCACACAACAGATTTTTAATGATTTTATATTGTAGATACAAAGTCAAGTGAGAACTTATAGCAACAATACATTTAACTCATATATGAGGGTCTGGGGGGGAGTATGGTATTCACTATTCATTAAAAATTTAGCCCATTATTCATCTCATTAAAATTTTTGGTTATTCATTAAAATAAGACCAATTATTCATTATAGGTAAGAAAGGTGGCAAAGAAATCTGATTATTCACTATTCATTAATTTTTTCTTCAATTCATTAAAAAATAGGATTATTCATTATTTTTTAGGATCTCTTTATTCACTATTCATTTTTTTTCTCATTATTCACTATTCAATATAAAAAAGGGTCATTATTCACTAATCATTATACCCCATCCAGACCCTCCTATATAGTCAATAGATGTAATTTATTTATCAAATCCATCAAGGTAAAACCAGAAAGTTACTTCGGGTAATCTCACTTATCTTCGAATTGACAATAGAACAAACAATGCAATATACATATTATGTACATGAAAAAAGGCTAGAATTTACATATCAAAGTTAAATTAGGGATTTTTCATCAATTTGATGAAATTTGAGCAAAATGTGTCAGTTTTATCTATCGATTTTAAACCTGAAGGTAAGCTATTCCAAATGATGGGTCCAGAGTATGTTATGCTTTACTTAAAGATTTCTTTGTACGGCCTTGGGGTAATAAATTAATGGCCTGATGATGATCTGAGTGTAGGAATGTTTTCATTAGGTGCACGCTCTTGAAATAATTCACTGATATAAGGTGGGCATTCTCCTAAAGAAGCCTTGTGCATTAACTTTGCCTTTCGTAGATACAGCCTTTCATAAACAGTTAGTATTTTAAGTTCTTCCATACTTTCTACTACATTGACAACATTATAGTCCAAAATTATTTTACAAGCTCACTTTTGGAGACGGAAAATTCTATTTAAATTTACTTGAGATGTCCCCCCATACAGTTTTACAATAATCTATGTGGGGCTGAATGTATGTTTTATAGAATTGAATTCTTTGAGAAGTAGTTAGGTAATCTTTGATTCTAGATAAAAGCCACAGGTTTGATGTAATCTTTTTGCATACCTTATCAACATATTGCGACCAAGTTAAATTATTATCTATTATAATACCAAGAACTTTGTCATTCATTATCATATTTAGCTCGTCATTATTAAGATGCATTGAAAGCTGGTCATTTGTCAAACTCGTTCTTTTTGATGTGTTGTTATCAGCATTGCTTTTGTTTTTGTGGTATTAATGAGCATGCCATTACATTTGCACCATTTAGCTAAACAATCTAAGGCCACTTGTAAATTTCTTTGGGTAGTTTCAAGTAATTTGCCTATAACATAAAGTGTTGTGTCGTCCGCATAAAAATCAGTATTAGCAGAATTAGTATACAGGGGCAAGTCATTAATAAACATGAGAAAAAATAGATTACCCAAAATGGAGCCCTGAGGGACACCATCAGTAATAATTTCATCTTCAGAAAATACATTGTTTAAAGAAACTTTTTGCTTTCTTTTACCTAGGATCGATGCAAACCACGCTATTTACACCACTATTATTTGGGGAAATTGTCTTTATTGGCTAGAAAAGACCATTGTTTCAGACCATATTTTTGTCAATTTCTTGTAAGCTTATTTGGGAACTCACTAATGGCCACTGAGTGTAGCATGGGCTGCATGAAATTGACATGATTTGCTGTTTCACCTCCAAACAGGTAAATTATAGACTTTAATGACCCTTAAGAATAGTTTTGTTTTGTTTTATTTATTTATTTTTTATTTGTTTGAATAAACGAAATGTAAAAAAGTTTTTTATGAATAAATTTTACATTCAGAGAATTGGTATACATTTCAAAATACAAAATACTACATTAAAATAGTTTAATAACAGTTGCTAAAACTTACGAGAAAGTCCTTTGGCTGTGTCTTGCTCAAGGACACAACACAGTGACGCCGGTGGATGTCAGATGTCAAGGTCAAGGACACAGTGACCCCAAAATGGTATGGGACACTCTACAACCCGAAGATGCATCCACACGGCAAATTTGAAAATTCAACCTTATATAATATAGGAAATAGCCCCCTGACACGATTATTCAAGAAATTAGGCCAAAGGTCAATGTCACAGTGACCTAAAACAGTATGCGACAATCCGCCACCCCAAGATGCATCCACACACCAAACAATTTGGGATTCGTACCTCAGATACTCAATGCGTTAATGGGTAACAGATTGCGTGGCGCTTGTAACGCATTTTGTCACCGGGTTGCAAAATGCGTTTAACAATGGACCCGCAATGTGTTACATGTCTATTCAACTGATTTTGTTGCCGGGTTAAAAAATCGGTGCTTACATAGCTCATAGTATTCAAGCGCCCTTGTCACAATCAATATTATCACAAAGAACATGTTTCCCTTAGTTCTTTGACTTTGTCTGATATTACTACCATTGCCTCTTTGGAAGAGGCAGACTCTTACTTTGAAGCCGAACTCTCCACTCTTGAATTATAAGCTATGGTAGGGGCAGTCACTGCAAGTAGTGTCAGAGGGTTCTAAGAGCTGTGCCGGCTGGGCGACCATACCCAGTGGCAGTGACTGTATCCGGATTGGTCTTTTTACCCGATGAAGATTCAAAAAAACAGACTGCAAACTTATAACTTTTTCTGCCTTTCTATCACCTGACTTCTGCCTATCCTAAATCTCCCTCTTTCCCCTTTTCTACCGCCACAGAGACATAATAATCAAGTGTGATTGTCGCCTCTTAACGTACAGATAGAGATAACTCTTTAGGTTGGTGCTAAGGTTCTATAACATTACATCTGCGAAACCCCAACTTCACCAATACGGGAAATATAATACATTTTATTGCAATAAAAATGACAATGTTTTGGTGAACATGTCGTCACCTTAGCGCAAAAAGACAATAACTCCAAAATTTTACAAAGTCGCTTTTTTGAATTTTTCAATGCACATTGATGTTTTTCCATATTGTATCAAAATATTGGTCCAAAATCTGAAATGCAAACTAGGTCATTTGCATAAAAAGCAAAATGGGTTAACTACATCTCCATAATAAATGAGCGCAAAAACTTGATAAGTGCACGTGTTGAGTTTTTGCATAAAAAATGGAAGTTCAAACCAAGTTGTTTAGTGCAAAAAGCCTATAAGTGCTTTTTTGAGATTACACAAAGTCTGAAAAAAAATGTTATGTCAAGTTTTGGTGCAAAAATCAACTTTATAAGAATATGCAATGTTTAATTTAATCCTGCATGAGCTATCAGACTTTTAAATATTTACATTTCCACTGTGAGTCTTTATAATTAATGAACCTTTGCATTTGAGATGTCGTTCATATCTTCATGACCGGACTGATTTAAGCCTAGCCTGGGCCCAGTCATCAATATTGTGGCAATATTTTCTTTCTTATGCTAATATTCTAAAAATTAAGAGAATAAAAAGATACAACATCAAAGGTATCGGTAGTCCGTTATTGATTTCGATTAATATTGTCATTTTTGACCAAGAAACGGAAAAATAAAAAAGAAGAAAAATTTAATGATCAGACTGGAGCCAAGGCTAATTTAAGCTATGCCCACATACCATTTGGGTGGACCATCGTCAAAGCAATGTGGTTTGTTTACTGGCGTTTGTGTGAAGTTGAACACGTATCAACATGACGTTAAGCGCGGAAATTTGGCATTTGGTTGTTCCAAAACCTCCATAATGTCTGATTTAATTCAAAATAGCCGGAAAATCAGCCAAATTAAGTGAATTTTAAAAATTGATACTCGACTGATAATATAAAATGTAAATATAAGAAATAAATTAATTTTTTGTTCTGTTAATGGAATCATGTAAGTGAAGTCCAAAGACCAAACATTGAATTTATTTCTTAAATAATCCTATCATTGTCTTTAAAAATATCTCAAGTTTTGTAAGTATACCACAATCATGCTAGAATTCAAAGCAAACATTTTTTTATTACTGTTTTATTGCCTGTGTATCTATCACCCCTATTCAACATCATTCTAGTCTTGGGCTGTTAGATTATTCGATGAAGTCGTTATAATTTCATCGTTGGCGAAAAGCTGGCATGATGTCACTGTATGGAAGAAAATACATGTCACGAAATGGTTATTGATCTATCAATTTAGTGATTCTGAGTAAGAGTTTATTTTGCACTTTTTCATTAGTTTTAAATATGATTTTCACGTTGACGCTGAAAGATTGATAGAACGCGAAAAATGACAAGAAATATTCAAAATTTTGATTTTACTGCATGTAAACTCTTTCGTAGGTTTTGTTTGTTTGGTTTGGTTCTTTACATCCCAGTCAATAGCTATGGTCATGTCAGGACGGTCAGTTCACCTAACCACATTTTTTCCTGGGCAAGCTTGACTAAGCAATTAATCAGTTCTTTGTGCACATGCTTTCGCTTGTAACATTCTTTCGTAGGGAATATTTGCCGATATTTATAGATCAATACTAAACAATTAAGGTAGCACACTACCATTGTTTGTTTGTTTTACACTAGACGCAACATACAGTAATAAATGTGAGTTGCTTTTAAATTTTTTGGGGCTCAGAAATATACACATTAATACACATAATCTTCATTTGGAACTCCTCAGCCAATTCTATGAATCTAACTTCATACGTAAAGCGTATAATTTCAGGATCACATGACAACCACATGATAATGACGTCATAGAAAACCATGACCATACAATAACAAGTTAAAATGTAGCAAAAATAACGGCTACAGCATGCCATTAATAACACTGAAAAAAAGAAGATGCCATGGCAATATGTTAAGGAAAAATGTAAACTTTATTTTACCTGTTGACAAAACTATTGGGGTCACCGGAATAATCACTTTTAATCAGGCTGACTGCACATGCTGCCAAACTAATTCTTTTAACATCAGTTCCAGCTACCAAAATGTTGCAATTCCGTACATAATACTAGGCCTTATAAGACATCATAGCCTTATTTTGATTGGGCTGAGTCAGTTCTGATTGACATAATCTCATCATCAGTCAGAATTTAATGTCTTAAAAATCGGGGCGCAGGGGCATGTTTTTTTTTTCATTCCAACTTGTTTTCTAGCAGATAATGGAGTTCTAAATTTTGGATTACCTCTCTTGTACGCATAGATTCCCTATTAAAATCACATATACCCATTTGCTTTTATGAGCTTTACTGAATGAAATCAAATCAAAGTATATCCAGCAACCATGAAAAAAAATCCTAAAATAATGTTTTATCTCTTTTTTTTTTAAATTTCTCACATCACTCATATCAAACATGTCTTCTTTCACTTCGTCGTATATCTTTTTAAAAAATATTTCTTGTTATTTGTTAACTTATTTTTCATTTTTGAGGCATATATTAGGACTAAATGAATACATAAAGATAATGGAATATGTTAATTCGCATGAAGAAGCTTTTACAAAAGGTCATTCACACAAAATAAATTTCAAAAAGATGTAAGGATAGTACAGTGAGGTCCAAAGAGTCAGATGCTCACTTCATTGGTTGCTTTACAGAGTTAAGTATAGAGATATTATGATATTTAGTTGTCACTTAAATTACTCAGTAGGCCTTAGTACATGTGCCTAGATATCAAAGCTGTCTATTAAATTTTACAAAAAAAATGACAAATCTAAATCATGATACATCATGGGCCTCAACTCAAGAAAATGATTCCTTCAGACAAAAGTTTCACTATCATATTAGCAAGTTTGATTTGATAGAGTAATGCTTCAAAAGTTATATTTTTTTTTCTATTTGACTGCATTTAAAGTATTAAGTGAGATATGGCATATTTTAAAGGTCTATGTAGTATGTACCCATTCAACGCTATATTGCCACGAAAAATGTTGCCAAAGTTGTGTAATTTATTTCAACATGTTAATATTGCTCAGAAAACTTTCAGTTGCTAGAGATAGCTTAATTATTGGAGAAAAAATATTGCTTATTAAAGTAGCAGCATATTTGAACCTTACATCCAATCTGCTGAAAATGTTTTATCTATTCTCGCGACTTTGGGTTGCTACGGTTACAAATAAGTGATACATATAGGAATTTAAAGCATAAAGTGGGATAAAAGGGCAGATAAAACTCCAAAAAAATAAGTTTTAGTTTTTAAATAATTTCTTATTTGTTAATTTGGTGATCCAATGTTTACAGTATACAAATGCAGTGTTATTTTGAAAATGCATATAACATGGTTTTCCCTCTTTCCCACTCTAACATCCGAATGTCTGAAGGGACATTTTGTCACAGTGAGGTTTATATAATTTTGATACAAGTCAAAATTTTGACTGAAAACTATGATCAAATCCAGCATAAAAGCACTTTGACTAAAACTATGATCATATCCTACATCAAAGCACTAGTCGTTTGTAGTTTATTTGCATCAAAGTATCTACAGTCAATATAATGACAATATAGAAAACACATCAATGAGACCTTCCTTACTCTCGAAAGCGACCTAAGCCGCCTGCACCAAGTCATCGACGCACCCACCAGAGAGGACAATATCTAGGACCTGGTCTTCACAAACATACCTACCTTAGTGAACAGATCTACAGTAATACCTGGAATCAGCGACCACCATGCTGTCTACATTGACTCTCATATCACCATGACAAGGAAAAAGCCTGTTAAACGGACCATCTTTATGTGGGGAAAGGCAGACATCCAAGGCATAAAAGAGATGTGCAAGGAGCTTTCCAACTCTGTTGTCCATGAATTCACATCCATGAGCACTATCAACGACGTCTGGTCATTTTTCAGGGATGGATGCCAGAGGATAATAGAGGATAGTAGGGGATAATAGAGGATAATGTACCATCACGAACAACCTCACAGAGATTTACACAGCCCTGGATCAATAGAGACGTGCCACGTATCAACCGCCTGAAACGACGCTGGTTTAGACGAGCCAGGAAATCAAAACATCCCAATGACTGGCTGAGATACAAGGCTATCAAGAAGCAAGCCCAAAAGACCTGCCGGGAGACACATGACCAGTATACAAATGACATGTTGACAAACGACAACAAGAAACCAAAGTGCTTTTGGAATTTCATCAAATCCCGCAAGAAGGACAGCACTGGTGTTGCCCCTTTGAAGAAAGACGGACTTACCTTCTCCGACAGTCTCAACAAGGCCAACATCATGGGAGACCAGTTCTGCTCAGTCTTCACCCAAGAAGATACATCAGATTTACCCGATCTTGGACCAAGCCAAACTCCCAGTGTTCCACCCATAAAGGTTAATAGGAAAGGAGTTCAAAAGCTGCTAAAGGACATCAAACCCCACAAAGCGACCGGACCTGATAACATCCCTGGAAGATTGCTGAAAGAAGCCGCAGAAGAATTAGCTCCTGGCCTGGCCCACCTCTTCCAGATCTCAATATACAATGGCAAGATCCCATTGGATTGGAAATCAGCCCTCGTCACCCTGGTCTTCAAGAAGGGAAATCGTTCGACTCCATCCAACTACAGGCCAATCTCCCTTACGTCAATCGTATGTAAAATCCTGGAACATGTCATCCACTCAAGCGTCATTTCCCACTTTGAGAAAAACAGCATCCTCACCGACTGCCAGCACGGCTTTTGTAAGCGCAGGTCGTGCAAGACCCAACTCATCCTCACCATCGATGACCTGGCCAGAGGACTAATCGACAAGCAGATCGACGCCATACTCCTGGACTTTTCCAAAGCCTTTGACCGCGTACCCCACCAACGTCTATTACTCAGAGGTACGCGGCAACATCCTCAGATGAATAGAAGACTTCCTGTCTGCCAGAACACAAGAGGTTGTCATCGAAGGCTCGAAGTCAACACCCTCTCCAGTCTCATCAGGTGTCCCTCAAGGCACAGTCTTGGGTCCTCTCTTGTTCCTAGCCTATATTAACGACATGCCAGAATGCGTCAGATCAGAAATCAAACTCTTTGCTGATGACAGCCTGTTATATAGGAGGATACAGAACAATGCCGACTGTTGTCAACTTCAAGAAGACTTGGATAAACTCCAAGAGTGGGAACAGAAGTGGCAGATGGCCTTCAACGCAGAGAAGTGCGAAGTAATTCGTATAACTAACAAAAAGAGGCCCCTTTGTTCTGACTACTTCATCCATAACCAGAAGTTGGTCCTACGGACATAGGCAAAGTATCTGGGAGTGACCATAGGCAGCGACTTATCTTGGAGCAGACATGCAGACAATATTACAAAGAAGGCAAATTCCACCATGGGTTTCCTCAAGAGGAATATAAGATCTGTGCCACAAGCTGCAAAGGAAACTGCCTACAAGACCTTCGTCCGACCAATTGTGGAGTATGCTGCTACAACCTGGGCACCATTCACAGATACTGAAACCAGCAAGATTTAGATGGTCCAGCGAAGGGCAGCGGGATTTGTGTCAAATGACTACCGACGCACCAGCAGTGTCACAGAGATGATATCAACCCTTGGCTGGGACACTCTGCAGAAGCGTAGGGATCTTGCCAGGCTCAGCATGATGTACCGTATTGTACACTACCTAGTTGATATTCTAGTAGAGCCATACCTAACTCCATCAACTAGTATGACTAGAGGCCATGACTCTCGCTTCTTCCAGATCCGGACATCAAACACAACTTACCAACAGAGCTTCTTCTCAAGAACCGTCATCTTGTGGAACCAACTCCCTCAGACTGCAGTAAGCCAGACAACGCTGGAGGCCTTCCAGAGCCAGCTGGCCACCCATACCCTCTAAACGCCACGCCTTGTTTTTAACAGGTTTTAACCATTTTAACTACTGTACATACCACTTTTATCAGCGGCGCGTGGACATCCTCCACCACATTGCGAGAATACTCAAGTACTGAGGGAGGCAATTACTGAATATGATGATGATGAGTGCATAAAAGCACAATTACCAAGTTTTTGCACTAAATATTTTCAGAGCAAAAATGGGTGAAGTGCACTTATTGAGTTTTTTCACCAAAATTTTCAGTTGTCAATTTCTGATAAGTGCATTTTTTGTTAATTTCACTTTTATTATAAAATTATAAGATTGGAATTTTTCTTCACATGAAATCTAACAGAAAGTACATTTGAAAACAGCTTATTACAATCACGTGAGAGGAAAGCAAAAGAAGATTAAATGTTTTTTGCTTCTCCTGAAGAGTTCGTAAAATGGAGTTATTGACTTTTTGCGCTTAGGTGACGATGTGTTCGTCTTCTAATGGTTGGTCTCTTTGTGCAAATACGCAAAGTTCAGTCATATACTTGGTTGCTACTTTGTAACTTCATCATTTAAACAGTGCATTTCCAGGCCAGCATTTTGTAAAAGCTACCGTGACAAAGTTGATGGGATTCTTTCTCTCTTTGTCTACTGGCACGATCGCATGCGATCATTACGCCAGGGAGTGCGAATTTTGACAAAAAAAAAAACAAAAACAAAAAAAAACAGATTACAAGCATATAGAAAATAGGGAAATAATTTTGCTTTTGATTGTCAAGTAGAAATCTTCTTCCATCTTCATCTTCCAAAAAAAGTGCTGGGCCCAATCTTGAGCATAGTCGCACTGTGTTAAACTATATACACATGTGTGAAGGAAGGTTCTTCATACAGGTTAAAAACAGGTTAAAAACATCTTGTCAGGTTTAGAGGGCTGGTCCAGCGCCGACGCAGCCCTTGAAGGCATCAAGCGACGGTGCTGTAACTGCGGAGACAGGCAGAGAGTTCCAGAGACGTATTGTTGAGGGAAAGAAGGAGCTCTTGTAGGCATTCACGGAGCAGTAAGGTACCAGGAATCGGGTCCCGTGGCCTCTGGTTGTTGTGCCGGAGTGGGTAAGGTAGATCTCAGCAGGAATGTCGATGAGATCATTGACGATTCGGTACATCATGATCGTTTTACACTGCTCACGGCGATGTTGTAGCTCTTCCCATCCCAGATTCTGAATCATGGAGGTGACGCTGCTTGTTCGGCGATAGTCATTGTGGCAGAATCTTGCTGCGCGTCTCTGGACAGCTTCGACCTTGTTGATGCCGGTCTTTGTAGATGGGTCCCAGACTGTAGCCGCATACTCTAGCTGAGGTCTTACAAGGGTCTTGTAGCTGGCTTCTTTTATATCCTTTGGACATGATGACAGGTTTCTCTGTAGAAAGGAGATAGTCTGGTTGGCCCTTTTTGTCACCATATCAATGTGGCTGTTCCAGGATAGTGTTTTGTCAATGGTGACTCCAAGGTACTTTGCTTTGGTTGTTTCCTTGAGTATTTGACCGTGGATCTTGTATGAAGTCTGGATGATCTTCCTTTTATTAGTGATTCTGATGTGCTCACACTTGTCCGGGTTAAAGTTCATCTGCCAGTCCCTCTCCCACTCCTGAAGGTGGTCAAGATCTTCTTGTAGTGACGCTGCGTCTTCCTGGTTTGATATCACTCTGTAGAGCAGGCAATCGTCAGCAAAGAGCCGTGCTGTAGAGGAAACTCTTGATGGCAGGTCATTGATGTATATCAGGAATAAGAGAGGGCCTAGTACTGTCCCCTGTGGAACACCAGAAGTAACAGGAGAAGAGGGGGATGTTTTACCGTCTAACACCACTTTCTGGTACCTTTCAGCTATGAAACTCTGAATCCAAGCAAGCGTCTTGTTACGGATCCCGTAATGGTGGAGCTTGGTGGCAAGGCGTCGATGGGCCACCTTGTCGAACGCCTTGCTGAAGTCCAGTAGGATGGCGTCGATTTGTTGTCTCTTGTCCAATCCGCTGGCCAGGTCATGGACTGTGGTTATGAGCTGAGATTCACACGACCGTCTCTTCCTGAAGCCATGTTGCTGGTCACTGAGGATGTGATGACTGTGTTACAGCACATGTACACATTTGTCACCAGCACTGAACTTTTATTGTGCACCAGCCAGTATTTAAAGTCCTCGGTCTTACAAGAGCCCCGAATAAATAAGCGGGGGAGCTCTACGATTCCAGAAAAGTGCGAGATAGGTACATGTGATAATTAGTATAACCCACATTGCGGACAAAACATCGTGATAAAATCAGCATTTACACCGAAACTTATAGCAACCAACGACGCCAAGATGGTAAAACGTGATATTTGATTTTTATCAATTTTTAACCTTGTTAGAAATTGATTGTTTCATGTATCTTATTCATTTGATTCACATTTATTTTTTCTTTCAGTCGAAAGGGACAACAATCAAAGAAGCTCTTCAGAAATTCGTAAGTAAAGCCAATTTATTGCGCCAGTATGTCAAAGGAAAGAAATTCGGTGGTTACGTATGTTCGTATTCATTGTCATTGACCATATTTGGTGTGTATAGACCTTTCAAAACTCACAAATCAACATCAGGCACCGTCAATATTTAATGAAAGGGCAAGCCACAAGTTCAGGATGGCAGAAAAATGTTGTTTGACGTTCTTCCCTTTAAAGTGCAAAACCGGTGAAACCAGCATTGTCGCACTGTTGCACAAGGAAAAACCATATGAATTCTGTCTTGTAGCAAGTATCCTTGATGTGTTGAAGTCAGGAAGACAGATTTCTGCAAAGAAAAGCGGTCATATTATTGACCCTCTTAGTCACTATGTCCAAGACAGCTACATGTAGATTGTCGCTGACAAGGACTCCCAGGTACTTTGTATTCTTGGTGTGTCCAAATTCGTTGCAATGGATGGTGTAGTTGGCATCAATGGGTTTCCTCTTCTTGGTGATTCTAATTACCTCACATTTATCCGGTATTGAATGATATGGGCCAGTCCTTCTCAGGGGACAAAAATTCCACTCGTCCGCTCGTTATTACGAGTGAAATCTAGAAAGGATGAGTAATTCTTCCCCAAAGTGCTAAAATCTGAGGGTGATACTAGCATTTTCTGAGCATTGAACGTGAAATCTTGTTGTCAGTATATGGGATGCAGTTATGAAACTGACTGGGTAAATATCATTTTAGCAGTGATATAAGGAACTTTATAAGGCATATTACTCCCTTATGTTCTTTACTGCATATGCTTTTAAAGGACAAGTGCATGTGATTGCAGGACAAGCGAAATTTGTAAGTCACTCGTTGTGCAGGACAAGTACAATAATGAAATTGTCCCCTGCTTCTCCCTTTGCTGTAGAGCATCTAGATCATCTTGAAGTGCCTGTGCATCCTCTGGTGAGTTGATGATGCGGTACAGGAAGCAGACAGGCCTGGTATTGCTTTGACTCTGGAGGGTAGGTCATTGATATAAATTAGAAATAACAGAGGTCCTGAGGCACTCCTGAGGTTACTGGTGATGTAGAGGAAGCTAGACCTTCAAGCCTGACTTGTTGTGTCCTGCCAGCTAAGAAGCTCGAGATATCTGTATTCAGGTCCAGGATAGGTTCTTCCCTCGCAGGCATTAATTTACAACAATTTAAAGCTTTTGTTTAATTAAAAAGTTAATTACAAGAACAATGTTGCATATGTCCATATTTTAACCATTGAACTATCAAGTAAGTAATGAGTATTTTGACATATTTATACCCCCCACCCCCTGACACACAAATGTAGTGCATACTGGTCATTCTGTCCTTCAACATTTTAAGGTTTTGTTGAAAAACATGTGGCTTTTGTTGTATTTTGATCAAATATGCACCACACCATAACCATTTAAACAATGCATGTTTGGTAGGGAAAAGGGGGCTGAAGGATCAGTATTGCAAGAGTTATGCTACTTTGTAATTCTAACTGTATGCAATAATGTCAATTAAGGCTTTGAGGGAATTAAAGGAGTAACATAATGTTGCAGGGGTATACGGAAAGCCTCGCTTGCAGCCTAATTCTTGTTTATCATTGTTTAACAAAACTAATCTTGTTCACATCCATATATGCCATAGTTATGCCAGGAAGTACAAGTTCATTGAATGAAGATCAGAAAGGGCCTAAGAATGTAGAGATTATACTTGGCATCATAAGAAAGCAGTAAGAATAAATATGGACTATCAGCTTTTTCATGCTCAACTCTACTTAGCATGAAATTTATCATGTTTATAAATGTTAAAATGCCATAATTATTGGCATTTTAACATTTATTAGCATGATAAATACAAGATTTGAGCGTTTGAAAACAAAAAAGGTCTTATTCTCTTATTCAGTATTTTGGATTTTATGAGCAGTTGAAATTTCATGCTCATTGTCATGCTCATTTGAGTTGAGCATAAAAAAAAGTTTTATAACCTATTTCCCAGAACTCAATATCTTTGGTCAGTTGAAACCTTGTCTGAGCTACCACGTATTGGTATATACTTTAATACTGTATGGATTAACTTTGAAGGTTCTAGCTAGAATAGCATGCTTGTCTGAGCAGTTTTATGTGTCACTTTGCAATATTTACATTTTTGAAGCAATCCTTTAATGAATCTTTAGATTTTTGCAAACGTTCATAGCCTCAAAAACTACACAAATTTGATTGACAGCTACCAAGCTCATTTGTCGGTGCAATACATTTCGAACATCGAGCTCATTTGCCAGAAGTGAATCTGGTGTTGTGATTGACAGCAAGGCACACCTGAGTCGCATGTGCAAAACAAGCCTCTTGTTTGCTCCATTAACAGTCCGTGTTCAAGCTGGCTGTGCCGCTTTTCCATTTTACACTCCAACTTAACCGTTAATAGGATTATATTTTAATTACAAAACTTTTTTAATTCCTAAATTAAAAATATTTTTTTGTACATTTTAGACATGTACAATAATATGGTAATATAAGCAACATATTCAATTTTTGGAATGTTCATGGAATCATGAATACTTTGGGTCTCTCTCAAAGTTAAAGTGAAGCCACTTACTCAGCAAGAGACCCGAAGTATTCATGATTCCGTGACCATTCCAAAACTTGAATTCATTTCTTAAATATGTACCAATATCTCATGAGATGGCTAATACTTTTATCTTTGCAGGAAGAATCTGAAAAATGTAAGGCCAGTGAATCAAAGAAAGTTTGCCTGTTTGGCCAGATACCTCCAGTGGAAAAGATGGATGCATCATTATCAACACTCGTTGCATGCGAGTAAGTGCAGGCCCCAGATAAGAGTATGTAATGGAAAATTATTTTCTTATATCTCAACCAAAACATATGTTGTGGGTACTCAAAAGATCCGTCTCAATGAGACGGCTCTTTTGAGCACCCAAAACACATGATTAGACTGATGGATAAGAAAATAATCTGACATTTTTGCTTAACTGGCCCTATGAAATGATTTCTAATTTCAAGTACTGAGTCTGAATACAATGTTCATTAAATCTTTCCTTGATAGTGGGGACTTTTGTCATCTGCTAATAACATTTGCAAACAATTTGGACCCAGATCTGGACTGGCTGAATGTCGGCCCTGATCTGGATCCAAACTGTTTGACACTCTAATAGCCAGATGTTTAAATTAGTTTTGAAAAAAGTCAGCAGACAACAAAAAAAGCCAGGAGTATTAGCCAGTATGCAAAGAGCAATGCTCATTAACCCATTGTATTCTAGAATCCTCTAAACAAGTACTTTTGCAAACAGTGAAGACCCAGATGAAATGCAGCATAATGCTGCATTTCATCAGGGTCTTCACTGTTTGTAAAGGTAAAAAAGATCTTCAGACAAAAGATTACAATATTTAAAAAAAAATATATAACCTGACACCCCTAGATATATACAATGGACTATTCCAATTATATCGAGCCAAACTGCCAAAAGGAAGAATCCATTAGTATGCAAAGGGTAAAATGATAAGAAATAAAACATACATAGCCATTCTTAAATGCCTAGATACAGCAGAGTTGAGTCCTGGTTTTATCCTTTTGAAACAAACTAAGCAAGTGAAAGTTCACACTGGTACCACCCCGACTAAGCTGTACTGTTTCCAGGGCTTTTAAACATGGATCCCTACAAATTCACTTAAATACCTGCCTGTGTAGGAAATTTTATATATCTATCCTCTGATATCAATGATCAGAATTGAAAACAATATGATAGGGATATTCACTAGGAAACCCTCCACAAAAATAACTAAAATAAACGTAATGCCTTAAAAAAATGCCTGCCAAAGGGCGTTGGTGCCTCATGGCTAATTGCTGCTGAGGAACTTTAAATTAAGATTCCTCTACTCTGATATATGGCTGATCAGAAGTCAAAATCATTAAGCAGAAAATGTAATTAGGTTATGTTCTAGTAAAAAGCTTAATAAATGAGTTTGACCTGATGAAAATCATGTCACCTTGGGACATTGCCGGTTTCCAATTGATACCGAACCTGGCTGCTTGTAATAATATTAAAGCAAAACTCAGGTGAGTGAATCAGGGTTCTTGACCCTCTTGTTTAATTCATATCCTGAACTGCATGTCAGATCAAGCTGAATTTTATTGTGGAACATCAGATGTAGATGTCACAGTAACCAATCAGTCTTCCTTGTGGCGGCCATCTTTAAGAAAGATTTTTGACTTCCTCCAAAAGCAGCTTGAAAAATTAAGTTGAACTTTTGTGTGAGACATAGGATCATATATGGTAGTTTCAGAATTGCTCAAATGGTGACATCATCAATGACATCAAAAATATCAGAAATACTATTTACAGGGGCGATCTTGAAAACTAATTTTTGTCTTCTGGTCAAGCTGTACAAAATCAGTTCATTACTTCTAAGGTGACATAGGTGAGTGATCTTGGGCCTCTGGTTAACAAATCTATATCCATGAGAAGCATTTTTTTCACATTTGAAATCATTAATATTATCATATTTATGTTTTACAGGCATCTAGCATTATCTACAAACTGTATTGAGAAGATAGCTAACCTGAATGGACTGAGTATGTATTATCCTAGTTTGAGTTTTCTCTGACGTTTTAGTGGGTTTTCTTTATTTTGATATTTGCCACTAGTGGCAAAATATCATAATACGGAAAATCCACTTAAACATCAGAGAAGGCTCAGATTAGTATTATCCCAGTATTAATTCTTAGCATGCTGGATAATTTTTTATGCTTTTTTTGTCATTTGCTGATGTTTTCAATAATTCTTTTCATTCTGTCTGTAAATTTTGATCATACAATAAAATTATTTTACTGGTATTGTTGAATATACATGGGTGAAAGTTTTCAGGATTAATCCTGAATTCAGGATTTTGAGGTTGACTTTTCATAAAAAGTCAGCCTCAGGAGATTATAATAGCTTCTCTGCTTAATTTTCAGATTGTCTAAACACAATTAACCATTTAAACATGAAATCATGCATTTTTGTAGGCATCCTGCAAGTTTAGAAATTTGATTTTCTATAGTTCAGAATTTTGGAAATTTTGAACTTTCACCCATGAATATATGAAATTCCTTCCTTTTAAACTGACAGTGTCATCTGCTATCATGTTATCTTAGCAAACAGTTTGAATCAGGATCAGTACCGTCAAAACATCATGAAAAATTAATCAGCATGTAAACAGTTACAGCAGATATCAGTTGGATATATCCGTTGAATTTATCTAAATCCATTTAAATTAATACATATGAGCTGCGACATGAGATTTCCAACAATGTGCAGCGATTTTGTTACCTGCGCATATCCTGCATCTTTTGCGCATAATCTTGTCTTTGGAATGCAAAGTTTTTATTTCAGCGATTTCCAGGATGCAATGGTATTGCAGACTTGTCATTTAAAAATAGTGTTCTGGACTCATAAGTTTGCAGTTGGGACTCATTGATATGGGAAACAGTGAGTCCCAGGACCCATAAGCCCAAAATTGTAAATGAATCACTGAATGTGTCATGTGCAACCAGCAAGCCTCAGATCAGACGCATACGCTAGCTGATCAGAGTCTTTGCTAGTCGCCTGAATATTCTATGAGTGCTAAGCTACTGACCGAACATGATTTGGAATTTCTAAGTTTAAAAGGAGGCTGCCCAGGTTTGTCTGAGTCTACACTTTTCAAAATGCTACATTGTTGGAAATCACATGTTGTGGCTCATATATATTATAGCACCCTATAATTATGTATAACATTAGCAAATATTTAGACAGACATGACTTGAGATATGATTGGAACAGGGAAGGCTCTGGCTAGACTACGTATATATATATATATATGTGCATGCTTGTCTGGAAAACCTTCACAGTCTGTGCAAGCTTGTCTAGTTGACTGATTATGCAATAAGGCCAAACTAAAAAATGCCTGTGTTTAGGGTAACCTAGCTGACCCTACCTAAATTTATTGGTGAAACTTAGAATTTTTTTCAGGTTTTCTGAAAAAGAAAATAATTTATTCATTTTGAAAGGCGAAATGCCTTTCAAAATGCATAGAATTATATTTTTTCCAGAAAAAAATATATGTGCCTACCCTACCTAAATTTTTAGACCCATTACCCAAAATACAATATTTTTTTTATTTGGTCTAAGTCAGGCCTCTCAGTAAGAGTGCGTAATTAAAAAAAAATCATTTCTCAACCAAAACATATGTTGTTGGTACTCATGAGAACTGTCTTTTGAGACAGTTCTATCGAGCACCCAAAACATGTGTTAATACTGATGGATAAGAAAATGTTAATATTTCTATGCTCAAAAAATTAGCTTATCCAGACCTATGTAAGTACCAAAGTCTCCTATACATGCCCAGTTACTGGTGTTATTGCAATTGTTTATCTTTTCTAGAAAATCTGAAGATTTTATCACTTGGAAGAAACAACATCAAGTCCTTGACAGGCCTGGTAAGTAGTTATGGGTGAACAAATTTATTAGAATATTAAAATATGCCATAGGTATTGATACCATTTGATTTGTAGGGTGGTGAGGTGATTTTTATGTGTAAAAAGGGCTTTTGGACCATTTTTTCACTTCCAATTATCAAAGCTGAATAGGCTGGATAGCACTATACATGACCATATTGCATAATATCCAAAAAAGGAAGTGAGTATGATCAGTAATGGAAACTGGGAACCAGCAATTAATGTACATATGGTGAAATGCCAAAATCACTACTTTTTGCAAGTCATTAATTTTGATATGATTCATTTATTAGAATACCTTTTAATCATCTTTACAGATCACAAATCTATGATTCCATTTGAGATGAAATTAAGATGATTTGACAACTAAACTTTTTGTGTGGGATACTTTGGTATTAAATGTGAATAAACACAAATAACAAAGTTGCATATATATAGTAAAAATAATAACGTTTTCATACCAAAATTGTGATTTGAAAATAAATTTACCGTCATATGATGAATAAAATCTTACATTTATGCTGCTGTATTATTTGATTAATTATTTGAACTTGTTGCAAAAGTGATAAAATGCTTGGCAAGCCTCATATTTTATCTCTTTTTCCCTACTGGTTTAATAAATTCAATATAACATAATAACTAGAGCTGCAATGATTCACTGAAGTCGTATCATATCGCGATACTTTTTCTGACATTACGCATATCATATCGTCAGGCCATTTCATGATACGCTAACAATACAGCACTTAGTATTATACAAGAAATGAATTTTAAATTTATATGCTTTTGTACAAAGGGAATGTTATCATTTCCCCTTTTATTTTTTCTGCTTTAATTAGTGAACCCGTTTCCATGCTTAACTCTCGATACATCCTGTTTGAAACAGTGTAGAACAAGATCAGCTGGCTTCAGAGAATTTGGATGATCTTAATAAACACGGTTTTGGGCTCTGCTTGTAAATACATGCTAATCTTTGGAATATTTTAAATTGATTTGATAAAACTAGAGGAGAGTGGCATGCATAAAACATGTAGTATGACAAAGCTTTATATCTGAGCATTTCCTTCACCTAATTTCATAGATCTATGTTATTTCTCAAGTTTTCAAGTAGTCAAAATTGTATCATGATATGTATCGTTTCGCAAGGCATATATTGTGATATGTATCGTATCGTGAGGTAACGGTATCATTGCAGCTCTAATAATAACACATACTCATGTAAGATCTTTTATTTATTACAGGAGAAAATAGAGGAATCATATAAGTTTTTTGTCATAGAAAACCTCCTCCTGTAGTGATATTCATCACCCATCTTCTTGTTGTTTATAGGAAGCAGTTGGTGACACTCTGGAAGAACTCTGGATCTCCTATAATAATATAGAGAAACTGAAAGGCATCAATGTGCTGAAGAAATTAAAGGTTACTACAGTGAAACCTGCGTTAAACAGCCACTCTCATAAAGAACCAAAATTGGTTTTCAAGACCAATTATCACTTAATGCAAGTCTAAAGTATTCCAGAATGCTCCAAGGGGAGCATTCTGCAATACTTTAGACCTTCATTAAGCTACCATTTGTCATTAAGATATTGAGTGGCTGTTTTACGCAGGCTTTACTGTAAATTACATGAACAATCTTGAAAAATGCATCCTTCAGAATACTGAAACACTTATATTTGTCAGTTATTTTTATTTGGGGCTATTGGTGGTTTAAACGAAAATTGCCAAAATATGAAACCGCGAAAAAACAGTTTCGAATTCAGTTACATAAAAACGGGATAAATGGACACACATCCATAGAATGTTGGTATCAATATCAATAAAACAACTTTTGAACGGTTGCTTAAGTCTGTTTCAATGTTCAGAGAACTAGGTCTTAAAGCTGGGAGCTAGTATTAAAGGAAAGAACATGGGGTCCGTCTTAAAGGGAAGAATATGCTCCCTGTTTTCACATTCAGATAACCACGTCTAAAAGGGGGCTCAATAGAATTAAAAAATATGTTCCCCATGTTGTGATAAGAATGAAAAATAACTTTAAAGGGCAATAAAATTGAGAAATGGCCAACAAAAACTACACCAATATGTCAGTCTTTTAAAATTGACAATTTTTGATGCCTTGAAAATTAATTGTTTTACAGTGAGGCGCATAGCCTGGCAGAGGCCAGGAAGCATGGGCTTCAACATCATATGGACCGATGCAAGAAACCTTGACTTTGTTGCTTGCAAGCAACAAAGGGGCAGACCGGCCTGCTCACCCACCCAGCCTGTTCTGTGCCTTTGTTATTCCCTATCTGAAAATTAAAGTAACTAGGTCAGATATCTCTTAATTTTCTCCATTTTTGGTGGGCTTCAACATGATAAAGCATCTGGCTACGCCTCTGGCAGTAAAGAGAACCTACACAATTTGATAACAGCAGACCAGGTTTCATTATACCCCGGTACGAAGTTTATAGGGGGTATATATGTTTTTGCCTTTTGTGTAATTATATGTTTGTTTGTGTGTTGGTTTGTCTGTCTGTAAACTTTTTTTTTTCGGTCAAAGATTTCTCAGCAACAACTTAGGTTAGGATTCTGAAATTTGATACAAAGCTTGATACTGATGAGTTGTATTGTGTAACAAAAAACAGCCACATATTGCTTATCAGTCCCATTATTATGTCTCCCCCCTTTAGGGTCTGGAGACATATTGTTTTTCCCCGGGCGTCCGTCTGTCTGTCTGTCTGTCACAAATCGTGTCCGCTCTATAACTTGAAAACCACTTAAGCTATATTCAAGAAACTTTATACAAACATCAATCAGCATGAGATGACTAGCAGAGTGCAAGAATGGTAACTCTGCCTTTTATACTTTTTGAGTTATTTCCCTTTGAACTTTGTGCATCACAAAAATCGTGTCCGCTCTATAACTTGAAAACCACTTAAGCTATATTCATGAAACTTTATACAAATATCAATCAGCATGAGATGACGTGCAGAGTGCAAGAATGGTAACTCTGTCTTTTATAATTTATGAGTTAATTCCCTTGGAACTTTGTGCATCACAAAAATCGTGTACGTTCTATAACTTGAAAACCTCTGAAGCTATATTCATGAAACATTATTCAAATATCAATCAGCATGAGATGACGTGCAGAGTGCAAGAATGGTAACTCTGCCTTTTATACTTTTTGAGTTATTTTCCTTGGAACTTTGTGCATCACAAAAAACGTGTCCGCTCTATAACTTGAAAACCGCTTAAGCTATATTCACGAAACTTTATACAAGTATCAACCAACATCAGTCGACGTTCAGAGTGCAAGAATTGTAACGCTGTCATTTATACTCCTTGAGTTATTTCCCATTGAACTTTGTCCATCACAAAAACAATTATCTATGACTATTTTATACCAGGTTATGATTGTGCAATAGTTAACTACATTGACAGATATTTTTACTAGATACAAGCTGATTGTCTGCATGAAATGACTAGAATTTCCCTTAGAAATTATATTTAAAGTTTCTGTTTGAAATTGTATTTAATGACTCATACTTTTGACATCAAAAGGGGGGAGACATCTGTTTTTTGTAGAAAAACAATTCTAGTTTGTTCATTTTTTCTTTCTCTCCAATGGAAATAGTGTGTTGGTTTGTCTGTCTGTAAACTTTTTTTTCTGTCAAAGATTTCTCAGCAACTACTTGGGTTAGGATTCTGAAATTTGGTACAAAGCTTGATACTGATGAGTTGTATTGTGTAACAAAAAAACAGCTACATATTGCTTATCAATCCCTTTATTTGTTCATTTGCTTTCTCTCCAATGGAAATTTCTGTCACATATTTCTCGGCTCCTATTGGAGCCAGTGTTTTAAAATTTTGTGTACACCTTCAGGAAGGCAAAGTGTGCTGTGTAAATGGGAATTAAGATGCTAATCCTCATTTTGCCTTCTTTTTTCAATTTTTCATTTTTTCCTTCTTTCACTTCTATATAATACTCATGGACATTTTTTTCTGTCAAAGATTTCTCAGCAACTACTTGAGTAAGGATTCTGAAATTTGGTAAAAAGCTTGATAGTAATTAGTTGTATTGTGTAACAAAAGAACAGCCACATATTGCTTATCAGTCCCTTTATTTGTTCATTTTTCTTTCTCTCCAATGAAAATTTCTGTCACAGATTTCTCGGTTCCTATTAGAGCCAGTGTTTTAAAATTTTGTGTACACCTTCAGGTAGGCTAAGTCCTCATTTTGCCTTCTTTTTTCAAATTTTCAATTTTTCCTTCTGTCACTCTTATATAACATAACACATATGGACATTTTTCATTAAAGTTTTCTCAGAAACTACTTGATTTAGGATTATGAAATCTTTGACAATTTTGTCTTTTCTCTGAAAGTGTTACAACCTCTGATGGCTACGGCTGTGTGTATGTGAGCTTTGCTTACTTCTTGCTATATTTGAGTTTGCTCATGTAAATTAATGGAAAATACAAAACTTTCAAGCCCTTAGCACAAGTTTAAGCGGAATTTCTCACATGAATTTCCAATTCATTACATATTCCTTTTCACCAATATATATATGTTCTGATTTGTATTGTCTAATTCATATACCAGTAATCTGCTTGTCTCATTGTTTCATTGAGGGCAGTCTGAGGCATGAGAACTCCAAATCACAAAGGCCAATCTATTTCTACCATTGCAAAGTCTAAAAACTTTGACCATAAATTAACATTTTAGCATCATTCTAAAATTGTTAAGCCGATCTATCTTCATTGGTCAAAGTTTCCTTCTTTTCACCAGAACAGACTTTAAATGTAGGTTATCTTAAGTCTCTCCATTAACACTTTGGTTCTTACGCATATATTCCAACATGCATTCTAGATTTTTAAAGTATTATTTTCCAATCTTTGCTAGATTTCTGCTTTATTTTAAAGTGGAAAACAGTCCTTGATTTTATTTAGAAAGTGGTTTGCGGCAATCAGTTCCAAGGTTTATTCAGTTGTTATTTGTTTGTTGTTGCTCCCATTGTGTGATTGGGTATTGGTTTGGGTCTTTTTATGTCCGGCAGTGAAAATTGCTGGGGCATTTAGTTATGCATTTTTGCTTAAAACTGTTACAAAGTCATTTAAAGAGTAAAACTTGTAGCAAATGACCAAATTAATAGAAAACTTATATTTTTGAAAAAATGTTGATGCCAGGGTGTTGTCTGCCGCTGACTCATTTAAAAATCAACTTTTTCAGAACATATCAAATTAAATGGTTGGTCATGCACATTGATGGGTTGGGGGGAGTGGGGTGTCCTTCAATCCGGTAGGGGACTCATGTATTGCATTGCCTTGTATTTCTGTGTCTTTGTTTCTGCTGTGATGTCTCTTCCTCACAGTGTCATGAGTTGATCTGTGTTTATGACCTTCATAGCATAGATCCAGATAAGGAAATTTTATTAGCGTAAAACTGTTATTATTTTCTTACCCATCAATTTAAACATGTGTTTTTGGTGCTCAAAAGAACAGTCTCATTGAGACAGTTATTTTGAGTACCCACAACATATGTTTTGGATGAGAAATAAAGAAAATAGTTTTCCAATACGCAATCTTATCTGGCCTGTCATAGTCATACTTACTGTTTTCAATATAATTCCAACTCAATGCTTTTATCGTTTTTTTGGCGATTTTGATTGGTCCATTGGTAAAATTAAATGGTTTTTACACTTCAATAAAACCTGTGCGTATGAATATTTTATATCTGCCTTGATTTCACAGTCCTAATAACGAACCGTACATAAAACTTCGAACACAAGAGACAAGTAGGGTACCCTATTGTTGTGTCCGAGATAAAACATTCACCAGTTTAAATAAAGTTAAACATGTTGAAAGCTCATTTGAAAACCCTTCCACCGTATGAGGATGCATCTTCAAAGCAACAGTAGGAACTCTAAGAAATGAACCCGATGACGTGGCTATGTGACGTCACTTAACACAAACAGTCACGTCATCGAAGAGAATTGTCATCAAAACAAGCTACATCAACAACGAAATGTTTCAATACAGTTTGACAGCGTCAAAATGAGCTTTTTAGGTAAACGCTTAGGGCCTATTAATGTGGATTTTCGGCAGGGACTTGTGAAGGTGAACTTGTGCTTTTTAAAACCTGTCATTCCGTGGAAGGGCCTTAATCTAAATGCTCTTCAATGAGCCCAGCAAGCTAATGAAAGCAATTCCAATCTAAAGGGAGTTGTTTTTTGAGCTTATACTCATATACTCACTCCAAATAGAGTGCAATTTTAATCCTTCTTTAGCATAACAAAGTTTTGGACTGACATAATTTTCAAGATGGCTGCCCCATATTTTATAGACAGCGGTTACAAACTATTTTTCTTCAGTGGGCTTTTAAATTTGAAATGTTGTCAACAACCCTTTACAAATGTGCTGTTTTGTTCCAAAACTGGAATTATAAGGAATGAAATTTAATTTTTTGGTTTTTATCGATGTGTAAACTCCGGCGAATCACTCACAAATTTAACATATTTATTCAATTTGTTAGTGATTCGCCGGAGTTTACACATCGATAAAAACCAAAAAATAAAACTTCATTCCTATAGTAAATTATTTTGCTGTTGCAGGTCCTATTCATTACGAACAACAAGATTCAAGATATTGCAGAATTCTCATTGAGACAGTTATTTTGAGTACCCACAACATATGTTTTGGATGAGAAATAAAGAAAATAGTTTTCCAATACGCACTCTTATCTGGCCTGTCATAGTCATACTCATTGTTTTCAATGTAAATTATTTTGCTGTTGCAGGTCCTTTTCATTACGAACAACAAGATTCAAGATATTGCAGAATTCAATAAAATGGTGAGTACATGGGCCTTCCTGTGAGTAAACCTGTCTTCGGGGTGTGCGAACAACAAAGGCGCAGACCAGCCTGCGCATCTGCGCAGACTGATCTGTGTCTATGTTATTTGCTTTTTGGAAAGAGTTCACAGAGTCTAGCTATAAAGTTGAAATTTCACTTGTAGCAAGTTTAGATATGATACTTTCAGATAAGAGAATAACAAAGGAGCTCTAACCGTGCAGGCTGGTCTACCCCTTTTGTTAATTGTTCACAATCCCCTGAAGACAGGTTTTCTCGAGTCGAGCCAAATATTGTTTTTATCTGCATCTTTGAAAGATTAATTTGGATTAACTGTCTTTGTTTGAATCATTGCATTCACACTCCATTAATTTGGACGCAGAGCTGCCGTTCTTACTGCAGCTTATGATAAGAAAATCTATTCTTTTACTGTCCAGCCAGACAAGAGTGACAGTGACTTCTTGTTTTGTTTACAAATTTATCAGGGACTTATAACCAACAGATCACTTGTGTATTAATCCTATCCTCAGGTTAGGATTAATACAAAAGTGATCTATCAATACACGTCAGCTCAAGTGAAGTGTACACGTTTGTGTTTTACTTAACAATTCTAATCAAAGTATTATGAGAGTCTGGATGGGGTATAATGATTAGTGAATAATGGCCCTTTTTTATAATGCATAGTGAATAATGAGCCAAAAAAATAATGAATAGTGAATAATGAGGGCCTAAAAATTAATGAATAATCCTATTTTTTAATGAATTGAAGAAAAAAAAATGAATAGTGAATAATCAGATTTCTTTGCCACCTTTCTTTTAATGAATAATTGGTCTTATTTTAATGAATAACCCAAAATTTTAATGAGATGAATAATGGGCTAAATTTTTAATGAATGGTGAATACCAGACCCCCCCCCCCCCCATCCAGACCCCCCCCCCCCCATCCAGACCCTCTATTATGTCACTGTCACTCTTGGTTGGCACGACAGTAGTAAGAGTTATGAACGTTTATTGTTGTCTTTTTACAGAAAGACCTCCCTTGTCTAGAGGATCTTTGTTTTGTAAATAATCCCCTTGGAGAGGGTTGGTGGACTGAGAGTCCAGACATCTATACTAGCAACATCACTAAGGCTCTTGGCAAACTTAAGAGACTGGATGGTATGTACTTCTTTTGTTCCCACATTCTCATATATATATATATATAATGCCGCAACATGTGATTTCCAACAATGTGGCATTTTGACAAGTGTAGACTTAGACAAGCCTGTGCAGCCTGCTTTTAAGCTTAGTAACTCCAAATAATGTTCAGGCAGTAGCTGAACAGAGTATTCAAGCAACTAGCAAAGGCTCTGATCAGACTGCCCGTATGCGCAGGCTGATCTGAGGCTTTGCTGGTCACACATACCACATTGGTGGAAATCTCATGTCAATGTTCATATTTACATTTTTAAAGCAAGCCTTTAGTAAATCTTTAGATTTTTGCAACCGTTCATAGCCTCATGAATGACATAAATTTGATTGAAAGCTGCCAAGCTCACTTTGATATGCAATCCGCTTTGAACATCAAAATCATTAGCAAGAAGTGTCACTAATGTTTTGATTCAGACAGCGAGCCACACCTGAGTCTCACGTGCATAACAATACTCTTGTTTGCTCCATTGTCTGTCTGTGTTGATACTGACTGTTCCACTTTTCCGTTTTACACTCTAATAAAACCTTTAATGCAATTACATATTTAATATGAAACTGTTTTGTCTCCTAAATTATAAATAATTTCTATATTTTAGATATTTATAATAAAATGTAACAATAAGCAATAAATTCAATATTTTGTCTGTTCTTGGAATCATGAATACTTTGATTATTAATTAATTTGGAGGTCATCCGCAAAATTTTAATTGAGTTATGGACCTTTTTTTACTTAGAAATAGGCTAATGCAAAAGCTATATTGGCTTTTTATATGTGATGAACTTCCCATTATATGTGACAACTTCTCACTGTAGGCCATGATTTCCAAGTGCTGTAGATAGGCATGACAGTAATTAAACTTTTACCCCACCCCCTGACCCCTCAAGTGGGATCAAAGGTCAATTTTTTAAATTTCGCAATAACATTTTGCATGCAGACAGAGGTACAGTCGATACGAAACATATCAAACTAGATTTTAGTTTGTAGGCCTGGGTACGGCCACCTTGGTGGACTTAGGGTGTGGGACAGGGGCCAAAATTCAATTTTTCCAGAATATGGTCATGTTGCCTATCAAATTTAAGGGAATGACACATGCATCAGCATGGTAGCAAATACTTTGCCCATTTATCTCCTCCCTTGACCCTGGGGTGGGGTCAAAAGGTCAAAATTCAACTTTTTCAGAACATGGTCATGTTGCATATCAAATTAAAGAGAATGACAAATGCACCAACATGCAAGCACATATTCTGTCCTTACACACACCCTCGACCCCTGGGGTGGTATCAAAGATCAAGACATTTTTTCTTCTGAAAGTTACTAAGTCATGTTGCATATCAAATTAATTGGAATCAAGCAAAGAGCGCCAGGCAAGCACATATTCTGTCCTATCATACATTCTCGGCCCCTAGGGTGGGGTCAAAATGACTATAATGGATGGTTGGTTTGGAACAGTCAAACCACATTCGTTTGTGATTGCATACACACATTATGTTTGATTTTAATAGATAACACAAATATTGGTCATTTTGCCTTGAGGCTATAACCCTTTTTCATGGTCAACTTGGCTGAGTGTTAAATTTATTTTCGTTTATAAATGTTAAAATACAACATTAGATAGTTTTATATATAGGAAATATCTTTATTTTTCTGCATTTTAGCTCTTATGATTGATTGTTGAAAATTCATGCGTAGTTCTGCTGAGCATGAAAAAAGTTTTGTACCTAGGGTCCTGGTCTTACAGATTTTGTTGAGATCCATATAAAGTGTCAAGATTCTTTTGTTGATATGACCCCTAGTGTGATACTTTAAACGAAAGATAAAAGTTAGACTTAAATATACATTGTATATTTTCAGGGACACCGGTGATCAGACCTGAGGATGATGAACAACAACAGAAAGAGTAGCTCACAAACAAACTCCTTATTTGACACCAGGATTGATAATCTATACAGTAAAACCTGTCTAAAACAGTCACTCAAAATAGACAGAACAAAGGTCTTAACAACAAATGGTAGCTTAATGAAGTTCAAAAGTATTGCAGAATGCTCTCTTGGAGCACTCTGCAATACGTTTGACCTGCATTAAGCATTAATCAGTCTTGAAAGCCAATTTGGTCTTTTTTATGAGTGGTCGCTTAAGACAGGCTTTACTGTACTTTAGTTTGTGTCAATTTACCTGTATCTTTTTTATGAACATGGTTTCATTTTACAAAGTGGCTAGAAGTACAGTGTAGTATCCCTAGCCATTTAACCTGGAGGTACAGTACAGTACTGGCTAGAGATATGATATATTTCTTAAGTTCTAGGGGTATGGTCATAAAATAAAATTGCCTGATTTTAACACAGGAAAATAATGATTGTAGTTAAGAACACATATTTTGTGTGGTAGAAAAGCAAGTGTATATGATCAGGAAATGCTAATATTGCTGACCGCAGATTAACCCATGGTACTTTGAGGAAGAGACACAAAGCTTAGACAACCACACCATAGCATGAACACAATTAAAGTAAAGCAACCAGTTTTCTCTTCCTCAGCAAGATGATTATACAGTAAAACCTGTGTAAAAAGGCCACTCAAAAATAGACAAAACAAAGGTCTTAATGACACATGGTAACTTAGTGAAGGTCGAAAGTATTGCAGAATGCTCCCCTTGGAGCATTCTGCAATACTTTTGACCTGCATTAGGAATAATTGGTCTTGAAAACCAATTTTCGGTCCTTTTTAGAGTGGCCGTTTTACACAGGTTTTACTGTCATATTAGAAAAGACACTAATTACTATACCATAAAACAAAGACACAACACAAAACTCCCACACTCAATGGGAGCAACACGAAATAAAAAATAAACAATGGAATCTAGGCCTTGAATTAGATTGGACACAGTGGCAGGGTCGTTGGGCTTAAATATACATTATTTACCAAATCTTTGCCCTAGATTCTGTTGTTGATAAAATGCGCACAATTGTTTAGCTCAAACATACATTATATACCAAATCTTTGCCCTAGATTGTGCTGTTGTTAAAATGCGCACAATTGTTTAGCTCACATGGAGGTTTTCTAGCTTATTCAAGGCATCATCATAGTGAAGCAATCCGCAATCAAATTAAAATACTATGATGAAGCTAAGAAAGGAAGTCTTATGTCACAATCAGATTTTAAAACAAACCTCAAGTTGAGAGCTGAAGAGTAGCATCAGTCATCAACCCGCATATAAAAGGTTTTAGGTCAGGGTTGTCAATGAGTTCAAAGCCTGATCAACCATTGTGCATTTATGAAAACCGAAGCTATAAATTGTGATGAGGTTTACAGCATAGCACTCAGGCTAGCACATAATATTCATGTTATAGCACAATTTTTTATAGTGTTTGATTATCTTTTTGAGTTGACCAGGGGAAAAAAGCTTTAATATGATTCTTTTGAATTAATAAACTAAGTCACTGTAGAATACTGGATCTGATCTGCCCTGTTGCAGAATAGTTTTCAAACCATCATAATAATCAAATCTGAGTGTCTGTGGTAGAGTTAAGAAAATGTTTCTTGAAGTTTATGCTATCAATATAGCCTTGTTTTAAGAACTTATAACCTAGCAGTCTAAAATTTGTTACTCTTGTTGAAGTCACTTACATTAGAACATACTCTAACATAAATAAGCTGTGAAATATATGCACCATAAGGAGGGAGTGAAGAAACATCTCAATTAAGAAATGGGAAATTAACTATTTCAAAATTAAAATTATCTCTTTCGTTGTAAAGTTTAGATGAACCTATGCCATTTGCCACTAGACCACAACTGCATCTGTGATAGATTTATAATGTATATACATTTTTGTGCCATAGAGATTTAAAGATTGTTTGAACTACTTGTCTAAATAACAAACTTGCCATCAAAACTTTTTTTTAAATATATATTATACCTGTATATATGTACTGGTATTTTTTAGGTAATCTTGCCATCAAAAGTATTTCATTTTACTATATGGGCGGCGACATGAGAAAACCTGACTTTTTACATACCAGCAACAAAGATGTAGACCAGCCTATGCATCTGTACAGGCTGATTAGTGTCTGTTTTGCGCTACCTGTAAAGTTCAATACTTCAACTTGCCATATGCTTAATATCAATATTCTAGCTAGTCTCTAGCTAAGCAAGCTAGTTTGAGTCTCAGGTTTTCTCGCGTCCAGTCCAGTATGTAATCATACATATCATAATTATGTAGCATTTGTACTTGCCAGATAAATTGCATTTATATTTATTACTTTTTAAAGTTGCTCGATCAAAGCAAAGTATTTTATACAGATTTTTTTTTCTAATGGTGGATATTTATTTTGAATTTATACAAGACAATCAGATGGATAAAATTTCATCTTATCTTGGAAATATATATTTTTTTTATAAATGTTGCTATTATAGTTGCTATAAAGTAAATAAGGAAGGTGCTCATCACACTAAGTTGATATGCTTGCTTGCTTGCACATTCATTGCATGCAGCAAAACCAGTCCTCAAGGTTGTAAAACTTTTTCATGCTAAACTCAATTGAACACTAGAGCAGAAGTCGATGGTACACCATCGCAAATACCCGCTTTTTGACCTATAACCTTTACCTTGGGGTCAAGGTCGCACAAAATGTAGCTCAGTACCTTCAACATAATATGACATATGCACCTGTAAAGTTTGAAGTTGCTATGTCCAATGGTTAAGGAGAAGAAGTATTTACAAAAAATACACTATATGACCTTGACCTATGGTTGAAGGTCACACTAAATGTTGTCTAGTGCCCTCCAAATCATATGACCTTTTCACCTGCAAAATTTGAAATTGCTACGTCCAACAGTTTAGGAGAAAATGCATTTACAAGAAAGTACATTATTTGACCTTGACGTTGCCCAGTGCCCTCTACATCATGTGACCTATGCACCTACAGAGTTTGAAGTTACTACGTCAAAAGCTTTAGGAGGAGAAGCATTTACAAGAAATTCAATATTTGACCTTGACCTTGGGGTCAAGGTCACACAAAATGTTGCCCAGTACCCTCTACATCATGTGAACCATCCAGCTACAAAGTTTGAAGTTGCTAGGTCTAACCATTTAGGAGGAGATACATTTACAAGAAAATTCAATATTTGACCTTTGACCTTGACCTTGGGGTCAAGGTCACACAAAATGTTGCCCAGTACCCTCTACATCATGTGACCTTTTCAGCTCCAAAGTTTGAAGTTGCTACGTTAAAAGGTTAAGGAGGAGATGCATTTACAAGAAAATTCAATATTTGACCTTTGACCTTGACCTTGGGGTCAAGGTCACACAAAAAATCGCCCAGTACCCTCTACACCATGTGACCTATTCAGCTACAAAGTTTGAAGTTGCTACGTCTTACCGTTTAGGAGATCCATTTACAAGAAAATACAACATTTGACCTTTGACCTTGACCTTGGGGTCAACGTCACACAAAATGTTGCCCAGTACCCTCTACATCATGTGACCTATTCAACTACAAAGTTTAAAGTTGCTACCTCTAACGGTTTAGGAGGAGATACATTTACAAGTAACGTGACAGACGGACGTAGGCACGGACGGACGGACAGACAGACAGACGGATGGACGGACGACGGACCGACTTTGACACGAAATTAATAAACCCTTTTTTTCTAAAGAAAAAAGCGGGTATAATAAAATTGATCCTGCTTATGAATAATTAATGGCATTTTAAAAGCAGGATAGATTCAACATTTGAGTGTTTTAATCAGGAAAAATCTCCTTTTTTTCACTATTTTTCAGTATTATACTTTCTATGAGCAGTTGAAATTTCATGCTCAGCTGAGTTGAGTATAAAAAAGTTTTATAACCACAGGAATTGGTTGTTTAGGCCCTAATAATATGATTGTAAACCAGGCCTCGAGGTTATAAAACTTGAGTTCATTCTTAGACTCAAAATAAAGCGAAATGATTGGCTGCTTGCGGACACGTGTCCGCAAGTAGCCAATCATTGCACTATATTTTGAGTTTGAGACTGTACTCAAGTTTTATAACCTGGAGGCCAGGTCTGATCTTCTGTATTACATGATAAAACTATTCATTTGAAATTAAGGCCAGCAATCCCTTAAAATGATTAGAAATTTTCATCATAGAAATAATTTGGACCAGCGCATGGGATTTTGTTTCAGTAAAAACCTGCCTTTAAGCGGCCACTTAAAATAGACAAAACAAAGGTCTTAGTGGAAAATGGTAGCTTAATGAAGGTTGAAAATATTGCAGAATGCTACTTTCTGCAATACTTATGATCTGCATTAAGTGATAATTGGTATTGAAAACCAATTTTTGGTGTTCTTTTTGAGTGGCTACTTAAGTAAGGTTTTACTGTAATTTATCCCATTAGCAATCAGCTGATTCTCAGATGAAAATAAACATTGGTGCAGTCTCATTGGGGCTTTTGATGCAAGCATACCCAAAACAGGGGACAAAAATATTTCAATATTGCATTTGTCCTGCAGGGCGAGTGACTTACAATTTTCACTCGTCCTGCAAACCCAGGCACTTGTCCTTTAAATGTGTATGCAATAAAGAATATATGGGAGTAATGACTTCCTTGAGTAATTCTTCACAAAGCACTCGTCCTACAGGACGATTGCTTTGGGTAGAATCACTTGTCCTTTGTAGATTTAACTCGTAAAAACGAGCGGACGAGTGGAATCCCAAAATATAGAAATAGATGAAGGCCCAGGCCAATTTTTAGGCACAAGCCCCACTAGATAGAAATGCATGCATGTTTAAACCCCAGATGCGATGTCATAAAATAAACACATATATGATGAGTACCAAAATCTTATGAGCTGGACCATTCATTGAACCCATTATGCAAAGCATTAACTCTTAAAAAAATTATACCATGTGCTTTACTTCTAAATGTTTTATTTTCTAATATTTGTTGTTTGCTGGTTATGAACTAACAGTATTGAATCTCATGTTCTATGTTGTTACATATCAGTTTACTGATGTTTTTGTGCCATTTAACTTTTTAATTAGCATTTTGTGCTGAGCTGTTTTTCACTCATTTTTGGATGTTGTTAGCTCACCTGAGCCATTGGCTCATGGTGAGCTATTGTGATCATTGGATGTCCCTCGTCCGTTGTCGTGCACCGTCAACAATTGCTTCAAAGGACATCTCCTCCTAAACTACTTGCTGAATTTTGATCAAACTTGGTAGGAATGATCCTTATATAGCCCTCTTTAGAAATTTTGCAAATGGTTTTGGTCCATTGCATATCTAGGTCACACAGGCTAAAAACGAATTTCAAGATAAAAACTTTAAAAATCTTTTTCTCTGAAACCACAATGCCTAGAGCTTTGATATTTAGTTTGTAACATCTCCTAGTGGGCCTATACCAAGTTTGTTCAAGTTATCACCCTGGGGAAAAAAATGGCCCTGCCCAGGGGATCACATGTTTTACATAGGCTTATATATGGAAAACATGAAAAATTCTTCTTGTCTGAAACCACAAGTCCTAGAGCCTTGATAATTGGTATGTAGCATCACCTAGTAGACCTATACCAAGATTGTTCAAATTATGCCCCGGGGGCCAAAAATGGCCCTGCCCAGGGGTCACATGTTTTACATAGGCTTATATAGGGTGAAACATGAAAAAATCTTCTTGACTGAAACCACAAGGCTCAGAGCCTTGATATTTAGTATGAAGCATTACCTAGTGAACCTCTACCAAATATGTTCAAATTATTCCCCTGGGGCCAAAAATGGCCCGACCCGGGGGTCACATGTTTTACATAGGCCTATATACAGAAAAACATGAAAAAATATTCTTGTCCATAGCCATATGGCCTAGAGCCAGAGCCTTGATATTTGGTATGTAGCATCACCTTGTAGACCTCTACCAAGTTTGTTCAAATTATAGCCCTGGGGCCAAAATGACCCCGCCCTGGTGGTCACATGTTTTACATAGTCTAATATAGGGAGAAACATAAAAAATCTTCTTGTCTAAAAACCACAAGTCCCAGAGCCTTGGTATTTGGTATGAAGCATCACCTAGTAAACCTCTACAAAGTTTGTCAAAATTATATCCCTGGAGCCAAAAATGGCCTGCCCCAGGGGTCTTATGTTTTACATAGGACAATATACGGAAAAACATGAACAATCTTCTTGTCTGAAGCCATAAGGCTTAGAGCCTTGATATTTGGTATGTAGCTCACCTATTGGACCTCTACCAAGTTTTTTTCAAATCATGCCTTTGGTGCCAAAAATGGCCCTGCCCCAGGTGTCACTAGGGACATGGGAACCTTTAACAGATACATATATGTAAGCTTTTAACAAAACTCGGGTGAGCGATTTAGGGCCTCTTGGCCGTCTTGTTTTTGATATAGATATGATTTATCATTAATGTTTCAGTAGTATAATTTTTTCCTCATTTACTTAAACCAAAGACCCATAATGTACTGTAGTCCCCATTTAACTCATTTGAAATTTGACTTCAATCATTCTTGTTGTTTTAGAGAAATAGTTAGAAAATGGAAATGAAAATACAATCTGAGAGCCCTCTTTGGTTAATAATTGAAGGTAAACATTGGTCTTTGGTACTTACTATTGATCAAAATCTCATAAACATAGACAAATACACACATAATGACATAGACTTCAAAAGTTTCTGAAAAAAACACACACAAAAAACAAACATGTTTTTAGAACATTTCCAATACAAAACCAGTTTTGCAAAATTAACTTGCAACAAACTAGATCAAGGTTAATATACATGTTACTTGTGGTTAATTTGACAAAAGCTGTAGGAATCAATATCATAGAATGTCCTTGATATAGATTGTGGCCAGATGATTTTGGGGACCCTATATCTAAGCCCAAGGTCTTTGGGAGATGATTTCTGAAGAGTTTTTATCTTATACATGATTGACAGCCATTTTGGTCATGCCAGCTGGGCTATGCAGTCATATTAACATTGTATCAATTGTAAATATTTTATTACCCATCAATTTTAACATATGTTTTGGGTGCTCAAAAGAACCGTCTCATTGAGATAGTTCTTTTGAGTACCCACAACATATTTCACAACATATGTTTTAGTTGAGAAATAAGAAAAATATTTTTTGATACACACTCTTAACTAAAGGACTGCAGGCTCTAGCTTTGTTTTCTAATATTTGATATTTGCTGTTTGCTGGTTATGAACTAACAGTATTAATCTCATGTTTTATATTTTTACATATCAGTTTACTGATGATTTTGTGCCATTTAACTTAAGCATTTTGTGCTGAGCTGTTTTTCACTCATTTTTGAATGTTGTTTTTGATATAAATATAAAAATCTTAAATGATAACTCTGTAGTGTTTTTCCCCCTCGTAAATGAAACCCCAATCTGAGCCTTCTTTGGTGAACAATTGAAGGTTAACATTGATCTTTGGTACTTAATTAATATAAAAAAATCTCTTTAACGTAGACATATACAAAAAATAACATAGTCTTCGAACATTTTTGAAAAGGTACTGTTTTCAAAACTTTCCAATACAAAATCAGTTTTGCAAAACTTACTCGCCACAAGCAAGATGAATCTTTATCTATATTGCACGTATAGATTTTAATTAACTTTTTTGGAATCAATACCATATATTGACCTTGATATAGTTTGTGGCAAGGTCATTTTGCCAACCCTGTATCAAGACCAAAGGTCTTTGAGAGAAACTTTCTGAAGTTTTTTAATAATCTTATATGGATATGGTAGCCGTTTTTGTCTCGCCATCTGGTCTTTACAGTCATATTTACATTGTACAGTACAGTTGATTCTCTACATTAAATTTGACTTCAATTTGCTATGTGGTTTTTTGAGAAAAAGAATTCGATGTCCCCCACCAGCGGAATAGGATGGGAACATATGAGCCAACGACATGAGATTTCCAACAATGTGGTATGTGCAACCAGCAAAGGCTCAGATCAGCCTAAGCATACGCGCAGTCTGATCAGAGCCTTTGCCAGTCGCTTGAATATTCAATGAGTGTTAAGCTACCGAGTGAACATCATTTGGAGTTTCTAAGCTCTCCACTTGTCAAAATGCCACATTGTTGGAAATCCCATGTCGTGACTCATTGTTTTATGCGCATCCAGTGGGCATGACACTTTCTTTTGTGCAAGATATCTCATGAACTAGTGGGCAGATTGGAACCAAATTTGAGCCACAACATGTGATTTCCAACAATGTGGCATTTTGACAAGTGTAGACTCAGACGATCATGTGCAGCCTCCGTTTAAGCTTAGAAACTCCAAATGATGTTCAGTTAGTACCTTAACACTCATAGAATATTCAAGCGACTAGCAAAGGCTCTGATCAGACTGCACATATGCACAGGCTGATCTGAGGCTTTGCTGGTCGCACATACCACATTGTTGGAAATCTCCTGTCGCGGCTCATTTGATTTGTTATAACATTGGGGCATGATGAAGACTTGGTTATGTTTTAGTGACCTTGTCCTAATTTTCAAGGTCGTATTTGTGCTAAATATGCCAAATTAGAGTGTTTGTGATGGGCATATATTATATCATCTTCAGTAACCCAGTGTACAATTGCACGTGACACTAACCTGACAGTAATTTTCGCGAGGCGGTTCGGGGGTTCGGCGATATTGTGCAGATGTGCAGGTTCGCCAGAGCATCAATTTGCTGCTCGCCTATGGGATAAGTACCAAAATTTAAAGTGCTGGCTTAAATAAATGTGTCTGTAAATCATCTATGAAAGATCATCTGTGATACCATTTATTGCCGCTGCGTGGCATCTCTATACAGTCATGACAGTATTCTTATTCACTTGTGGTAGGGGGTTTCATACCCATACGATACAATAATTGTTAATTTTCTTCAAATCCACAAATTCAATTTTTACAAAACTCAGGATATTTAGATATTGATGTCATGCTTCGTTTGAAAGCAAATCTATTAATTTTCATGCTCAAGTTGTTGCGTGAGGTAATTCGGCAATTTCCGTGAGGGGTTCGGGGGTGGGGGTTCGGGATTTCATACCCCATCCTTACAGTCGCAAGACATCAGGAAGACCATTAAAGTAAAGCAACAAGCTCGATCTCTCTTCCCCATCAAGATGATTGCAAAACTAGAAGGATACACAGTATTGAATAACAAAACAATGACCAAACACAGAACCCCACAAAAGAATGGGAAGAACAAAAAACAATGAATCAACAACAACAGAACCTCAGCCTTAGAACGGACCCTGGGGGTGGGGGTGGGGCTTTAGTGTATATTACTGGAACCAAAGCTTCGCCTGAGATTCTGTTGTTATAAAACTCGCAAAATTGTTTATCTAGCATGAGCAGGGCTTCCAATGTATCATCGCAGAGAAACAATTTAATCAAATTAATGCACTATGATGAATCAAAGAAAAGGGCTCACGACTCAGATACGCCGAGCTAAAGCTGAGTCACAATGGGCCGAAAGCTTGATGGGAATCATTGGGACTACACGGGGGAATGGTAAGATCGTTATGTCCTGATATCTTACCTTGAAATCTCCTCCCAAGTCATGTTGGATTGGACTGAAACCTAGTGGGAGCCATTAGGGTAACTCGGATACAGAATTGCTAAAATGGTTTTGTTCAGATATCAAAGATGACCGCCATGGCAGGCATATTGAAATTCTTCAACCAACGTCTCCTCCCAAACCATACATTGGGTTGAATCGAAACGTGGTCACACCGTCCAACCAGATTCGTTTAGCACAGATGATGCGTTTAGCACAGTTGGCGCAGGCCGCGGGCGTTTTTTGAAGAGTGTAAGTATTGACCTTAAACAGTTTCCGCAGGATTAATTTTGATCCAAAACAAAGGTGAATCGCGATTAGATATTGTTTAGTCTATATTGCTCTGGTCTGCCTTTTGATGTATGAGTAATTAATCGAATAGGTGCATTTTTTTCAGGGAAAAATACTTTTTTCTCAAAATCATATTTAAACATCTTTTATCAAAATGTACCTATTGGAAGAGAAAGATCAAACCCCTTTCTGGTGCGAGGTCCAATTTACAATTGTCACATAGAAAATGAGTTCGTAGTACTCAGCGTATAACAGCAGATTTTTGCTGAAAATGGTTAAATGAAGGTTATATTTTATACATTTGCATGTTGCCAAGGCTACATCAAGGGCAGTTATCCATGAGGCTGCCCAAAAGTATGACGTCACAAATATCAAAATCGCAGTAATTTATTTCGAAAACTTCTTTCAACCTTAATTGTTCAGAGAGTTTTGTATATTATCAAACAATATCAATGCATTTAAGAAATGAATTATATGGGGTTATATTTAACAGCATTTAAAAAATGGAAATACTTATCTACGGAGGATTATTAAGGAAATGAATTTTATTGGTATATTTGTTTCTTATCAATTTCACTAAAGGGGGCTGTATCAAATGTAATATTTTCCTAATTAGTAAAGGGAACAAAATAAATTTTACACACATTACTGTCGACTATATTGGCAAGCAGCATGTAGAAAATTAAATATGAAATACGGCTCAATTAATGCATAAAAGGGCAAAACGTATAACAACCATTTTCCACGAAAATGGCTGAGTTAAGTTTCATTGACAGAGAAACACGTTCCAAAAAATGTTTCTGGTGATCACAAAGTCGGTAATAATGTTTTATAATATCAATACTAATACTATGAAAGCACAAAACTGCCATATTGATTATTGATTGTTGAAACTTATAATCAGAAGGTCGTAAACATACATTTATTTTGTTTCAAAATACTATGATTGTTTTATTCCTAAGGTAATTCTTTGCAGGATGATTCGATTGTAATAAATCATTGTCATGGTACAATTAATAAAAAAATAGTTAAAAGAATTATCAATTTAAGGTCACTACTGGCATCAACAACCAATAATAATTTGCAAGGTCAAAATATGCCTAAATATGGTTTCGCAGTGCTCATGTTTTTTATTTAGTATTAAAGACATGTGCCTGCGTGATATAATTTGCTATGTTGCCAATCCTGAAAATGCGGTATAAGAAAGCAGGGGAGATAATAAGACAAGGCCCTAATTTTATCGTATTATTTTACAGTAGCTCTCATTTGTTCGTCGAATTCGTATAACCAATACGTAAAAAATGATGCTTTTATTTCCTGTAGGAAGGTATGTCATAGTATCTGATTGATGACAATCTGTAAGGTTTCTTGCCTTTCACACAATACATAAGTTAAATATCCCAGATGTATATGTAATTTGATAGTGCCTTGTGACTACTATCAAAATAGTAGTATGAAAAGATGTTAGCCAATCACTTTCATTTACGACTTATGACTATGTATAAACTTTCGTATATTACTGATCCTTTGAATGGAGTTTTAAAGCAAAATCTTATGAAAACATGTCTATCTATTTCGTTTTCTGTGAAGTTTTTTAAAGATGTTTGGTATATTTTCAATAGCAACAACATAACCCTTCATTTAAATAACTGTCATTCAAGCCCACTTATTTCAACTTGTTATCTGCTAAAATGTCTTCTTATTTAACATTTTATCATACGATATGGGTAAGAGACCACCTCCTTGTAGCAAGCGTGAACTATATAAGAACTAAGAAATTTGCACGTCGATTTCTATGTCTTATGATCAAATCCTATTACATTTTAATTCAGCTTTTTATGAGAGTTTGGGTCGGGAGAGGGAGTTCGTACTAAGTCGCTTAAAGCATCCGGACGTCCTACTTGTTTTGATGCAAATAATGAAGGTTTTGGTAGAAACCGATGAAGAAACAGAGTGCTAAGAATAAATCAGTAATAACAAAGGAATTTACGTTTGATCAAGATAATTATTAATAGGACTATTGTCAGTGTGACATACATCGCATAAATATCGTGCGACTGTCTGCATGCTTGGTTGTACATGTATACGTATCCTGGTTTTCTATTGTTTCCTCTTTAATTGCATGGCAGTGGGCCAGGCCTCAGACTCAATGAAGAAACTGACATAAAACTTTCATCGAGGGGTTGGAGCCTGATGTTTGTCGTTGGCTGGGCCCATGGTGGCTCAACTTGAGTGATTTGCTAGCTCTGACTATCTATGAGTCATTAGCCATTTTATTTCCATTTCTCTGTGTTGATGCATTGCATAAGCTAGGGAACATGCATGCGAACTAAACAATATTTGTGTTTATCAACTGCATAATCCAGTGCGAAGATTAGGCGCCTGTAAAATACACAATATGTAGTGGGTTTGCCTTCTTTCTGTTCTAAGGCGATGGTTCTGTTGTTATTGATTCACTGGTTATTTGTGCTCTCATTGTTTGGGTGGGTGGGTGTTGTGATTGGTCCTTGCTATGCATTACTTAATGGCTTTTCACTTTCGCAATCATCTGGCCGAGGAATTCTGGTTGCTTTACTTTAATTGTGTTCTTGGTAGCGCTGTTTCTTGTTTTTGGTGCTCTGTGTCTCTTCCTCACGGTGTCGTGGATTGGGCTGCAGTGTGTAAATTTTGTGGCATTTCCTGGTCATACTTATTTTTAGATACTTTTTTTTTTTTTTTCTCTTTCTTATTTCATTTACCTAATTATTGTAATCATTACTCTTTCACACTTATCTTGATTTATTTTTAAATTCCACTTCTTAGTTACACGTACTGAAACACTTTGTTCATAATCAATACTCACACAAGCAACAATATAAAGTGGTTTTCCTGCAATATCAAGTACACTGGTGAACACCACTGCTGTTAAATTCAGATTGGGAACTAGTGTCAGCTGTAATGCAATAAGTTTATCAGTCCCCTAAATGAGCCTTGAGTAACCCCAATATAATTAGTAAGAAAGGCGACAAAGATCATGAATTGATACAATCAAGTAGTAACTCCAATGTGAAGCATCTGAATTGACAGGGTGTACCTGTGCGGGAAAGCTGAGCCAAGAAGACAGGGGTCTAGTGCCTCCTAGAGGTGTACAGATTGCATGGGAGTTAAATGACACTAGATGAACGATCAGGCAAGGTGTAGGATCAGCTGAACCTAGTTAAATATCATAGAATAATTTGCAATATAATTGTTTTAAAGCAGACTCCTGATAAAAGGATAGTCCCTCGACTAGTCTACTTTTTTGATAATTTCTATTGGAATTAACTCTATATTTAGAATTAATTTCTTATCCTACTACGCCTAATTGGCATATTAAACGTTAGCTAAACGTTTGTAGGACATACTGGTTATTATAATATTTCTTTTCAAAAGAGGAAAGTCCCACTTTTCTTTAAGAATTGTCGGGACTTAGCTTTGATATTTGCATTCCTGCATAATTTGAAAATTTTGAAAACGTCTTTAAGGAGTAAAGATTGAATTGAAGCGTAAGGCAACGTTACTTAAGAATAAAAAGGTGTCACTTTAGTTATTTAGCATTTGCAAGTTGCCATGGAATTCTCACATGGTGTATAACCAGAGATAATTTTTTCTCCTGTCGAGAAGAAGAGGTATGAACAGTATAGTTTGGAACTTAGTGTGTTTTCTCACAAAAATGAAAGAGTAGATAGCCTTGGGATGGGTACTTTCAAAGGTTTATGTCATATGAAATAGTCTGTAAGCTGAGGTTAGAAAATGATACACGTGATTATGGTTCTAATAATATAGAGCAGATATTGGAAACATCAGTCAAGAGGAAACATAAATGGCACAGGCATCAACACTTCACAAATCAGAACGAACTTGATAGATTGTTATCAAACCAACCAATAGAATGTGTATGAGAAACAGAATCAGAAGTTAAGGGAGCTCTAAAATTGCAGGATAAATGCTTATACAGTTGAAGACACCCTACATACCTTTTCGTTTAAAGGGATAATTCACATTTTTTTTCAAATGTGTTTATTATAGAGTTTACAGTATGGCAGGAATAATTCCTCATTAAATGTTTGTGAATGCCCTTCTATTAGCCTGTAATTAATCACTTTTGCTTCTTAATGGGAGTCTGGTCATTCTCAGGTCAATGATCTCTACACACCAAAACTGGAATCACTTCCACCTGCTTACACACTACCAAAGCAGAATTATAAATCAGTCAAAAGGCAAAAAATAACAATGTTTCAGAGTAATGCTTTTAGCAGTGTGCGCATTGATGAGTATATTTTGATACTTGGCCCATATTTGATAATTAATTCTAAAATTTAAGTCTTAAAGCACTAATTATTACTATAGCAGACGACAAATTTTGTAACAATTTTCTTCATTTTGCTAACAAAAAGACAGAATAAAATCAAATGAAACTTATTGAAAAACAAAATACTTTTCGTTTGACAGTTGTTACATCTTAATTTGCATTGATTTGGCTGTTGATTGTAATTAAAACGGAATACCCATTATCCAATATTGAAATAATGAAATTGACTGAAAGGTGCCGCTTCAATCATTTGGCAGACCAGCATATTGAGGTTAACTCAGGTAAATGTGTGCCAATAGCTGTAAGATGACTTCTCCCAGAAGATTAGATACACGACTATAAAAGATTCTGTAATTAACTAACCAGATGGATAAATGATCTGTGAAAATAAAATTAGTCCATAACGAAATATTTATTTGTGAATAAAGTAAAATGTTAAAAAGCATGAACATACACTTTAAGTATAACACAATTATTTTATTCGAAACAAATTATTTTATGATCTTCTAATTATTAGTTACAACATATAGTTATGAATATCGCATGAATATTGCATGTTGGTGCTTCCATAGCATAAGTACTGATTTCATGAAACATTAATACTGACATTGTGATCACCAGAAACATTTAACCTATTTTTTGTCTCTTATTGTAACTTAACTGAGCATTTTTCGTGAAATATACACATTGTATTCTTTGCCGTATAATGTAATAATAACAAATTATTTATAAAGATTTTCTGCATACTAAGTGCGCACATAATATACTATAATATGTGTAAAAAAAAAATTTGTTCCCATCACTAATAATGAAAATAATACATTCGATACACCCCCTTTTACAAAATGTATAAGCAATTTATTTACCCATACATATACATGACAATATTAGTCCCTACGTAGATAAGTGTATCGATTTTTTAAATACTGTCAAAATAACTCTACATAATTTTACTCTAGAAATGCATTAACTTTGTTTGAAAATATACATAGTTTCTGAGAAATTTAAGTTGAAATGAGGCTTTCAAAATAAATTAATGCAATTTTGATATTTGTGACGTCATACTTTGAAGCAACCTAGCGAGTTACTGCCCTTGATTTTACCTTGGCAACATGCACATTTATTAAATATATCCTATTAAATAATCATTTTTACCAAAAATCTGCTGTTATACGCTAAGTACTACGAGACCATATTTTGGTTTGCTTGGACCCCGCACTATTCCTTTCATTAAGCCAAACGACAGCCCTCATTTAACCGATTTATTGAAGAAAGAAGGTGGCAAATGAGTAAAAATATTATAACGTTAAGCACAGTTACCAATCCGAAAACGATACCTTTAGCACAGTTTATATACAAAACATGGTAAAGTTTAGCCCAGAGGTTGAGCTTGAGCTTTCTATTGTGGGGGGGGGGGGGGGGGGGGCACTGATGGGGCCTTATTGGCTGAAACTAGCTAGTCTGGCTCGGAGAATTTGCACACTCTAGTTTCAGTTCTTTGGTGCATTCTTTGCTTCCAAAGGATAACCTTTTAAAGAACATATTTGACTTCACTACAGCTGGTGAGTGGGACTGTGTGGCGGCGGTGGAACGCCTCCCTGCCTGTCACTATAGTGTAGATTTTATTTTCTTGTCCTTTGGAATCATGGGTGTCATTATGGAGCTTTGAAACTATTGGGGGTCACTGATGGGGCCTAAATGGCCGAAACTAGCTAGTCTGGCCGGAGAATTTGCACACTCTAGTTTCAGCTATTTGGTGCATTCTTTGCTTCCAAAGGATAACCTTTTTAAGGACATATTTCTCATAAAATATGTACATTTCTGATAAATGATGTTTAAATATGAATATGCGAGGTTTGTCGAAAAAATATTTTTCCTTGAAAAAATGCACCTATTTCAATTGATTGGTCATACATCAAAAGGCAGACAAGAGCCCAATTTCGTATGGTGGTAGACTAATAAATATCGAATTGCGATTCAAGATTGGTTTGGATCAAATCTTGCGGAAACTGTTTAAATCAGTCCAATACTTACACTCTCCAAAAACACCCTTGACCCGCACAAACCATGTTAAGCGCATCAGCTGTGCTAAACAAATCGGGTTGGACGGTGTGGTGGTGGGAGGCATCGCCATTCGGGGGAACACAGGCATATATTCAAGATGTCAGACATCATGAAATTCTTTAAATGACATCTCCAGAACCATGTGTTACAGTGTTAGATTGAACTGAAACTCGGTGGGAGTAATTGTGGCAGTATAAAGATTCAGAATTGCTATACAAGTATTAGCTTTTCAAAAAAGCTGGCGGTCGTTTAGCCCTATCATTGTATGTATTCTTGCCAATGCATGCTTCCATTTTGAACTTCTAGAGCTTGTACATGTAGATTTATTCTAAGCTCTGATTATTAACATCTGAACTGTGATTTGTTACCATTTAACACATGCATCCAGCGAGGATGTTGCTTGATCTTTTGAAAGCACCCGGCTTATGCATGGTATGTTATGGTAATGTATCTTGCATGCGACACGTTTATGGAAAATCATTTGACCACACCAAATTTGGGATTCCTAGGATTTATGCTCGTGACACGATTTTTCTAGATCTGATGGCAGTGGTAAAGGTGCGTGACGCTCCATGACCCTAAATGCATTTTGGCATTCCCACCTAAAATAATATAGGAGATATACTCCGGATATGATATGAATACTCAAACACTTAGGACACTAAGGACAGGCAGTTTGATTACTATATGCCTCCCTTTGGGGGCATAAAACATGTTTGTCATGACCGTCATAAGACAGTGCCTGAATTCATAGTAATTCTATGTGATCAGATGTGGATGACAATCATATAAGTACGTTTACTGATGTGAAGTTCGCTCGTACTCTTTGCCAATCAAGGACGTTTTGACTTTGGGACGGTTCACTTTCGCCAGCTTTTTTGAAAAGCTAATACTTATTGCGTTTATACGTATAAGCGGCAGGACAAATTGACGCCTTCTTTGTGAAAATTAAATTCGCAAACGAGCTTGCCTCGCGCTATAGGAAGCCCTACAGATTTCACGGACAGTTTACCTCGCACTGTAGGTCAACCCACGATATTTGGTACCCCACTCGTTGTTCGGCAGCGAATAAAATATAGCCTGAGCACAGCATAAAGGTTTGGTCAGAACCTGAATTTGATGTATGTTTTGATTGAAGTTTATATAAGCGGCCAGCCATGGCCGACCGCAATAACATGCCATGACCAGAGATATCCAGGCGAACGATTCTTGCCAACTCGGGCATCTAGCTTTGTTGTCTTATCAAGTGGATGTTCCATGTGAAATTTGATTTTAACTGCCGATTCGACCCATTGGTATCTGAGATGGTGTTTAAACATATTGATGGTAGTCCAATTTCAGCAATTCTAGAGCCTCTAGATATGTTACTGACTTCAACAATCGAAATAAATTGTTAACTCAGAAACTTCTTAACAAGGCTATCGGTATCATAAACTTCGCAAAACCTTTTCTAAATTTTATAGACGATACTGTGATTTGCTATCTAATATATCAAGTTGGAATTAAATCTCTCTTGCGCCAAGGACTTTAAGAACCTGGGTTCTATGGTGACTTGGTGAATAAATTGAAGAAGAATGTTGGCTCTAATTATTTTTACAGCGCAGTTCATTAAAATAACTTCTCATTATAAAAAAATTGGCTATAACATTAATGTATTGAAACAGACTGCATGCTTGGTGGTCAACCCAATCACGGTTGGTAACTTTGCTTTCCTCTTTAATTGCACGCCGGTGGGTCGGACTTCAGACTCTATGACAGTTCCGACTTAAAGACTCATCTATTGATAAGATGGTAGGGGTCTGGTGCTTTGGCTATTTGTTGGGCCCACCGGGGTTTACCTGTTGGATTTCTTTTGCTCCGGTATTCAGTTTTATTTACTGTTGAGTCCTTATCTTTGCGTTATCGCCTTTTTGTATAATGATTTATATGTTCTGGTAAATGATGCCTTGATGAGCTAGGGGTTTCATGCAAACCAAATATCTATGTGTCTTGGTCCACATCGGAATTAAGAGTGAGGTTGGCGCCGTGAAACCAGTTAAAGCCCTCCAGTAAAATATTTTAGTGACCGTTCCAAGGCGGTACTTCTTTTGTGGATCTTTTATGTTTTTTTGTTTTGTGTTTGTTATACCTTTGTGCGCGTCTATTTATTTGTGCCTTGTGGTCACCTGCTGGGAAAGGGCTGACCTCTTGGCTCTCGTTTGTGGTGTATAACTGTGAGTCTGTCATATTCCCATTGGTATCCTGGGTCAGGTGTGGTACTTGATTGTATCGATTCCTGATCTTTGCTACCTTACTTACCTTGACAGAAGTGTCAAAGGATATCAAGTCGCCATCTAGGTACAAAAAGAAATACAAATCGAAAAATGGTCACAATGAAAACTTCTTTCTTTCTATTTTATATGGCAGCAAAGAGGGGACATGTGAATTCTTTTTATCTCGTTTCCACGACTAAATACATGTATCTTGTTCTGACGACATAAGATCTCGTTCCCACGACATAATTATCTCGTTACAAACTATATAAGATCTCGTGCCCATGACAATTATCTCTTGTTCCTACGACTAAATACATTTATCTTGTTCCCTCGACATAAGATCCCGTTCCCATAACATACTTATCTCGTTCCCACGACATAAGATCTTATGTCCATGACATAATTATCTCGTTCTCACGACATAAAAAATTGTTCCCATGACATTTCGGGACCCTCTTTCACAGACTGTGACACTATCAATCCCACTCACATCTTATTGCGGATACCTAGTTATATCAATAGCATAATTATTTCAAGAAAATAAAAGACCGAGTTGACATAAACTATAACTTTATAAAGATGTATAGAAATTTCAATGGAATATTCATTTTGGCTACTATGGGGCTCAATATCAGGTAATGTTACGCTACCCAATCCCCCTTTTACAACACATGTAGGGTATCAATCTATCAAATAAGCATGGCCCTGTGCAATGATGAAAATGTATCGAACGATTTGTAAAATGAATATGCCATGCTTGTTCCCAGGCGCCTAATATTATGACAGACGATGCTTTCTACTACCACCCTTGTATATACATTATAGTGCAAGCATATCTCAGACAAGCATTACTCAGATCATCAAAGAACTGGTCGCATTGAGACGTTACTGTCCATATTGTCCCATTAGTATCATCTTTCAAATAGGCAGGACTCTGATCATTTAATACTGACGGTTTACAGAAATTACTATGATGACCTTTATTTATCAAGATACTAGTGTTTTCATCTTTGATGAAACAAATAAAGGGCTCTGAACTCACAGACAATCAGAACAAAATCAAAACCCCAGTAAGGCCACGGTTGAACCAGCCAAGTACAAGAACCAGGCACCAAACCACAATTAAAATGTTAAATCAGAAAGCAAGTGAGTATCTGTATCTGTATCGGTATAATACGTTGAAGTCACCAATCCTGGCTTTTTATTCAACGGGGAGGAGTGCGCAAAGTTTTAGTCTCTTTTATTAATTAACGTCCTGAATGTTTCCACTGAATCACAGTTCACTATATCGTCACTCAATAGGTTCCAGTCATATGCTGTTCTTACGAAGAAAGAGTTTCTGTATTGTTCAGATTTTGCTGTGATAGGGTTAAAACACTGGGTGTTGTTGCATATAGATCTTTCTACTATTTTTTTACAAAGTCTTCAAATTGTTTTGCCGGGATGGTACGTTTTGGTCTTTGAGCCCTTAAATAGTGATCTATGTTGATAGCTGGTATGTGCCCTTTCACCTACTTGTACAGGAATGTCATTCTCTGTTGGCGTCGTCTCTCTTCTAGACAAGGCAGGTCGAGGTCAGTGAGTATGTTTGTTACACATAACTCATGTCTGGACTTGTATTTGCCTGTGATGAATCGGGCTGCTGATCTCTGGACTCTCTCTAGTCTGTTGATGTTGTTCTTGAAGTAGGGGTCCCAAACAACACTACCATACTCTAGTTTGGAACGGACAAGAGCCAGCTGGTAAGCATTCATCCTGCAAGGCATGGGGCAGTGGCGCAGATTTCTTCTGAGGAAGCCTAGGGTGGAATTGGCCTTCTTGCTGGTATTGTTGATGTGGGTTTTCCATTTCAGGCCTCAGAAAATGTGATTCCTAGGTATGGGTTGTCCCGTACTCGTTTGAGTATTTGGTCGTTGATGGTGTAGAAGAGGCTTGATTTTGATTTGGTACTAAGCAGGTAGCATTGTTTGGCATTGAACTTCATACCCCAGTCACCGGCCCAAATCTGTAGGTTGTTGAGGTCAATTTGGAGTGTTTGGTGATCTTGTGGGGAGTTGATTGGCCTGTACAGTAGACAATGATCAGCAAATATCTGATCTTAGAGTTGACACGTTCGGGTAAATTGTTGATGTGGCAAAGAAAAAGGAGGGGTCGAAAAACTGTACCTTGAGGCACACCAAAACCAACATGGACAGAGTGTGACTTTTCCCCCTCGACGACCACGTTCATCTTTCGCTGGTAAAGGAAATTGCCAATCCATGTATGTAATGGCCCTCTGATACCATATGCATCAAGCTTATGGAGTAATTTCCTGTGGAGTACAGTGTCAAAGGCCTTGCTAAAATCAAGAATAACTACGTCTACTTGTCTGTTTTGGTCGTAGAAATTGAGAAGATCATGGGCTGTGATGACTAGCTGTGTCTCACATGAGTATCCCGAACGAAATCCATGGTTTAGTGATGTCAGTACTTGTTGCTTGTCTAGATGATTGAGCATGTGGTGGTAGATGATGTGCTCAAGTTGCTTTGATAGTACACACGTGAGGGATACTAGGCGGTAGTTCTCCGGTGTATGACGATCGCCTTTCTTGTACACTGGTGCAGCATTTGCATCTCTCCAATCTTCTGGCAGTTCGCCGGAGTCCACCGACTTCTGGAAAATTGCTGTAATTACTGGCTTAATTTCAGATGCACATTCTTGTAGAACTCTGTTGGGGAGTTCATCTGGGCCTGCAGCTTTGTCCACCTTTATATTATGCAACAGCTTGAATACACCTTCTTCTTCTATTGACAGTAGTGGAATGTCATTTTCTACTCGATTGGAAACATCTGGTAGGTCCTGACCAACATCTTTGGAAAACACCAACACAAACTGGTCAACCAATATTTCGGCTCGTCCTTTGGGGTCACTGATAAGCCGGCCTTTGCTTTTAGGGGGGGGGGGGGGCAATACCGATATTATCTTCCCTTTTTGATTTAGCATAATTCCAAAAGGGTTTGGTGTTGTTGTTCTTGAGACCCTCATTGATGACTGTTAATATGCTGCCATTCCGCTTTTCGAAGTTTTTGTTTACACTCTCTTTGGCACTTTCTGTATGTTGACCATTTGTTGGTTTTCTTGGCTTTCTTGAAGAGCCTGGCTTTGCGTCTTAGTGTGTGCTTGACATCTCGGTTTATCCAAGGAATGGAGTATTTGGATGTCTTCAGTTTTGTGGGAATGTTGGCATTTATGGCTATCATTAGGTCCTTTTTGAAAATATCCCATAGGTGCTGAACTGATGAACCACTTCTGTATAGGTTGACTATCTCAGTTGAAAGTTCAGTGATGTTTATTTTCAGCTGTTCCCAGTTGGCTTTCGAAAACACAAAACTTTTCCTGGGTTTCTGCTTCGCGTAGAACGGCTTGGTGTCTGAGTCAACAACAATATGTCATGGTCGGTGATACCAGGTGTGTTTGATATAGACTTGATCAGTGACTGGTTTGTTGTGAACACTAAGCCAAGGATGTTGTCCTCTCTAGTTGGCTGGTCTTGAACCTGGGTGAGGTTGAAATCAACCGACAGATCAATAATGGCTTGTTGGACTTCTTTGTCTTGAGCCTCCTTCTGAACTGACAGACAATCCCAGTCAACGTCAGGGCAGATGTAATCACCGGCAATGACTGTGTGCTTCTCTTTATTTGCTGTGACAAGTTCTAGGGATCGCCTAAGCTCGCTCAAATCTGACATGTTACGATGTGGCATATAAAAGGACGAAACAAGTAAGTTTTTGCTTCCTCTCAGCTTCACCTGGACCCACTCTACTTCGCAGCTCGTGACTAGCTCTGGTTTCTCTTCAGCCACTAGATCCTAGTGAGCAAGCACAAATACTCCCCCTCCTAGTGTACCTCTGTCATTTCTGTAAGCTTTATAGGAGCTAGGAAAAACTTCACTTGATCCAATAGCGTCAAGTGCCGTTGGTTTGCCCAGTTTCATCCCTTTGAGCCCAGATTCAGTACCACACACAATGTCTGTTATGATGTAGTTGAGGGCTGCAAGGAATTCTGAGCTCTTAGTTCTAATGCTACGACAGTTGACATTCATAATTCGGAGGTTTTTCTTTTCAGATTTTCAGATACACAGAATAGTGAAGATGTATTTGTAATCTGCTCTGATCTGCTTGTTGATGAAGGCTGTGATCTCCTTGATCTGGAATGTTGGTTTGTTCTAGTAGAGGGGCTGCTTGCATAGAGAGGGCTGAATACCATATCAGTCGAGACAAAGTCGATGGAAGAGACGATTTGTGAAAGAGGATCAAACATGTTTGACGTGTTGAGTTCGAAGCTATGGAATATGAAGCTACTGACGTTTATACTGTCACATTGGCAGCATAACCACTGTATGTGTGAGTGCCTCGCTAGTCGATCGTAGTCCGCTGAACATAACTCGATACAGGATCTATGATGCCAAACATCACATCCGTCACAGCATAGCCCATCCACATGTTCCCATGTCACTGGTAACTCACAGAGACCACATGGATAGATGTGTGCATTCCTTGCAGGTCCTGGGTTTTGTTGGATTAATAGCAACTAGAACAGTAGATATTTCACTGTGCAGTGGGGCTGTGATGTAGGTATATATCTGATAACAATTAGCATGCTTAGCAGGAGTCCTAGAGGGCCTACCATTTGGAATCTTTGAGACTTCATACTGAAGAGAGTGGGTGGGGTACAAGGTGGCTTTCAGACACGTACTCAGTAAGCGTGAAACACTAAGCAGACATTGATAGGGCTTTTTCTACCAGTAACAAACTAAAAATGTAGTCTTTGGAGCACTTATTAAACCAAATCTGTGATCTTCTAAAACTTAATTTTCTTTTTGTTTATTTTCTTTCCAGAAAAAAATTGCGACTTTTTTCGCGCATGCGCACTCCTTTCCCTTACCAGCATGACCAGAAAATACCACAATCAAATATCTCAGAGCAACCCACGGCACAGAGAACACTGACAGCCACGCAACAGCAAAAACGCTATTGAAGTAATGCAATCATTTCTCTTCCTCAGCAAGATGATTGTAAAACAACTATAAAGTAGCCTAAGTAAGGAGGCAAAGATCAGAAATCGATTGTGCATAATCTTTATCCAGCCAAAAGTGTTGAAAATTTTAACTGTTAAACTAAATTAGACTATACGATTTACTAAAGCGAGGCACTCACACATACAGTGGTTATGCTGCAAATGTGACATTGTAAATGTATTTGCACTAATGATTCACAAAGATCTCAACAAAATATGTTGATTTTTCTTTTTAAGGCGAATCGACCAGGGGCGAAACGACTAGGGTGAAACGACCAGGAAATAAACGACCTGGGGCGAAACGCCGCTGGGGCTAACTTGATCTGGGGCGAAACGACCCGGATTCGAGAGGCGGACTGTCCAAATGCGGGCGGGTATGTAGTTAGTTAGGTAGGTGGTTAGTTAAATAGTTAGTTAGTCAGTTAGGTTAGTTAGTTAGTTAGTTAGGTAGGTAGGTAGGAAGGTAGGTAGGTAGGTAGGTAGGTAGGTAGGTAGGTAGGTAGGTAGGTAGGTAGGTAGGTAGGTAGGTAGGTAGGTAGGTAGGTAGGTAGGTAGGTAGGTAGGTAGGTAGGTAGGTAGGTAGGTAGGTAGGTAGGTAGGTAGGTAGGTAGGTAGGTAGGTAGGTAGGTAGGTAGGTAGGTAGGTAGGTAGGTAGGTAGGTAGGTAGGTATGTAGGTATAGGCAGGCAGGCAGGTAGGTAGGTGGCCCGTGGGTAGGGAGTGTGGTAGGTAGGTAGGCAAGCAGGCAGGGAGGTAGGTGGTGTTGGGTGGGTAGGAAGTGTGGGAGGGAAGAAAAGAGGGCATCAGGGAGGGAGGTGGGTGGATGTGTTGGTAGGGATTTAGGGAGGGAGGGAGGGATAGAGCTTTGGAGGGAGGGAGGTAAGGGGGTGTCTTGCAGTTTCGGCTCATTTTTCCATTTTCCGTGGAAATTACAATCGGGTAGATTTTACAGGGGGGTGCAAGTCAAAACGTCCCCTAGTCAAAACGCCCCCTAGTCAAAACGTCCCCGAATTGGTCAAAACGTCCCCAAACATGAAAAAAAGATTGGTCAAAACGTCCCCATAAAACGTCCCCATTTAACAAAGGAGATTTTTCGAAGAAATATGGGATTCTAAAAAAAATAAAAAGCTTGTTTTAGTGTCTGGTACTAATGTATGAAAGCTTGAAATGATGTTTTGATAGGGTATTTTATGTTCATACTGCTATAAATCAACGTTACAGCATAATAGTTTTTCGCGTGTTTTGTTGTCCGCTTTTCTTTTTCTTTTTCAAAATAACGTTTTTAAAGGACTGTTTCGGGAATACTATCATAATGTCCAGATAATCCCACATTATGTCGGGTCTGATCTGGGTATAAGCCACTTGCAAATGCTACCAGCATAACGCACCAGCATGCAAAGAGTAAATACTATTTCACCGTCTCTGGTTCCATATCCACTTTAAATTTGTTTAAATACATTTTTATCGAACAAGACATTGTAAAATTTAGCCCCCACATATAAGAACCTAATTTAATGTTTTGTCTTTTTTCTTATCAAATGTATTCATAGAATTGATGGTTTACCAGGTAATTGTATTCTGATATACTGTACTGTGTAGATTCATACAAGATACTACACCGAAAACCCGTGTATGCGAACAGAAAGACAGATATGCATGCTTAATGGCGTACGTAATAAATAGCGGTTTATAGCCTTTTATCCATCGATAAGTAAATGCATGCCTCCACCCATCCAATGTATGGACTGCAAGATAACACTGATGCACAATGCACAACAATACACAACAGAAACATAATGTTTTCTTGCATGCAATATGTGTATACATCTGATGTATGGGATATCGCTTAAGGAAGTTTCTTAATTAAGTTTCCTAATTGAGGAGTCACTGTCATCATTTCTGAGCTGCAGTGTTTTCACACGTCTTTATCAAACAGTTCAATTATACATGTATTAGACACCTGTTTTAATAGGGTTAATCACCTATTATCAGTTTTGTTATTAATCCAAAAGCATTTCCCCCAGGCAAATTTTGCGCCTGTTGGAGAGGAGATTTATATACTGCGTAGACCAAATTTAGATATAAACTTTATGCATATGTTTGCTCGAAATTAAATACAGGTCTACTCCAAACTTACAATCATAGCGATTGTCTGATAATTAACACAAAGCAAATCACCAAAAGCTAGTGAATATAATGATGTAATATTTGAAGGACCGTGTATGAGATTGTCGGAAAAACTGCGTTCTTAATTCTATTTTACTGAAATAACAAATGGAATCTGGATAAATAACACTTTATCTAAAACAGTTTCATTAAAACATCCCAGATTATGCATAAAATTACATAAAATAGAGGATAAATCATTTTGGGGACGTTTTGACCAACATTTTCATCATGGGGACGTTTTGACCGATTTTTGGGGACGTTTTGACCAAATCGGGGACGTTTTGACTAGGGGACGTTTTGACTTGGGGACGTTTTGACTGTAATCCTTACAGGGCACATAATCTCATGCGCATGCGCAGCTTTTATTTCCTCTTTCTCCGTCGTCGCCATTGAGAATGTAAGGAAAAATTGCGGCGTGGATGAAATTAATGTACTATCTGTGTCCGCGTACAACTGAATGCAAGAAAATTTCACGAATGAATTTAAATGATGTTCGTAGCTTAACCTCCGTAACGATATTGATTAATTGCCGAATATCTCGTAAACGACCCTCTCTGACCACGTGGTTAGAAGTGTAGTGACAGTGCCATTCCTAACAGCCTCGCTGTTGGGTTAACTCTTTAGCGACAAGGTTAGAGTGGTCGACTGTCACGCAGGAGTTCTGGGTTCGAATCCTGGCGGACCCAAAAGATTTTCCCCTTGGAATTCACTGGTGGCAGCGGTAATTCGGGAGCGCCTGAGTCGGCCTCTGGGAGCAGTAGCAGGATCCCCTATGTTGTGGTTGATGCCCGGCTCTCAGGAAATAAAAGGGGGAAGAGTGTAGTGACAGTGCCATTCCCAACAGCCTCGCTGTTGGGTTAACTCTTTAGCGACACGACTGTCACGCAGGAGTTCTGGGTTTGAATCCTGGCGGACCCAAAAGATTTTCCCCTTGGAATTACTTCAGAACTTGGGTGATGGAAACTGATTGCACGTACGTCTGTTTATCTCTTCATGCTGACTTGATCAAATTTCGAGCATTAAGGCAGGGTTTCAAGCGTCGTTATGTCGCCACTGTTGTTTAGCTGGCCTCCAGGCAGCAGCCTAAAAGGGCTCAACTGTTTTCCCTGACCAACTCGGCCCCAACAAACTTGGCCCCTAATATCTATTATACCGAGAGACTATTTACTCAAGAAGATACATGTAGCACCTGAGAATACCAAGAGAAGATACAAGAGATGATAAACTAACATACCAGAGAGACCAATTCTGTCGTCAAGACATAGATTCAACGATAGGGGTGTAACGATACATTGATAGTCTGATGCATCGTGATAGTTACTGCTCTGATAGTGCTAGTGTTTTCAACTATCGATAACTATCGCCGATAGTGCACTCAACTATCGATAGTTTTGATAGTTTAGATAGCCAGGCTGATAACATAACCTTTGTAATGGTATTTAAGTAGATTCATATTCAGACACAGTAAATACATGTGATTAAACTTAAAGCAGCTGTTTTGTAATCACTTTGGCTGTTACATGAAGGTAGAAGATAAAAACAAGTTCTCTGTTGCCAGCTGGTATAGTGGTTTCCTTGGGAGATATTTATCTCACTACCTATTTGACACTTAAAAAAAGTATCATGAAAGCATAAAGCAATGACTGACAAATAACAAGCTCAAAAGTGAGAAGACTGAATACATGTATAAACTGAATGGAAAACCTTGATGAAGGAGGCAGGCAGTAGTTAAGCATAATTGCAGGATTATTAACAGGTTCAGGATTAAGATCATTTTCAATGTTTTTGTTATTTTATTAGTTGTTTATTTTTTTTATCACTGGTTACAACAAATATAGACCGTTTTCTAACCAAGAATTTCGTTAAAACCAAAAAAATTTAGAGGAATATCATGGCAGGTTTTAGATTCTACATGGATTGCCAATACTAGGGATTTTGACAGTTGATCACTGCCACACCAGGGATTATTAGTCAACAATTTTAACCCCTAAACAGTCACAAGGGAATTAGACAGGCTATCTCCAAATTTACCCAATTCCCAGGTATTCTTGCCATACCCCCTTTGGACAAAAATATTGATCGGTGTACCCTACATTAGAGTATGGTTCAAAATATTAATAATAATTAAAATGTAAAGCCATTTAAATAGCCAATAAACATACAACATTCAGACAAATTAAATCAAACACAATATACAGCATAGCTCCAGATAAGGATTGGAGGCAATTGGGTATTTACCCACCCCTTTTTGACTTAATTGGGTATTTCAAATTTTAAATTGGGTATTTAAAGTTTTTGTATTGGGTATCCATCTGAAAGCAAATAAGCAATGAAACCGGACCTTGTTTCTCCTGATTTTTTGTTTACTTTCGGTTTCACTTTCAGAAAGCACACTGGCAATATTAGTATATCTGAGATCGCTATTTCCAACTTACTTCGAAAATCCAACGTATCTATCAAGTCATCTTTGATTCTTCGAACCACCAACGCGGTATTAGAGTTAGTTACGATATGATATCATTCAATTTCTCTGGGGCTTTTTCGCCCACGTTACACCATTGTTATTGTAAAGCGAAACGAATGTCGTAATCGTATTAATATCGGGTATAGCTAAACAGCGATAAGAATGTTCCTGGACTGGTTTACAATTTAATAAACTAGATTCAGCGCGACACCGTTTATAAATTTGTACCCAACAACAGCTTGTGATGCGAAAAACGACAATCGGAAACAGAATACAGTAGCGTCATACGCTACGAAAAAGTTCGGAATTGAGTATCAAGGATTTTTATTGCGTTTTTGTACGCACAGAAATTAATTTAATTGCGTTTTCAGGTCCACGAAATTGCGTAAATACGCAATACGCAGCCTTATCTGGAGCTATGATACAGACAATTACTTCTAGCTGCTTTGTCCAAAACTCATTTTCTCTACTCTTAGCCATGTTTAAGGATCATTGTTGAGAAAACCTGATAGTATTGTGATAGTATCATGATAGTGTGCCACGATAGTGATAGTATCGTGATAGTGGTTTCTGTGATAGTGATACTGTCGTGATTGTCAAAATGGGCATCGATAGTCACCCCTATTCAACGATCTATTGATAATCATTCAATATGCGACCAGTGAAGGCTCATGAGCAACTGCACATCTAGACCCTTCGTCTCATTTGCAAACATGATGATCGTCATCAGGGGACAAAAATATTTCAATTTTGCACTTGCCCTGCAGGACGAGCGACTTACAATTTTCACTCGTCCTGCAAACACATGCACTCGCATAGCTCTAGATAAGGCTGCATATTGGGTATTTACGCAATTTCGTGGACCTGAAAACGCAATTAAATTCTTGTCTCTGCGTACAAAAACGCAATAAAAATCCTTGATACTCAATTCCGAACTTTTTTGTAGCGTATGACGCTATAGTTTTCAATTTGCGATTGTTGTTTTTTGCATCACAAGCTGTTGTTGGGTACAAATTTATACACGGCGTGGTGCCGAATCTAGTTAATTAAAATGTAAACCAGTCCAGAAACATTCTTATCGCTGTTTAGGCCAGAATTTTTTTATTAGTTGATTTACGGGAAATTTTTTTCAGATTTAGGGTCGGGGGGACGAAAAAAAATATAAAAAAAAAGCTCTGAAAATGATCAGTCGATAATAAAAAAATAAAAAAAGAGATTTTTTTTCTTTAAATTTTTTTTTCAATATCTCGAGAACAAACAGTAGAACTAGTAAGGTGTAAAACCGACAGTCAGTTATCAGTTTTAACAGTGTCACTCTATAAAAAACACAGACAAAATGGCAAACCTTGTAGATCCTAACCATAATGCTCCTCTAGGAGAAGTCTGAACGGAATCTACAGTGTTTGCATATGACCTTCTGAAAACTTCATCACCATGACAGACTGACTAGATAAGAATGACTAGAAGTTGTAATATAAACCACAGAGTTCGCACAGGCTTAAAAAGTACTTGAATTTAGAGGGCTTTCTTGAAAAGTCCTTGGAAATTAAATCTGCCTTGAAAAGTACTGGAAAAAAACTCAAAGCCTCATACTAGGGCTCTGAAAAGTGAAAAGTCATTATCCCCGCCCATCCCCGTAGGTGGGGGAACAGTGGATACAAATGACTGGTGCATAACTAACGAGACAGGGCCAAATGCACTAGAGAACGAGTTGACCTAGGGAATGAGCTGACTTGGAGACCACTTGACCCGCTTCCATTGTGATGAATGGCAGGCTAGACTTTAGAATCTGTCCGCCCAATAAATGTCCTATTTTAAACAATAAATTGACAGGCGGACAGATTCTAAAGGCGCTCCTATTTATGTTTAAATCCATGGATAACTGACTAAACGGTGTCTCCAGCTCTGCAGAACAGTTCACTTGGTTCTCCCTCTCGGAGTCTCCGGTGAATACTGATATAACAGACACTTGGTCATCTTCGAGTATTTTGGATACTTCATTTCCGATGGTTGATTTCAAACTGACTTGCCGTAATGCTTTTTATAAAGTACCTTAATAGTAAGCACTCGAACTTCAGAACGAAAAATTGTTGTCGTTAAACGGCCATATTAAAAATAGGAAGAAATACTGGGTGCCCGCTTCATGTAAAATAACCAGCGCCGGTTTCAAAACACTAGATTTCCTTCTTATAACGGCAGGGCTTTAGATAATCTTTATTTTTAAAAGAGTACAGCACTCATCCATTTTTTTAAAAAAAAAAGGTCTTAGGAGTAACGAGAAATTTTTTGGAGTAACTGACTTTTTGTCTTAAAAAACATACACCAAGAAACAATAAAGATATTTCAACAGGCTGTTTAATTGTGCCCGAGCTAACTTCTTGTTTTCCTAGTCTACTAACAAGAGAGCAAACGGCAAGATAACAATTTTTATTTGGCAAAATAGGTGTTGGGCTTAGCAGGACAAAGCCGCAGAGAAGACAAGGGGGGTGCAGGAGGAGAATATTTTTTGTAAAAATATAGTGCAAATAGGAGCATTACGAGTGCCCTTTTAGTGGCTATTGTCTGCTTTGGGAGGGGTAGGTGGGTGAGGGGTTTTGTTGAAATCAAAATATTTGATCAGAACTTGACGCTACTTAAAATGATCTGAAAGATTTCTTTTAGTCATTAGACAGACCGAAATACTTTTGTATTTAAGCCAGTACTTGTTTGGATTTTGTGTATTCGATTCTCGCAAACACAGGTCTCCTGATACTTTTTTTCAAAATGGAAAAAGCCGCTGGATTTCAGAGATATTTGCAGAAAATACTGTACACTATTACAAGAAGGCAAACACGCTTGGATGGCTTTATTTCTATAACTTTCCTCCGAGAAAGCGTGTTGTGAAACCGAAAGTAAAAGCAACCTCGTGGTTCTCGATGGTTTCCGCAAGCTGCACTATTGATCCGACGGAGACTTAGACGTGTTTTCATTTGATGACGAATGCGTTTACGAAGATTTGCGATGCCTCCGTAATAAAACGAACATGCCCAATTCGGATTTCCTCTAACTTTTTCCTACCGTGTAAACAAAGCGATCTCGCAATCCAATTTTATTTTTAACGAAACGAATAATATTTAGAGTCGGCGGATAGAATAAAATAAAAAATTTTTTTTATTAATTATATTTTTTTTGCACTTTCGGGAAAATTACAGTCGGCGGGTTTGTAAATCAACTAATAAAAAAATTCTGGCCTTAGCTATACCCAATATTTACACGATTACGACATTCATCTCGCTTTACAATAACAATGGCATAACGTGGGCGAAAAAGCCTCAGAGCAATTGAATAATATCATATCGTAACTATCTCTAAAACTGCGTTGGTGGTTCGAAGAATCAAAGATGAATTGATAGATACGTTGGATTTTCGAAAAAAGTTGGAAATAGCGATCTCAGATATGCAATATAATATTGCAAGTGTGCTTTCTGAAAGTGAAACCGAAAGTAAACAAAAAAAGTCAGGAGAAACAAGGCCTGGTTTCTTTTCTTATTTGCTAAGATACCCAATGCAAAAAATTGAAAGACCCAATTCAAAATTTGAAATACCCATTTAAGCCAAAAAGAGGTGGGTAAATACCCAATTGCCTCCAATCCTTATCTGGAGCTATGCACTCGTCCTTAAAAATTGTATGCAATATAGAAAATGGGGGAGGGGGGGGTAATTTTATGTTTTTGAAGTTCCTTACATCACTGTTAAAATGATTCTTACCCACTGCAGTCAGTTTCATAACTGCATCCCATACACTGACAAAAAGAGTTTTACATTCAATACTCATGTTGCGACTTTCTTTTCTCAAAATCACGTTTACTTTCCACTTTTTTCTGGAGGAACTTTCGTATGGCAGACATTTTAGCAGTACCCGTTTGACTGGTTTATAAATTTATTACACCCGTCAACATTCAGTAATAAAGAAGAAAAATCAATAATTACAGTGATACAGTCTGACACTATACAAACCTATTTCATTGATGAAAATGCGCTCAGAAAAAATCAATATTTACTTCGATACAGTCTACCACGCTACCGCGCATTATACTGCGCAGGTTTTATTTGCCATTTGCAATCACAACATCCGGTTTCTACTTTCGAAATTGAAAAGATATTTGGCTTGATGAAAACGCTTCCTGCCATTCAGAAAATGCTAGTTTCACCCCCAGATTTTAGCACTCGTCCTGTAGGACGAGCGCTTTGGGAAGAATCACTTGTCCTTTCTAAAATCCACTCGTCAATACGAGCGGACGAGTGGAATTTTTGTCCCCTGGTCATCTACTCAGCTATTCTCTCACCGATTTTTTACAGAAATAAGCCCTTATGAGACACCACATAATGGGGCTTCTGGAATGGGAATGCACTGTTTGCCTATGCCCCATAAAGTCATCACTGAAACTTATTGTTTCATACCCATTACGCATGCCAGTGATTTTATTTGGCCATTTTTGAGGCCGTATATGGGAGTCATTCCCAATCCAAAAATGGCCTTTATTTTCCCAATTTCATGTATTTTAGCTCTTATTTTCCCAATTTTAATAAAATATTTTCCCAAATGTGTAGGAAAAGGTAGCTTCCCAAAATCCCAAATAAAATCACTGCATGCACAATGAGAATGAAAAATTGAAAAAAAAATAGATTAAGCAAGTCTAGAACTAAACAATCCAGCCTCCTGAACAAATGCACAATATTTTGGTCGGGGCCGAGATGTCTCCGAATCGCTCAGGGAGCTCAGTGGTAGAGTGCTTGACTCGAGACCGAGGGGCCGCGGGTTCGAGCCTGATCAGCGTCACTGCGTGTGGTCCTTGAGGAAGACACATTTATCCTAGCTTAGTACTGGTTCAACCCAGGAAAACCCGTCCCTGTTTTACTAAGATTGTTGATGGGTCGTAAAGAATCAAATCAAACAAACAAAATTAACCTGGCAGCCCTACTGGGATGTAAAGAACCAAACCAAACAAATAAAATCATCAATAAGATTCAGTTTCCAGCCTGTAAATGTGCATTTTATTTTTATTATTCAGAGGCGACAACCATGCAGATCTTTGTGAAGACTCTGACGGGTAAAACTATCACCCTTGAGGTAGGTTTGTGTTTTTTCGCTGACCTGATACATAGGCTCAAGTTGAGTTTTGTGATAGAATGTGGTCTGTCAGGCATCCCATCAACAGTGGGCTTACATCAATAATAAATTCTGTCTGTCAGCTGTCTCACAACCATTTATTTTAAACATCTCCTGAACAGCTCTTTAGCTGACCTGAAAAGGTGAGCTATTGTTGTCATATGATGTCCATTGCCGGTTGTCAGTCAACAATTTGCTTAAAACATCTCATAAACCACTAGGTGGATTTCACCAAACTTCACAGGAATGATCATTGGGTGGCCCACTTTTAAAGTTGTTCAAAGAATTCCATGGCAACCAAAAAGAAACAACTTTAAAAATCTTCTTGTCAAAAGTTACTGGGGCCAAAACAAAAAAAATTGTGGTTCAGATAACCCGACCCTACCTACGATTTTGGTCCCGACCCTAATTTTTTTTTCACCCTGTTAAAAAAATATTAAAAAATCGCGGTACTGTTCGGTACAGTTAGCGATACGGTTCGGTAGTACCGGAATAGTCGCTTCGGTCATTTCGGGTAGATCATATAACTGTGCATTTGCCACTTCCGGTTTCGCTTTCAATCACCCGATTTTTCTTGTTTTTTTTCCCCCCCCATTTCTGCGTTAAAGTAATGGATTCTGTCAGCGTTTTGCTGAATATCTTCAGGCCAAAATGTGAACACACAGCAGAGCTCTGGACTTTCAGAATTCTAAATTGTTCTCAGCTAGAAAGCCGGTTTTTTTTAGCCATCGCAAAAAAATACCTACCTACCCTACCTAATGTTTTTTCAGCCGTTACCCGAACCACACTGGTCAGAGTTCAAAATTATTTAATGCAAATGGTCCATTGGTGACATCTACCGTAGTTGTTCAAATTATTTTGATTGGTTAAAAAAATGGGGAAAACTTAAAAAATGTCATAAGGGAGACAACACTTGCAGTTGTCATTGACTTTGACTTGCCAGTGGTTGTCTAGCTTGACTAATAGTGGAAAAAAGTAAGCAGGTACTTCAGTAGACAGGGCCTTTTCCAGCTATTTTGAGAAAAGGCCCCTGACTTGAATTGGGGAAAAATATGCAGCATTTTGGGTTATTTTGGGATTTTTTTTAGAAATGTAATCTGTTAACCAGTAAAAAAAACACTTAAACATGTGCATGATCATGATGATTTTATTCATGTGTATGTGAAGAGTTAAATCAATGTATTATATTTATATCTTATTACTATCACAAACAGTGATTTTATTTGGGATTTTCGGAAGCTACCTTTTCCTACACATTTGAGAAAATATTTAATTAAAATTGGGAAAATAAGAGCTAAAATACATGAAATTGGGAAAATAAAGGCCATTTTTGGATTGGGAATGACTCCCATATACGGCCTCAAAAATGGCCAAATAAAATCACTGACAAATGTCAAAGTTACAGTTCTGCTCAGAGAGCAATTATGCGGCTATTTTTCAATTGAATTTGCTCCCTGGTAAGATTCTTTTTTTTTGACCTTCAGATTGGGAATTTTTTTTTTTGGAAATTGGGAAAAAGGAGGATACTTTAGATTGGGAATGGGGCCTATATTCGGCCACTGGTGATAGGGAGAAAAGGCCCTGGTAGAGTTTTCTCCCTTGATCCCAGGGGATTTTCTGCCCTTCTCTAGGCCCCATTCCCAATCGATATCCCTTGTAAATGCCAACACCAAAGATTCAGACCAGACTGTAAATCCGCATAGTTGGTGCACTGTCAGATCAGTGCCTTTGTTGTTTATTCCCTAGAAAGTATAATGGCTGCACTTGCTACAGGAAAAAAATTCCCAATCCTATCTAGTCATTGCAGCTGAGCAGGCTGGTTTGAACCTTACCTGGTCTTAAACCCCAAAGACACATTTTCTGGCTAGAAGGCCTAAATTTGTTAGATAACTTGTATCTTTTGTCTCTTAGGTGGAAGCCAGTGACTCAATAGAAAATGTCAAGGCCAAGATTCAAGATAAAGAAGGTATAATGATTAATAACCCTTGTCATGTGCGTAATATTTTTTATGTAACTACACTCCTCCCCAATTTTTATATGCCCTTTTTGAAAAAAAACGGTCATATTATGGCATGGTGCCATCCGGCTGTTAACAGTCTTCATGATATTTTATAGAAATGTATATTAGGTCAAGAAAATGACTAAGTTGGAGAGTGGTGCCCCCTCTGTCTTAGCAAACGGGCGTATACTGCGTCCCTGGTGGAGCTCTTGTTAAGGCAAAAAAAAATAGGTGTGTTTACTGTTTGCCGACCGACCCTATTTTATAGCAACCCACCCTACCATTTTTCTCGAGACCAGTGTCCGCTCCTGCTTGAGGGGTCTCGGATTTTAGTACAGTTATTTATTTTTTCGCTGATTCTATTCTATTCAGTATGTAGTCAAACCTTTTAGGGATACCTTCGGATTTTGTCAATCCAAGATGACGACGTTCTCCTTGCTTTTCGTTTCAAAAAATGTTATCACCAAGGTCAGAAAAGCTTGTTTGAAGCAGCAAGTCATCACCAGATGACTTGAGATATTTAATGACAACCATCAGGGATTTTTTTTTGCAATTTTGGGAAGGGGCCCTAGGGCCTTTCAGATTGGGAAAATTAGCGCGGTAAACCACTATTTTGGGAAATTTTCTAAACTAACAAGAACAGCATTTTTGGTCAGTTTAAAACAAAATTAGCTATTACACATACTATTGCCATTAAATTGAAGGAAAATAGGATGCAATTCTAGTAGATTGTCATCATGTAGCTTGTGAGTGTGTGTGTGTGTGTGTGTGAGGTGACTGAATGAAAATTCTAAAAAAAAAAAAAAAAAGATTTTTTTTTTTATACCCGCTTTTTCTTTAGAAAAAAGGGTATATTAATTTTGTGTCAAAGTCGGTCCGTCGTCCGTCCGTCCGTGTGTACGTCCGTCCGTCACGTTTCTTGTAAATGTATCTCCTCCTAAACCATTAGAGGTAGCAACTTCAAACTTTGTAGGTGAATAGGTCACATGATGTAGAGGGTACTGGGCCACATTTTGTGTGACCTTGACCCCAAGGTCAAGGTCAAAGGTCAAATATTGTATTTTCTTGTAATTGTTTCTCCTCCTAAACGGTTAGACCTAGCAACTTCAAACTTTGTAGCTGAATAGGTCACATGATGTAGAGGGTACTGGGCAACATTTTGCATGACCTTGACCCCAAGGTCATGGTCAAAGGTCAAATATTGAATTTTCTTGAAAATGCATTTCCTCCTAAACCGTTAGAGGTAGTAACTTCAAACTTTGTAGGTGAATAGGTCACATGATGTAGAGGGTACTGGGTGACATTTCGTGTGACCTTGACCCCAAGGTCAAGGCCAAAGGTCAAATATTGTATTTTCTTGTAAATGTATCTCCTCTTAAACGGTTAGACCTAGCAACTTCAAACTTTGTAGCTGAATAGGTCACATGATGTTGAGGGTACTGGGCAACATTTGTATGACCTTGACCCCAAGGTCAAGCAGAGTTCTCGGAAACGCCGAATCAGGCGTATTTTTACGCCAACTTTTGGTTTTGTACGCATACTTTTCCTGCTGGGGATTCTAATTTACGCCAATTATTTTTTCTGCTGACGCGTCTCAAACTCCTTCAAAACACCTGAAGACGACAGCGGGAGTCCAAATTTGGCTTCCGTCACAAAAGATCAGAAGATCGCCGCTAATCCAATGCCCCAGGGTTTGTCATAAAATGTCCAGTCGTCCGTTTGCAGTAGGCGTGATCTCATTTAGCTCTCGGCCAATCAAAACGTCGCACAGCGACTGCGTCTTTATTGGCAGGACAATAATTACGTCAATGCAAATTTGAGAAGCACGTGGTCGATTGGTTTCCAAGTGCGTTTAAAGACAAAGATTAGTGTCCAATAGAGATCATTAAAGGATTAACTGATAAGGGACAGTTTCAGTATCTCACAAAATTAATGGGGCCTCAAGAGGGGACTTACCTGTATGAAACACAATTTCATTCACTAAGATAAAGATCAATATTTTATCATAAAATACCTAATCCCTTTATGGGACCACTTTATTGCCCCAGTAAGCAAGTCATAATCACCTCATTATGGCTGTCCTTTTGATCTGCCCAGTATGACCCCTGGAGAGAGTCATAATGAGTGGTACCAGTATTATTGCTAAAATATTTGTCCCTTTAAAGACAAATGTTAGTCGCACTTTTGTGACTGTCTGTCTCAATCAAATCTTGAAATGCTTCTTACTCTTTTGAACGCATGAAATCGCTTCCACACTCGTGTTCCATAGATGAAGACACCGGTAAACCAAATAGGATAACGTCCGTTAAGGCAACGTTCCGAATGAAGCGTCATTAGCAACAAATGAGTGATTCAATCAATTATCGGTGTTTTTTATACACCGAATAAACTATTCTTAGGGTACATGTATTAAATGCAAACAAATGACTTTCAGCAAGAAAACCCGTTCTTTTCAAACAATTGAAATCGTCTCGCACGTAGGTAGGAAATCAAAATAATCATCTTAATTTTGGAACAATCGCCGTAGATGCGCAAAAAAGCACTTGCATGCAAATAATTAAATGATTGAACTAGTCTAAGATCTATACATCTGCAAAATATCTATCCGTCTGTCTGTCCGTTCGTCTGTCTGCTTGTAAATGATTAAAACAACTACATGTATCAATAGTATAAGCTTTTCATTTTTAAGGCCAAACATAAAAATATGTGTTTCATGATACATGAAATTTTAAAATATGAAAATATTTTTATTTTGATGGAGAAGATGGGAAAACAATATAGCCAAACCCCTTTGAAATCCCCAACAATGTTTAGAAAAAATTGTGTAGGGGTTGGCGAAGAGGGGGATTTAGGGTAACCTGATACAACCTTTTATTTTTGGTCTAAAATCTTTTTTGTTCACAGCTAGTCCTCACAAGGATTATGAAATTGCCATTTTGCAGGATAAAAGACATTACATCCGTAATTAAAACTTTTCATATTTCGGCTAAAACTAAAAACTCCAACTTTTCCAGGTCAAACTCCAATTTTTCAATTTTGACTCCAACTTTTTCAAGGGATGGATTCTATGAATCCTGTTTTCAAAATCCTAGTGAGAACTCTGTCAAGGTCAAAAGTCAAATATTGAATTTTCTTGTAAATACTTCTCCTCCTAAAGCTTTTGATGTAGTAACTTCAAACTCTGTAGGTGCATAGGTCTCATGATGTAGAGGGCACTGGGCAACCTTTAGTGTGACCTTGACCTGAAGGTCAAGGTCAAATAATGTACTTTCTTGTAAATGCATCTCCTAAACTGTTGGACGTAGCACCTTCAAACTTTGCAGGTGCAAAGGTCATATGATTTGGAGGGCACTAGACAACATTTGGTGTGACCTTGACCCATAGGTCAAGGTCATATAGTGTATTTTTTGTAAATGCTTCTCCTCCTTAACCATTGGACATAGCAACTTCAAACTTTACAGGTGCATAGGTTGTATTATGTTGAAGGTACTGAGCAGCATTTTGTGTGACCTTGACCCCAAGGTAAAGGTTATAGGTCAAAAAGCGGGTATTTGCGATGGTGTACCATCGACTTCTGCTCTAGTTTTTTTTTTTTTTGAGATTGGGAATTTTTTTTCAAATTGGGAAAAAAGTCACCTAAATCCCATTGGGAAAGGGGCCGAATTTCGGCCCCTGAGGACACCAAAAAAAATCCCTGACCATCCATGCGATGGTGTCTTTCTTCTTTGGGTTTATTTTTCTCTTCTGTTGCTTGATGTTGTAAGTATAGGAAGAAAGAAAAAAAGTTAAACACATTTATCATTCACTGACTTAACTTAACTTGCGCTTTATTATTTACAAGAATGCAAGATATGTTCCTTTTGTTTAGTGTCTAAGGTAATGTAGGGGAAAATCTGTGCTTTGCCTTTGGATTATGTCATAAATGAACCAGCCAATCAGTTTGATTTTCAGTTTGAGAATGTTTTCTTGTTCTTTTCTCAATATTCTTTGGTCCAAGCTTGGATCATATAAAACAAAACAAACCAAGTAATTTGCATTATCAATTATTTATTTCTTTCCAAACCTTGGTACATAAATAGTGAAAAAAATCAATGAAAAAAAAATCGAGTGAAAAAAGATGGACCTGACCTACCTACCCTATTTCAAATTAAATAAAAATAAAATGGAAAAGAAAATCGACCTACCTACCCTCAGAGTTCTCACTAGGATTTTGAAAAGAGGAGTAAAAATGCTGTTTGCCAGAAAAACTTGGAGTTTTACCATACTTTTCTATTGGCACTTTTTAAAAAGTTGGAGTCAGAATCAGAAAGTTGGAGTAAAATAATCCTAATTTGGAGTTAGTGAGAACTCTGTACCCTGCTTGAAATTTTCATCAAAAAGTAAACACACATATTTTTTTAATACCCCCCGCAAACTTTGTTTGTGGTGGGTATACTGTTTTCACGTTGTCCGTGCGTGCGTGCGTGTGTGCGTCCGTGCGTGCGTCCGTCCGTAACGTTTTGTTTTTTTAATATCTTGAAGAGTTATTGCTGGATTTTCATCAACTTGCAAACATGTTCATATATGCAAGACAAATACTTTAGACAAAAAAGTAAGGGCTAGGGGCCAATTCTATTAGAGTTATTTCCCTTTGTAGTTCTAAATGGCTTTTAATATAGGGTTTTATGCTTATGCTATTATGGGCCATACACAGGCTGATCAACTCCTACCACAGCTTTTAATGGAACACTTTGATACTTTGCCTATACAATGTAGACACATTGAACATATGCATGAAGGAGTTTATTTCAGAAAAAATATTTTTTGGACAAAATAACAGTTGTGAGAACTTAGACAATTTTTCCCTAATAAGGCTTTTGTATATGTATAGAAAGTGCCTTATGGGCCAATCAACTCCTACCACAGCTTTTGATGGAACAATTTGATACTTTGCCTATACAATGTAGACACATTGAACATATGCATGAAGGAGTTTGGCTCAGAAAAAATAATTTTTGACAAAATGACAGCTGTGAGAACTTAGACAATTTTTCCCTAATAAGGCTTTTGTATATGCATAGATGGTGCCTTCATGGGCCGATCAAATCCTACCACAGCTTTTAATGTAGCAATTTTATACTTTTCCTATACAATATAGACACATTGAACATATGCATGAAGGAGTCTGGTTGAAAATTTTTTTTTTTTGACAAAATGATAGCTATTAGAACTTAGACAATTATTACCTTATATGACTTTTGTATATATGCATGGATAGTGCCTTTATGGGCCACTCAACTCCTACCACAGCTTTTGATGGAGCAATTTATGGGCCACTCAACTCCTACCACAGCTTTTGATGGAGCAATTTGATACTTTGCGGATACAATTTAGACACATTGAACATATGCATGAAGGAGTTTATAATTTTTGTTTGCACAGATTCTGCTGAAATCTTCTTTTCAAAACTTAGGTCTGCTGGTTTGAACTATAACTTGCCAAGTTTTTTCACTGAATCTTACTGTGCTGGGGGTATCTAATAAGCATTGCTTATTGACTTTTTTCATTTTGGCCTAAGCTGCAGCATTGTAACTTGTAAGCAAAAGATTGTGTTTTTGAATCAGAGTGGAAAACTGAATCCTGATAAGAAGCTTGCAAGCTGATCTGTGTTTTCCGAGAAAAGAATAAATCCGAGTTCAGAGAGCGCAGTGGCTCAGTGGTAGAGTGCTTGACTTGAGACCGAAGGGCTGCGGGTTCGAGTCTCACAGCGTCCTTGAGGAAGACACATAAATCCTTGATTAGTACTGGTTCAACCCAGGAAGACACGTCCCAACATAAGTGAAAAGATTGTTAACTGGGACGGAAAGAATCAAACAAGCAAAATCCGGGTTCAGCAGGATAAAGTTAAAATGATGAAATTATTTCTATAAGCAAATAGGGGTGGGTATCGCCTCTGAAAACAGTATCACCATATATCGTGATTTTTGGGTTTGTATCGAGATACGAATCACGATATATCGCACACCTAAATAACATGTGTGCTTGTGGGAGGGAAATTTTCTCAGGGCCGACTTTATTCAACATCAAGGGGCAATTGAATGTCATTCTAGCATAGATCGATCGCAAACACAGCATGAACATTTGCAACGTTTGTTGATTCATCTAAATTCGATCCATCAAATTCGCTATCTTACGAGAAATCATTAAATAAAGAGAGAATATAAGTGTCTTCCTCCTGGATCTCGATCGGGTCCGCCATTTTGGTTTTGGCAAGGGAAATCCTCCTCTTAGCCAATGGTATTAACGTTTTGCACACGGCACAGTTTTTTTATTATAGTTACCGGCTTTTCATTGGCTGTCGGACATCTCACTTCTATTAATTATCAAGCGAGGTTAAATAAAAATTGACAAGCAAATAAAATACAGCTCGAAACGAAAACAGATAAACTATGCTCCGAAAATTGACGGAATTTGACGAGTGTACCGGTACATCAAAAGCATATCGCGATACGTATCTCAGGACTCCTAAATCGGGATATACTGGTAATATCGCGCACCCCTATAAGCAAACTTAATTTTTGCGAATCAGTATGCTTAGGTAAAAGTAAAAACCAGTGTATTAGTTTTTATGAACATCCAAGATACCCCATTTTCAACTGTTTTTGACAGTTATAAATAATCTTTCTTAACTGCTTGATCATGCAGATTTGCTACATATTGCCTGTACTAATCATGCTAAGATGAGAAGCTACAATGATGTCTTATCGACTTTGGAGACCTTATGAAAGAAAAAATGATTCTTCTTTTATAAAAAAAAATACTGAGAAGCTTATAGTAGGTGCGAGAGCAATAATTGTTGATAGCTTACTCTTGTACATAAGGGGAAAGAAGGTGGATGTAATCTCTAGCTAATGCATTTCTTCATCAGGGGTTTTGTAGTGGTTAGTGCTTATGTGACAGTTTCTTGATTTCATAATAACTCATAAGCTTCCCTTTCCTTCATGAATATTCATGCTAAGCTCCACCCACTATGAATAATTATTAAATGTACATAGAACAAAGAAATTACTTGTCAGGTCCACTAGTGTAGGTTCAGATTTATCATATTTCCATAAGCAAACAGTAGATCCTGATCAGGCAGCTCTTACAAGAGCAAACAGAGTAGACCCTGATCAGGCAGCTCTTACAAGAGCTGCCTGATCTGGATCTGCTCTGTTTGCAAATGCATTAAAAGGCGTCTCTGGTTAAACACATGATAGGTCAAAATAGGCAAATAAAAGGAGTAAGAAATTGTCAGTATTTCCTCATCGATCAGCTTAAAATGCATTTAGCCATGGATGTTCATTAGAACAGTCTCATTGAGACTGTTCTTTTGAGTACTTACAGCATATTTTTGCTGAGAAATATAATTTTTAATTGTGCACACACCTTTATCTTAAGGCCTGCACATTCACCATACATGTGCACTCCTAGGACTAGTGTAGATAAATCCGGTTTTCATAGCAGCCCAATGGAGTTCTATAAATGGCACAGACTCTAGTCGCAGGAGTGTGTCGGCATATCATAATATTTGGGTGATCTTTAATTCATGCACAACTTTGGAAGGCCAGGGTAAATAATTGTTTGGATAAATTAATTATAGCAGGGCTATTTGGGAGATGTACTTGTGTGTTCCAAATTGGTGTAAGATTTTCATTCTTATGATCCTGAATTTAACCATTTTCCACCCAGCTGCTTAATCCACTTTAATGAAACCTTGGAACTAGACATGCTTGAAATGAGATGTGGAAATAGCATCTTGGCCAGCACGAGATTTTGATACTTTATCGCATATGCGCAAAAACCTCCAAACACCAATTGATGTGATATAGCAAAGTCTCATGCGCTGACTCGATGTTGATTCAGCAGGGGCAGGGTTATTTGTCATTGCCACAATGATGGTTCACCTTGGAGACATTACATCATGGATGATTAAAACCTGATTTATTTACTGAGTGGCATAACAAAACCAGTACAAAACACACAAATTTAGTGTATCAAACCAAAAGGAAGAATCTGTTAGTGCATAAAGGGTTAAAGTGAGATTTATGACGTGAATCATAGGTTTAGATAAACAAAATTATTATCATAAAATTGTAAGTATTTTCTTACATATCAGTTCTAACATATGTTTTGAGTGCTCAAAAAACATCTCACTTAGGTGGTTCTTTTGAGCACCCGCAACATATGTTTTGGTTGAGAAATAAGAAAATGAAATTTTCGTTAAGCTCTCTTAACTAAAATTAGTCATCCATCTATTTATTGAACACATTGTCATTTTCAGTTTTGCTTTTAATTTTCCACTAATTATAAAAAGCTACATGCATGAAGTTTGATTCTGTGTTCTTGGTATGATTTTGCTCAGTTTTAGCAATATTTATGTTGTGAGCTTTAAGATATTCACTAAAAGATCTATCTGCTTGTAATCTAGCCCTGGCATACCCAGTGTCGCAGGATTCTAATATAAAGAAGCTGCGAATGATGTCTTATAGACTTTGTAGACCTTCTGAAAGAAAAATGATTATTTTATGTAAAATTCTGAGAGGCGTTAGAAGTTTAGAAAAGTTTGAATTGTATTTTTACAGGCGCATTCAACACTGATTTTGTCAGCTTGGGAATGAAAGTCTTATCCCTTGTCTCATATCTAAGGGCAAAACTAGTATCTATAGAGAAGCTACAATGTTGTCTTAGAGTGGCTTTTAATTTAGAAGAGAATATATTGTTTTTCAGGCCCAGACACTGCTTACATTTTGTCATGCATGGAATGAAAGAATTGTATCATACTTGTCTCATCCCTATAGTCAGGGGCGATCAGGACTCCCGTGAGAATTTGATGCCGATTTATGGTGACCTATACCAAATCAAACTTTAGGGGATAACTAATGAAAATCACCTGGTCACCCATCTGGGTTTTACGTCTGGACGTCATTATGACGTCATCAAAATAGCGTATATTGTATCAGTGCAATATAAGCGGTATGTCCATTGTAGTCTATGGCGATTAGGACTTTCTTGCATTTTGTGTGCCAATTACAGTCGAAATGCACCAAATTTAATCTTAGGGGGTAAATAATTAAAATTAACATGTCGCCCATATTGTTTTCGCATCAGAACAAAAAGATGACATCATTGAAATGACGCCTAATATGTAAATACCACATATATATATGCATTTTGTCCATTTCCAACGCATGGAAATATTCCTTTAATGAACTGGTCGCCTTATCATGACTGAAAGCAACCTTTTTTAAATCGTAACATACAAAATATATTCAGATAGGGTGAAGTAAGTTCGAGGGTGGGACGTAAATGCTGTCAGGATTTACGAATAAAAAGACAGTAGAGTGAATGAAAAACAAACAGTGTTTTTGATAATAAACGGAGCAAATATAATGTCTTATGCTTACTGTATATGTATAGATGTACCACGACCTCTGACCAATGACCTTTGGGTCTTTCTATTTCAAACGATTGATGCAGAATACGTAAAATGGGTCAGTCCGGCTAGAACATATGTGTATGTCAAAGCTTTTATAGTAAATGTAAATATATGCCTGAAACCCTTTTTTTCTAGAACACCATATATATATATATTGTAAATAGAGTCACGCTTCAAAGCTTTTGGTTTATCTGTAGCTGCTTATCCTACACCAATGAAAAGATAGTAGTAATAATCATTTGCATACACTATCAACCAAACTCGTTATAGAACGATTTTGACCACTGAAGGATCAAAAGTTAGAAGAGTCTACTTAGTAGTTCATGATACGGAAATAAGGATGAAACCCTCTACAAGTTACCCATTGTACTTCGAAGGTACGGGCAATAGAAAACTGTTACAATCTGATTTATCTTTCGCATGCTACTAGGTAGAATAGTCTTCAAAAGTCAAAGTCGGACAATAAGGCATTCTTGTTGATACGGCTAAAGAAATATTTGAATCCACATGAAAATAGTTGTTCAAAAGTCATAAGCATATTGATCACTGGCAATATTTTACATGAGTCCTCTTCTGCTCCACAGCAACACAAATCAGTACAATATAAATGGTTTGCTTTGTACTTACACCGAGATGTTTCGCATACAGCCATGCTGCAACCACATTTTATCAGCTGCAGAGGAGTTTCTGGGGCAGGAGGCAACATGCGCGGATCCAGGAATTTTTGTCAGTTTTATTTAGTCCTCAGCTTATTTTACAGTTTACAGAGGGGTTCCAATGGTTTTATTGCTGAGAAAACTATACTTATACTTTACCAAGGATCCAGAGGCGGTCCATTATTTTCTGGGGGGAGGGTGTCCAACTTTTTCCAGGGGGAGGGGGGTCCAAATGCTAATATGCTAATTTCTATAGAAACCCATACACGTACTTGTTATTTTCCAGGAGGGGTGTCCGGACCCCCTACCCCCCTCTGGATCGACACATGGGCAATGTCATCATAACGGGGCAATATTTATCACAGTCCCGCTTCTAACCATTATTGTCAGGCATTGATTTGTCAGGATTAATGACAGGTGAGGTTTTCCAAATGATTCACTGATACTGTGCATATGACACCTTCGAGAAACACAGCTCTTGGAAGTGTAAGTTCTTGCAATTCAGCTTTTTTTCTCCAAAACATCCACAGCCTCAACGCAGTGAGTCGAATAATATCGGTGACTGGCTAATGCAAAGTAAGAAAGACGGCAAAGATTAGGAATAGATACAATCAAGTACCACACCCGATCCAGGATACCAATGGGAAAGTAATAAACTCACAGTTAGACATCACAAACGAGAGCCAAGAGGTCAGGACAATTTTACAAATATATTACTCTAGTGCATCCGCCACAGTGCTTTCTAAGGGCACTCAGAGTCGAGGTGAAAGAATGCCTCGTGGATAGAGTCTCCAGCATAGCTAAATGCCTGCCAATATGATTTCTTGCGTTTTCCTGACATTAAACTAGTTAATACCAGTACCTGAAAGTGTATGGAACTCGATCAGAGCCCTGGTTGTGACATCACCAATGGCACATTGACATCTTTAATAAGTGTCCTGATCTTAGAAAAAATGTAAACTATCAACACTCTGCAATTGATTTTATATGTTTTATATATTTTTATTTCTGCATTTACAAGTACCGGTAGCTCTAAAAAAGAAACAGACAGTCAGTGTTGAGAAACGAGTACCTACATGCCCTATACAAACTTTAAATACTACATCAACCTGTCGAAATCGTTATATTCATAATAGATCGGTGATGACTAATGCTATTAGCGATAAATTAGGATAAATTTTAAACAACAAATGCCAGTATGATACACAATTATAGACAATGGGCTGAAATTTTGTTCAAAACCATTATGTGTTTTATTTAAGCGGCGAAAACAAAATTTGCTCCTCTGCAAAACTGAGGGTAGGGTTGTGCATTAGCTCATATAAGACAAAATATTTAAGATAGAAGAGCAAACTTTGGTGTTGTATTCGTCAATTGAGTATATGTTTGTTAAACCTAATCTAAAACGGTTTAAAACCAACTCAGAGCAGTCGTTAAACTAAATGACGATAGCCAAAATTACCACTTTTAAATTATAATCAAGTTCATGTAAGGCACAAAATACAACATGTAGCTGTATTAATGTTAAGCAGCTGTCATATGTAGTAAAGACATCAAGTAATTTGCAGACTATTAGAATGTTCATAGATTAGCTAGTTTTAATGCCTTCTTTCTGTACCTCAAACTTTCAATTTTCAATTCTCAAATTGATAAAGTAACATATGTAACAAACTGTTACAGGCTAACACCCATGCTGTCAGTGTGCAAACATCTCCTATTCGATGTTCCTTGAATTGGTACATACGATAGAGTATGTCTAAAAGGGTATTGGGTGGAGCAGGTCATTACTCAGCTTGCAGTCAAAATCTTGTTTGATGATTATTCTGGTTTTTATGATATGAGGAGGACAATTATTTTACCAGAGATGCAGAAATAATAATCGATATTGTATATGACTTGGATAAGGATTGGTTTAGAATATTTACAATAGAGAGGGACACTTACTAAATTATACTGTTTAAATGTGAATCGATTATTTTCTTTGTTCCTCTAGGATGTATCTTTATTTTAGAATTGTTCATATTAAGAAATATTGAAAACAAATATTCACTAGAGCAGAAGTCGATGGTACACCATCGCAAATACCCGCTTTTTGACCTATAACCTTTACCGTGGGGTCAAGGTCACACAAAATGTTGCTCAGTACCTTCAACATAATATGACCTATGCACCTGTAAATTTTGAAGTTGCTATGTCAAATGGTAAAGGAGAAGAAGCATTTACAAAAAATACACTATATGACCTTGACCTATGGGTCAAGGTCACACCAAATGTTGTCTAGTGCCATCCAAATCATATGACCTTTGCACCTGCAAAGTTTGAAGTTGCAACGTCCAACAGTTTAGGAGAAGATGCATTTACAAGAAAGTACATTATTTGACCTTGACCTTCAGGTCAAGGTCACACTAAATGTTGCCCAGTGCCCTCTACATCATGTGACCTATGCACCTACAGAGTTTGAAGTTACTACGTCAAAAGCTTTAGGAGATGAAGCATTTACAAGAAAATTCAATATTTGACCTTTGACCTTGACCTTGGGGTCAAGGTCACACGAAATGTTGCCAAGTACCCTCTACATCATGTGACCTATCCAGCTACAAAGTTTGAAGTTGCTAGGTCTTACCGTATAGGAGGAGATACATTTACAAGAAAATACATTATTTGATCTTTGACCTTGACCTTGGGGTCAAGGTCACACAAAATGTTGCCCAGTAACCTTTACATCATGTGACCTTTTCATCTACAAAGTTTGAAGTTGCTACGTCAAAAGGTTTAGGAAGAGATGCATTAACAAGAAAATTCAATATTTGACCTTTGACCTTGACCTTGGGGTCGAGGTCACACAAAATGTTGCCCAGTACCCTCTACATCATGTGACCTATTTAGCTACAAAGTTTGAAGTTGATACGTCTAACCCTTTAGGAGGAGATACAATTACAAGAAAATACAATATTTGACCTTTGACCTTGAACTTGGGGTCAAGGTCACACAAAATGTCGCCCAGTACCCTCTACACCATGTGACCTATTCACCTACAAAGTTTGAAGTTGCTACCTCTAACGGTTTAGGAGGAGATACAATTACAAGAAACGTGACGGACGCACAGACGCAGGGACGCACGGACAGACGGACGGACGGACGACGGACCGACTTTGGTATGAAATTAATATACCCTTTTTTTCTAAAGAAAAAAACGGGTATAATAACATCTGTAACAAAGGTACAAGGGCTTAATAACCATCAATACCTAAAAAAAATATTAGACACCAGAGGCTAGAGAATTTAGCTAGGAAAACACGCGAAATATATTCATTTTTTTTCCTGAAATATCATCTCTTACATCAAGTCAATGTCCTTGCTCATTTATTATGTCATGTAACATATGTTACAGCCTTTAACAAGTGCTTGAATCTTGTTGTTTAACCTGCAAAATCTATAATTCTTTATAATATGAGCAAGACAGTCTCAAATATGCAAAATATCCAACAGCAGCAAATGTTTTCATATATTTTTACTTAAATGATGCCTACCAAATTCGGCTCCTTAAAATTGGGTGTAGCCTTTGGGTTGTTTTTAAAATTGCTCGTATAAGACACTATATTTCAAGTATAAAAGCAAACTTAGGATTTTCTCTAACCCAAATGAGTTTGTTAGTATAAAATAATCAAAACATTTTGGAAAATGCACATATCAGCTAAAAAGTAAATGATATTCACAGTTTTCATGTTTAAAGGGTAATCTAATTAAAGTAACGCATATAACACCACAGGAAGCTGTGATTTTGCTCCAAACGAATTTATATGTAGCTAAAGTAGTCAATATGCAGACCATATGAGTAATTTAAATAATAAGCCTTCTTTCTGTAGCTCATTTTTTTAATTTTCTTTTTTTTCTAAATTTAATATGGTAACATATGTAACAGGCTGTCAGAGACTAACGCCCCGGCGAACATAGTGCAAACATCTATGAAAAGACGCAGCTTGAAATCTTCTTTTAGATAGTATAAGTTTGCGAAATTCCCGAGGGGAGCAATAACATTCTCAGCCAGCAGTCTAAAGGTGGCCCAATAAGCTGGGTATTTATAGGAAATCTGCAGTATTTTGCATGCAAAATATAGTTATCGAGAAATAATTCATTGTCAAAGCCAGGTGAAGCATTGATGTAATAACCATCATATAACTAAAATCATTGATATTATGTTTAAAAAGCGTTCGTGTTGGATAAATATGACCATACCAACACAAACTCTACTTTTATTAACGAGCAGTTTCTTATTATGGTCGCCATTTTTATGACGTCATAACTAGCCTTAGACGCGGATTTGAGATGGGTGACCACCTTTAACTTAAAGGTAAGACTCCATTGAAGGTTTTGATATAGGTCACCATAAATCGGCACACAATTCGCATGGGACCTATTTTTTGTCCCTAAGGGCCCTGACTACTAGGCATATAGCAAGGTTAATGTATATACAGACTTTTTCACCAGAAAGAGACAACTGATCTATAATTGGCTACCGGGAAAAATCATGGTAGACATTTTTTCTATACTTATTTATCACATGAAGGAGCATTTGGGAGGGGTACAACACCATGTGCAGGGTTGCCACAATCAGGGAAAAAGTTCTGGAAAATGAAAAATTTTCCAGGTCAGGGAAAAGTCAGGGAATTACATTTTCAGTCAGGGAAATTTTAAAAAATGAAAAAAGTCATGGAAAAGTCAGGGAATTTCAAAATTTTTCTAAAAAGATGCTAGTTAACAGGCTTCTGGAAATTTTAGTTTCCATAATTTGCAAGCAATATTAGAAAAGGAATGTTTCTGAACATAAATTGCTTGCATTCCTTTTCTAATATTTATGGTTTAAGATTTTTCTTTAAAGATTAAATCAGCAAGTTCAAATATTTGTGCAAAATCTTCGAATAGTCGATGGATAAAAATGGCTACAATTGGCCTTCCATAAGAGTCTGGAAAACGGTTGAAAGTCATGGAAAAGTTAGTGAAAAGTCAGGGAATTTTGAAATGGATATTGAGTGGCAACCCTGATGTGACAAAATCTTTAAATTACTAGTTATTTGCATTTTTGGTAACATTATGCACATGTACAGTAACAGTACCAATGTCATGTATATATGGCAAAATCTTAGTTTTCACTAGTACACAAAAAAAAATGATTTCAAAGTAGTTGTACAAAGAGATTTTTTAGAACATTTACTGTATCTGCCAGATCCTTTATAAAGATATACATTTGTTCCCAAAGCAGACTGCATGATCTGTGTATTCCTGCAACTGGATGAGTTTGAAATGAAATGTGGGAACGATATATTAATTCAGCATGACATTTATTAACAGACCTTGACATTACCACAGTGATGGTTCACCTTGGAGACATTACATCATGGATGATTATAACATGACTTATTTTGCTGAGTGGCATTGTCTGGTCTGCATAATTGGGTCTGTCTGCAAATTTGAGGGCATAGTGATATTTTGGGATTCAACTTTCAAGATGTGTTTTCCGGGTTGGTGCAGGCTTGAAAAGTACTTGAACTTACAGTACTTTCTTGAAAAGTCCATCTGCCTAGTAAAGTACTGGGATTACTCAAAGGCATTGAACAGCTCTTGAAATTTACTATTTTATGTAGGAATTTATAACACTTTTAATGGAGTCATTAATCACTTACATTGTACAATCAGTTTATAATTGTCATGCCCAGCTTAAGCTGCACCAATTTTAAGGCACAACAATTTTAAGAGGTACTTGTATAACAATTTTATACTAATTTCCTAAAATTGATTTCCTCATCTCATTCTTGCATTACCGAAAGTAGAATTAACACATGTAAATCTCTCCCTTAATTGTATCTATCGAGAAGCTACAATGATGTCTTATCGACTTTGGAGACCTTATGAAAGATACATGATTATTCTTTTATATAAATTCTGAGTAGCTTTAGAAACTATTTTATAGTGTTTTACTTGTCCATTCACCAGGATTTACATCATGCCAGAAATGGGGGTGTCTTTTTATCTCCCTTGCCCACCCATATAAGAGTATAACTACAGTGTATCTAGAGAAAAGTTGCAATGATGTCTTAATGACTTTGGAGACCTTATGAAAGAAACATGATTATTCTTTTATATTAATTCTGAGTGGCTTTGAAACTATTTTATTGTGTTTTACTGGTCCATTCAACAGGATTTACATCATGCCTGAAATCACACTGGTCAATGTAAACGCACCGGTGGTTGCTACAACGAGCTGGTGGTTGCATTTTTCAGCACTGGTGGTGGCGTAAAAGGTAAAAAAATCTATACCTGTTGACTTTATGATTTATTTATAAACTTGCATTTGTTTTATTTGTGATGACACCTGGCGCACAGACCACCGGAAACATTGCAGTTTATGGTTCTGCCAAGCAATTGGTGATTTAATTCATGGTTTGGACTGCAAATCCAACACAGTTCGGGAGTTTTGCCGTGACAGGTGCTTTTTTCTAGTGTAACTGCCTAAATTGAGGGGAATATGCATGTCTAAGCACAGCTGTTATCATATTTACATGTAATAACATCCAAAAAACGATTACCACTTTGCATCTTTTTTCTTGGTAAACTAGCTAACGTTTGATTGAGGAATTTTATTACAACGCACTGGGAGCATTTTTTGACGCATTGATACAACACACTGATGGTTGCCTAGATGAGCTATGGTTGCTGGTGCAGCCTCACCACAACATTCACTGTTCTTATAAACGGTACATAAATCGTCATTTGAGCCAGCACATGGTATTTCAGTACCAGGACGAAGCCTCAGGTGAGCCTGTGCAAATGTACAGACTCGCCAGAGCCTTGTCTGCATTGAAAAAATAAAAAGTAGTAATCGTTTTTGGATGTTATTTCATGGGACTATTATAACATAGCGGTAGCTGTACTTAGACATGCAGAATTTTCCTGAAGTTAGGCAGTCACAATAGAAAAAAGCACCTGTCACTGTCAACTCCACAACTGTGTAGGATTTTTCGGTCAAACCATGGATTAAAACGCCAATTGCATGGCAGAGCCATAAACTGCAATATTACTGACGGTTTGTGCGCATTGGGGTCATAAAAAGCAAAATAAATGCAAGCTTATAAAGAAATCATACAGTCAATAGGCATAGAGTTTGTAGTTTTTGTACACTGATAAATGCTCAAGCGTGACTGCAAATGTGTAGCCTCACCAGAGACGCTCCAGAGCTAGCCCTGTTCGCACTTTGAGAGTGTTTCCGCCTATTTTTCAGATTGTTTGTTCGTTTGTTTGTTTGTTTGCTTTACGTCCCAAGTCAACAGCTATATGGTCATGGGGGGACGGACAGTTCACCTAACCACACTTTTTCCTGGGCAGGCTTGAACAAGCGGTTAACCAGTAATTCGTGCACATACTTTCGCTTGTAACTGACAACAGCCCTTCTTGAATGAATCAGCGGAAGGGAGGAGAATGGCCGTAGAAATTATTTCATGATCAATCTCTACAAAAGCACAGGACCAGGCCGGGATCGAACTCGTGACCCCTGGATCTGCAGTCAGACACGCATCTGTAGCCAGACACGTTACCGACTGAGCTACGCGGCCCGGCATTTTTTTTTCAGATTGGCCCTAAAACTTTTAATTTAATGAGATTGTTTGTACGTTATGATACATTACGATAGTTAAGAAGCCTCCATGCGAGCTTAAAATTGTTGTGCTTTGAACAACAACAGCAGAATCTAGGACGAAGATTTGGTACCAGTAAAATGCAATTTTAGCACCCCAGAGATATAGGTAGCTGTCTGTTCTAAGGTGGTGATTCTGTTGTTGTTGATTCGTTGTTGATTGTTACTCCCATTACAGGATTCTGTATTTGTTCTATATTTTGTTACTTTATGTCCATTCTTGTTTTCCGATCATCTTGATGGGGAAGAAAGAGAGCTGGCTGCTTTGCTTAGTTTTTCTTCCTTGTGTCTCGTGATTGTTGTGTAGCTATTACTCTCAGTGCCCTGGGTTTGTCTGCAGTTTGTGATTGTGATACTCACTTACTATTTTAGGGTGTCATTCATGTGAACAGCGATGGATTTGGCGAGTCTGCACATTTGCTTGGTCTAGTCTGAGCCTCCGTCACAGTTCAAAATTCGCATGTGGTGACTCAAATGGCGATTGAATGCCATTTTGTGCGAGCAGCGAAGGATCTGGCGAGTCTGCACATTTGCACAGGCTAACCTTAGCCTTCGTCACTGTACAAAATTTCTTGTGCTGCCTTAAATGGTGATTTTTGTGATATTCACGCCAGAAGCGAATACTCTGGTGAGTCTGCACATTTGCGCAGGCAAAGTCACTGGACAATGTAATAAATATCAAGATCTCTTGTGCTGGCAGCAAAGGCTCTTGGGAGTCTGCACGTTTGCACAGGCTCGCCTGAGCCTTCTTCACAGTATCGAAATATCATGTGCTGGTTGAAATGGCGATTTTTGTAACGTTTATGTGAACAGCGAATGATGTGGTGAGTCTGCACCAGCAACCACAGGACTTCTGTGCAACCATCAGTGCGTTGTATCAATGCTTTAAAAAATGCTCCCAGTGCGTTGTAATAAAATTCCTCCATAAAACATTTGCTAGTTTACCAAAAAAAAAAAATACAAAGTAGTAATGGTTATTTGGATGTTGTTTCATGGGAATATGACAACAGCTGCGCGTAGACATGCAGATTTCCCTAAATTTAGGCAGTTACACTAGAAAAAAGCACCTGTCACGGCAAAACTCCAGAACTGTGTTGGATTTGCAGTCCAAACCATGAATTAAATCACCAATTGCTTGGCAGAGCCATAAACTGCAATGTTTCCGGTGGTCTGTGCGCCAGGTGTCATCACAAATAAAACAAATGCAAGTTTATAAATAAATCATAAAGTCAACAGGTATAGAATTTTTTTACCTTTTACGCCACCACCAGTGCTGAAAAATGCAACCACCAGCTCGTTGTAGCAACCACCGGTGCGTTTACATTGACCAGTGTGGAAATATGGGTGTCTTTTTATCTCCCTTGCCCACCCATATAAGAGTATAACTACAGTGTATCTAGAGAGAAGCTACAATGATGTCTTATCGTCTTTGGAGACCTTATGAAAGAAACATGATTATTCTTTTATATTAATTCTGAGTGGCTTTAGAAACTATTTTGATGTGTTTTACTGGTCCATTCAACAGGATTTACATCATGCCTGTAATGGGGGTGTCTTTTTATCTCCCTTGCCCACCCATATAAGAGATTAACTACAGTATATCTAGAGCCTCACCAGCGTCACTGGGTTGTGGTCCTTGAGCAAGACACATTTATCCTAGCTTAGTACTGGTTCAACCCAGGAAGACCTGTGCCTGTTTAACTGAAAGATTGTTGATGGAACGTAAAGAATCAAATCAAACAAACAAACAGTGTATCTAGAGAGAAGCTACAATGGTGTCTTATCGACTTTGGAGACCTTATGAAAGAAATATGATTATTCTTTTATATAAATTCTGAGTGGCCTTAGAAACTATTGTATTGTGTTTTACTGGTCCATTCAACAGGATTTACATCATGCCTTAAATATGGGTGTCTTTTTTATCTCCCTTGCCCACCCATATAAGAGTATAACTACTGTGTATCTACAGAAAAGCTACAATGATGTCTAATGGACTTTGGAGACCTTATGAAAGAAACATGATTATTCTTTTATATAAATTCTGAGTGGCTTAAGAAACTATTTTATTGTGTTTAAGTGGTTCATTCAATAGGATTTACATAATGCCTGAAATTGGGGTGTCTTTTTATCTCCCTTGCCCACCCATATAAGAGTATAACTACTGTGTATCTAGAGGAAAGCTACAATGATGTCTTATCGTCTTTGGAGACCTTATGAAAGAAACATGATTATTCTTTTATATAAATTCTGAGTGGCTTAAGAAACTATTTTATTGTGTTTAAGTGGTTCATTCAATAGGATTTACATCATGCCTGAAATGGGGGTGTCTTTTTATCTCCCTTGGCCATTCATATAAGAGATTAACTACAGTGTATCTAGAGCCTCACTGGCGTCACAGCGTTGTGGTCCTTGAGCAATGCTCGACACATTATCCTAGCTTAGGACTGGTTCAACCCAGGAAGACCTGTCCCTGTTTAACGGAAAGATTGTTGACAGGACGTAAAGAATCAAATCAAACAAACAAACAAACAGTGTATCTAGAGAAAAGCTACAATGATGTCTTATCGACTTTGGAGACCTTATGAAAGAAACATGATTATTCTTTTATATAAATTCTGAGTGGCTTAAGAAACTATTTTATTGTGTTTAAGTGATTCATTCAATAGGATTTACATCATGCCTGAAATGGGGGTGTCTTTTTATCTCCCTTGCCCACCCATATAAGAGTATAACTACTGTGTATCTACAGAAAAGCTAAAATGATGTCTTATCGACTTTGGAGACCTTATGAAAGAAACATGATTATTCTTTTATATAAATTCTGAGTGGCTTTAGAAACTATTGTATTGCGTTTTACTGATCTATTCAACAGGATTTACATCATACCTGAAACGGGGAGTCTGTTATCTCACTTGTCTCAACCTTAAGAGTATAACTACAGTGTACATGTATCTAGAGGAAAGTTACACTGATGTCTTATCGACTTTGGAGACCTTATGAAAGAAACATTATTATTCTTTTATTATATAACATTCTGACTGGCTTTAGAAGATGTTGTATTGTTTTTACTGGTTCATTCAACAGGGCTAAGTCCTGCCTGAAATGGAGGAGTCTTGTTACCTCACTTATCTCACCCTTAAGAGTATAACTATAGTGTATCTATAGATAGAGAAGATACAATGATGTCTTATCGACTTTGGAGACCATATGAAAGAAATATGATTCTTCTTTTATTATATAACATTCTGAGTGGCTTTAGAAGATGTTGTATAGTTTTTACTGGTTCACTGGACACCATTTGTCATGCCTGAAATGGATTGTTATCTTGATATCTCACTTGTTCGAACCCTGAGGGTATACATTTAACTAGTACCTATATAGAAATTATGATGTTGTGTTGACTTGGGAGACCTTATGAATGAAACATGCGTTACAAAGTTATGATTTGCTCGATTGGCTCATTAAACTTGTAACAATCGGCATCATCACATTTCACTGAGAGGACCTCGTGACAAACTTTTCACAATGATTTTTAATGTAGAAAATAGGATTTAGCATTTGAAGGCCGAATAAAGTAATACACTCTATTATTATTGGGTAGCTATAAAATTAAAGCATTGATTCCTATATTTGACTTTGATAAGTCCCTTTTTTGCTTACTGCTTTTAGTGGCAGAGTTTTGAGTAATGCACACTGCATATTTAGTATTACTCTGTAAAGGATAGTTATTGATGCATCTTAGCTGACAGGTCCAACTTCAGAGAATATTACATGCACAGACAATGATCAGAATTATATCTAGCCACCCTAAGCTAATGCACATTGATGTTTATGACCTGTTATTTTATGTTTGCAGGCATTCCCCCAGACCAGCAGAGATTGATCTTTGCCGGTAAACAGTTAGAGGATGGCCGTACTTTGTCAGACTACAACATCCAGAAGGAGTCCACCCTTCACCTGGTACTTCGTCTAAGAGGTGGGGCCAAGAAACGTAAGAAGAAGAATTACACAACACCTAAGAAGAACAAGCACAAGAAGAAGAAGGTCAAGCTTGCTGTTCTCAAATACTACAAGGTGAGTTTTGTGCTGATTAACCCTTAAAGCGCCAATCACAACTGCAGCAGACGACAAATTTTGCGACATCTTTTCCAATTTTCGAAAAAAATAAGGTATGATATTTCATGAGAATCGTCTGCCAGCAGACAATTCACATGAAATATCATGTCTTATTTGTTATTTTTGAAAAAGCAGCAAAATTCTGAATTGTCGTCTGCTGCAAATTATAGGTGGCACTTTAAGGGTTAAAGCAAACAATTTACTTTTTACCTGCCAGTGTCTACTGCTGATATTTAGAGAATACCAGGTTTGTGTCTTTTGATATCAAGTTTACCAGGCAAGGCTTTGAGAACACTTGTGTACACCGCGAGGCTTGCCGAGCGATTCAACATGCATTCTCAAAGCCGAGCCTGGCTTTTGATATCAAGTTTACCAGGCAAGGCTTCAAGGATGCTTGTTGACATCGCGAGGCTTGCCGAGCGATTCAACACAAGTTCTTGAATCCGAGCCTGGTAAACATGATATCAAAAGACACAAACCTGGTATTCTATTTATCAGTTAACCCATTGTTTTACTCTTTAAACTAGTGATTATGACGTAAGTTTCGATTTTTGTGTTGATTCAGGGTCATTAGCCACGTCGTTCAAAAAGAGCAATGTCATCATGACCTGATAAAGGCACATACCCTGAGATTAGACAACGTTTATCAGGCAGCGTGCAACAATGCAGTAAATATGAGAGGTTACTGATAAATGCTGATATATGCAAACAGTTTGGATTAACAAACTGTTTTACACTCATAAGGTATCCCTGAAAGAATTTTTGAAAAACAAATCAACAGATAACCGATCATACAAAACTTTCCAGCATGTAAATGGTTAAGTAATAACTTGAACTACAATCAACTACACAATGTATAAAGGATATATATCAATATTTTTTGCTCATCAGAGCCGAAGGCTCAAAGTGAGCTATTGTGATTGTGTGTCGTCCATGCGTAAACTTTTTCTTTAAATGACATCTGAACCACTGGTCCAAATTCAAAATGTTACCCGTGATGCCTCTACAAAAATTGCACAAACAGTTCTGCTCCACTGATCAAATGGGCCTCCAGAGCTCTAGAGATAGGAAATATCTTTAAACGACATCTCCTGAACCACTGATCCAAATTCAAAATAATTTCACAGAATTGTTCCTCCTGATGGCTTCTACTAAAATTGCACAAATGGTTCTGCTCTGCTGAACAAAAGTGCCTCCAGAGCTCTAAATAAGTAATGTATTTAAACAACATCACCTCCTGAACCGTTGGTCCAAATTCAAAATAATTTCACAGAATTGTTCCTTCTGATGGCTTCTACCAAAATTGCACAAATGGTTCTGCTCTGCTGAACAAAAGTGCCGCCAGGGCTCTAAATTAGCAATGTATTTAAACAACATCACCTCCTGAACCACTGATCCAAATTCAAAATAATTCAACAGAATTGTTCCTAAAATATTCTTTACCAAAGTTGCACAAATGGATCTGCCCGCCAAACAAAGGGGCTGCCAGAGATGATAAGATAAAACAATCCCTTCATACTCCTACTGAACCACTGGTCTAATTCAAAATAATTTCACTGTGACAGGGCTTATCCAGTAATTTAGGGAAAAGGCCCCTGGCCGAAACTGGGGAAAAATGATCAACTTAACATCAAAATTGGGAGAAATTAACGGCATAGAATATAACAAGGGTAGAAATATATCCTCAAAATCACGTTATTTCAGATTGTATAATGCCAAGCATACCACTTAAGCACAAGTGTTTAAGTATCATTCTGATATGATGCATTGTTACTCATAAGTAGAAGTGGTCTCTAAAAAAGTAAACCGGGCCGCGTAGCGCAGTCGGTAACGTGTCTGGCTACAGATGCGTGTCTGACTGCAGATCCAGGGGTCGCGAGTTCGATCCTGGCCCGGTCCCATACTTTCGTGGAGATTGATCATGAAATAATTTCTACGATCATTCTTCTCCCTTCCGCTGATTCATTCAAGAAGGGTTGTTGTCAGTTACAAGCGAAAGTATGTGCACAAATTACTGGTTAACCGCTTGTTCAAGCCTGCCCAGGAAAAAGTGTGGTTAGGTGAACTGACCGTCCCGCAATGACCATAGCTGTTGACTTGGGACGTAAAGCAACAAACAAACCAAACCAAACCAAACTAAAAAAGTAAAAAAACAGACATGGGATTGGGAAAATAGGCGGCTATTTTCAATTGGGAATGGGGCTGAAATAATGAAATCAGACCCCGAGAGAAGGGCAGAAAATCCACTGCTGTAATGTTCCTCCTTAAGCCCTCTAACAAAATTCTTTTGTCGTTAATTTCTGTTGCAGTTGGTGTTGTATCTTAGTTCTGTTGTGTGGATGTTATATGCCATTTATGATCTTGTGATCATTTTGTGCATGTGAGATGGTTGTTTGACTTTGGATGTGTTATGTTGTGGAGAATATATTTGTAATGCTCTGGTGTCATGACTTAACAACAACAGAATTTAGGGTGAAGGTTTGGCGCCAGTAAAATGTATTTAAGCCCCCCCCCCCCCCCCCCCCCCCCCCCCCCCCCCCCCATACTTCCCATTGAGGTGGTTCTGTGTTTGTCTTTGTTTTGGTATGCATTACTGTGTGTCCTTTATATACTCAGAAGAAAAAGTTTAGTCAGTAATTATGTTTTCTCTTAAATCAACAATACTGCATATATCATTGTCAAATTTTTTACATGAGTTGTTGTATCGTAACTTTACATTTGCAGCTGTTCATTGCGTGACAAATAATGCCTCTATTAGACTGTATCAACCAAATTTCAAAATGCACGATGTGCACGTGTTGCGGTAAACTGGCAGGGTTATTTTCTCATATACTGTTAGATATTGAAAGAGAGTTGTTCCTATTGCAATAATCCAGAGAAAATTCAGTGCTAGCAAGCTTAATTTTTCGGCCAGGCTATCTACAAATTTCAGAAATACCGCGTTTTGACGTCTTGAAACAGGTACAAGTGTTGCTGACGTAACACGCAGTTTTGGATGCAGTGAGTAAACAATTTATCGTCTGCAAACACGTTTTCAACGGCCTGACGGTAAAAATGACAAGCGTCCGTTGGGGAGACCACGGATAACGACGCCATTTGAAGTTTTGGTCATAGTGACGTCAACATGACCTAATCGCTTCTTGGCCGCTTGGAAACTTCTTTAATTCTTTAGTCATGCAACAGATACGACAATTTCCGTCTGTACTACCAGAAATCGTCTGAGGGGCTCTAGACTGATTTTTGAGTTATGAAATTTGAATTTTAATATTGACCACTTTGTGTATTTTTGATGAAGAAAATGGGTATATTTTTGGAATGTTTTGTTGAAGATGTTTACATATGTAAGACATTACATGAATTTTATTTTTAGTAAGGTTTTTGTCAATATTAAGACTCTCTTGCAAAATTATTGCACACAGTGTCTGTACTGACTAAACTTTTTCTTCTGAGTATAGTTTTGCAACCATCTTGAACATGTTGAAGAGGAGGAGAGAGCTGGTTGCTTCACTTTTGTTGTCTTACAGACGTCTTGTTACTGTAAATTTTCTGTGGCTCTTCTTCATGGTGCCATGGGTTGGTCTGCAGTGAGTGATTGTGGTATTTCCTGATTGGTAGAAATGATCACTGAATGACCTACCAAATTGGCTAAAACAAATTTGATCTGTAAAAGCCATGGCAGCCAGAGGACATGGCCAGTTTCCCTTCTGTACCTATATTGTGTGAGCAATTAAAGGTTACTTTACCCTCTTGTATTTACCATGTCAGATCGGTTGTAAACTGAGTATTAACATGTATACAAATTATTCAGTAGCTGTCAAGTCCCAAAGCTTTTCCCCAAAGGATACTATGAAAATAGTATTGTTTAATGAATAGTAAAAAGGACACTTGGAATTGGAAAATGAAGAAATCTTTGTGAAAGTTTTGTATGTTTCTGCAATATGCAGACCTGTAGATAAATGCATGATTAAAAATAATTTTTCTTAATTCTCAACCAAAACATATGATGTGGGTACTCAAAAGACCCATCTCAATGAGACGGTTCTTTTGAACATCCAAAAGAAATATTTGAACTGATGGATAAGAAGGCAGGGCTTCAGATTTTTTTCAAGATTGGTTGGACAAAGTGACCCATGGAGCAAAAAAATGGTGGGTCATTTTCTAAAATGATGGGCCCAAGCATATCAAACTAAACACAGTTGACATTTGGGTAGTATACTTAACCTACACACTGACACAGACACTTGTATGCATATATGTATATTGACTGCTGATTAAACAGCAAACCTGTTTAAAGCCTCCACTCAAAACAGAAGACCAATTATTGCTTAATGGAGGTCAAAAGTATTGCAGAATACTCCAAGCGTAGCATTTTGCAATCCTTTTAACCTTCATTAAGCTACCATTTGTTATTAAGATCGCTGTAAGATGAATATTTTTATTAAAGTGAGATTTTTTCACAAATAAAAAGGATGGGCCCACTGCCTTGGAAAGTGATGGGCCATATTTTGAAATCATGGGACAATGACCGGGGCCCACCATAAAAATGAAGGCCTCGGAAGGTATTCACAATTTTGCGCTAATAGTTTTTGCTTGTCTGAACGTACGATATTGTTACATGCACTAAGCATGGGTGAAAGTTTTCAGGATTATTCCTGAATTCAGGATTTTGAGGCTCAAAATGCTGAATTCAACAGCTTATAAAAGTTTCTTTGATTTATTTCTGTATGTGTCACGACAATTGACCATTTAAATGTAAAATTGCTATTATTTTGTAGGCATACTGTCTGTTTTAAATTTTGATTTTCAAAAGTTCAAGATTTTGGAAATTTTGACCTTTCACCCATGACTAAGCAATTATCTGTTACAGGTTGATGAGAATGGTAAGATTACCCGATTAAGACGTGAATGTCCCAACGAAGACTGCGGAGCTGGTGTTTTCATGGCCTCTCACTTTGACAGACAGTACTGTGGAAAATGTTGCTTGACATACGTGTTTAATAAGCCAGATGACAAATAAATATTAAACATGCTCTAAGGGGAATATTTCTCTTTGTTGTTTATTAACCCACATGCTGAACATTGTATGTACAGTACAGGGGACAAAAATATTTCAATACTGCACTTGTCCTGTAGGACGAGTGACTTACAAATTTCACTCGTCCTGCAAACACATGCAATTGTCCTTTAACTTTAAAGCATATGCAATAAAGAACATAAGGGAGTAATATGTAATATGACTTCCACGAGTAAGTCTTCCCAAAGCACTCCTCCTACAGGATGAGTGCTTTGGGCAGAATTACTGGTCCTTTTTAGATTTTACTCGTGATAACGAGCGGACGATTGGAATTTTTGTCCCCTGCAGTATACCTTTAATAATTCAAACTCTGATAGCTTTAAGTACACCCCTAGCAACCTACATCACAGGAAGCGATTAGAGCTCAATGGTAGAGTGCTTGACTAGAGACTAAGGGGCTGCAGGTTCGAGCCTCATTGGTGTCACTGCGTTGTGTCCTTGAGCAAGAACATTAATCCTAGCTTACTACTGGTTCAACTTAGGAAGACCTGTCCCTACATAACTGAAAGATTGTTTATTGGACGTAAAGAATCAATCAAACAAATAAACACAGGAAGCGACATTTGTATCAGGGGCAACAACCTACGTCATAGCTTGGATGTTGCATAGAGGTAGTATGACGCCATCTTTGATTTGCAAGGTAAGTTTTTCCCTTCGTAAAATTATACAAATTAGTGTCTTGTCAAAGCTAAGCAGTGCAGGCGGTTCCTAACATCACACTTGGAACATATATATAATGGTCATGCCCAGAAATGCCGTTGCCTTTATAATCATTCACCCACAAATATCGAAGCGGGTGACTGCTAAAATTATCCTCGTGTCTCGCGCTTCGATACTTGTGGGAGAATGATTACAAAGGCAACGGCATTTCTGGGCGTGATAATTATATGTTATGTCCAAGTGGGATGTAAGGCACTGCCTGCACTGTTTAGTTTTGACAGACCCTTATTTAATTTTATGAAGGGAAAAAATTTACCTAGTAAATCAAAGATGGTGCCATACTACGTGTTTGCAACATCTATGCTATGACGTAGGTTGTTACCTCTGTGTATGCAGTGTTGAAAAGTCAGTTCAATTCAGTGATGAAATATGCGTGTCTGTTTGATATCATACAGCAAGCTTGTAATAATAATGTTATGTTCTCCAAAGTCTTTACGTAGATATGGTATATATCATTATGTACCGAACTGAAAATAGTTGATTATATCTAGAAACACTTTGACTAAATAATGCAGAAACATGCCTACCAAACGGTCAGATGTTTGAAAAACAATTTGAGTGTCTTCCCGTTGAGATTTCGAGGAGCTGAAAAGGTAAACAGATGTTGCATGTTCTGTATATTATAATTAATATTTCTTGTCCTAGGAAGAGAGTAAAAAATCGGAGAATGTCATGCAACCTCTTATGGGTCCCTACGTTTATGGTGTAAATAGGAGGTCAGAGAATTTTCTCCTTTTGTCAGATTTACTTTTTGCGTGAGGAAGGTGTACCAGAAGCAGATATAAACATGTAGAAATGCGTGTTGTTTTGGGCTTTGTATTCAATTTTATGATGTGCTCGAAAGTGATATATACAGGCCTGATCAAGACTGAGATCGGCACCTGGAATTCTGATGGTTATTTTCATCGAGCTTGTGCAATATGCGAAAAATCTTGGTGGAAAGTCCGGGAAAAATCTGGTTGAGTATCAGATAATAAAAAATGATAAGAAAATTTAATAGCATCATTTGTCGTTTTTTCTGCACGCCATAGTCAAGGTAACGCATTCAGTCTGTTACATGGGCTCATACCGACTTACTATGCCCAAACTTGGCGCTACAAATTATTAAATTCTTGAAAAAATGCAGAATAGCAAGCTATATGTAATAAAATATTTTTGCACGAATATAAATTCATGAATGATGATATGCGCCCAAAATGCACTATGAATGATGATATGCGCCCGAAATGCACTAAAACACAATTTTAAACAATTTTGAGGGTTTTTTTCGTCAAGAAATACAACTCTTTCAGATTTTTTATGGTTAACTGACCGAATGCTTTATCTTGACTATGGGGTGCGAAAAACAAGACTTGGGATGGACAGAGTTGAGCATCTGACCGTTTGGTAGGCGTGAGAAATCATGGTTGCATTGGTTGGTGGGGAAAAGGGGTCCAGACCACTCCACCCCCTCTGAAAAATCACAAAGCTATAGGGTTTCTTAGCAATACTGATCAGGATCCCATGAAAAATCACAAAGCTACCAAGCCAGCATTCAATGTTGGGCCATCATCGGGCGGCCAACGGACGGTCCTATGATGGCCCACTTGTAGTGTTTTTTGCACCTTGGATCCTCTCCCCTCATCAACAAAATATATACAAAAACATGTCGGAGTTGGGCCCCCTCTGACAATGAAATAATTTTAGTAAACCCTGTGGTTAAGCATTAGTTTCTTTCATGGGGCAAAGAGTTAAATTATATTAGAAAAAGAACAAACAGGAAAAATGCTAATAAATCACTCCAATCCTTCACATGTGTCCAGTAAATGTCATCAAAAATATCACGGGAAGTCTCTTGTGACGTAGGTTGTCATCCTTGAAGTATCTGCTGATTATCCCCACGCTTTTGAGCTCACCTGAGCAAAGTTTTGGGATATCAAGATGTCTGTCCTATGTCCCATCAGTTTTTAGCTCACCTGGGACGAAGGCTGATGAGTGAGCAAAAAGTATACCAGTCACTCCAACCTCTGTCCATCCGTCCACATTTTCAAACATCTCCCCTGAAACCACTGGTCCAATTTAATTCAAATTTCATATGGACACTCCTTAGGACAAGGGAACGAAATTTTGTTAAAATGGTCCTGGTCACATGACCAAGATGGCCGCCACGCCCATATATGGTAAAAATCTCCAGAAGTCTGATGACCTTGGACTCGGTATGTAGCATATGGATTGTGGGGCCAATCAAGTTTGTTCAAATGATGATCCTAGGTTGACGTTGACCTACTTAACGTCAAGGTCAAATTTGCTTCCTAATTCATTTAAATGGGAAAATTTCTGAAAAGTTGATTTTTTTAAAAACTGTGGAAGACTTAGTCATTATTCTCACTTGATATTGCAATGGTTATAAATAAGTTCAAAGGTCAAGGTTGACCTTTCAGCTTAGGTCGCTCATACTGGAGTCCCATCAATATGTTAAAACATACATGTAGTTTTCTCACAAACCATTGGCACAATCGAACTCGAATTTCATGTAAAATTGAAGCAAAATATTTTGGTCACATGACCAAGATAGCCGCCATGCCCATATATGGTAAAACATTTAAAAAATCTCCAGAACCAGAAGGCCTGTGATATTGAGACTTGGTATGTAATATTAGGGATGTTGGAGCTACCAAGTTTGTTCAAATGATGATCCTAAGTTGATCTTGACCTACAACATCTAGGTCAAAATGCTTCATAATGCACTTAAATTGGAATTTTCACTTGATATGTTAAGCCTAATGAGACAATGGCTATAAATAAGTTTCAAAGGTTAGGGTCGACCTTGACCTTTCAGCCAAGGTCACTCATATTGGAGTCCCATAAACATATTAAAACATAGTTTTCTCAGGAACCACTTTGCGAATTTAAATAACATTTCATATGAAGACTCCTTATGATAGGTAAGCCAAAATTGATACAAATTGATCTGGTTACATGACCAAGATGGCCACCACACCAATATATGGTAAAGACCCTTTAAATATCTTATTCTCTGGAACCATCAAGCCAATGGCCTTGGGACTTGGTATGTAGCATTGGGGATGTGGGCCTAAATGTTCATTTTCTATAACTTTAAGCTCAAATCATAATACTTTTGAGAAATGTTTAACCTAATTTGACATTTTTTTATGTACCAAATGTCTAGCTAACATGTGGCCTCTTATTGAATGCCTCTTATTTGACTGCCACATACCTATCTAAACATTGGTTTTTCAAAAATAACAGCTGTTTGATGGAGTTTTCATTAGATTGCATTAGGTCACTTGACCAAAATGCCCGCAACCACCATATATGGTAAAACAAAATGTGCTTTACCATAAGCGGTAGTTAACCTTGACATATTTTAACATTAAAGAGAGCAGGCAAGCGCCTCAGGACCTTCAGGTCCTCTAGTTATGTTTACAATTTTGATCCAATCTTCATGAGACTGTCAGAATGCTTGTCAAAAATATTAACTAGATTAGGCACTATGTCTTAACTTAAAAGAAAATCTGGTTTAATCTCTCTCATGAAGTGCTCAAAGCACCAATGTCTGTTGTGCGTCATCAACAATTTACTTTAAATAACTCCTAAATAAAACTACTTAGCCAATAAACAGGGTTCCCACAAGCTCTAGAAATCATGGAAAACCTGGAAAATCACTAAAAAACGTTCCATGCCTGGAAAAATCATGGAATTTGAAAAATTCTGAATAATCATGGAAATATCATGGAATTTGTGAAATAATTTGATGAAACCACCAGTAGCCAGAAAACTAGCTGTCGGACTAGTAGCCAGAAAACTAGCTGTCGGACACTTGTGTGCCCGACAGCTTGTTTTCTGGCAACTGGTGGTTTCAAGCTCTAATTATTTCCAAATGCATGCATGGTCTGCAAGCATGCTGTTGTTGCTGCATTCCACATTTATGCTCAGCGTGGTGAAGATGCTGCTAAAAGGGGAGTTTGTAGGCCGTGCATTTAATAGTCATCGAAATTATTGTTGATTATGGAAACTCATGGAAAAATCATGGAATTGTGATTTTGAATTTCTGTGGGAACCCTGAATAAAAAATCACAGGAATGTTCCCTGGGTGACCTACAAAAACAGCTGGAACGAATTTGGCCACTCAATAAACATGTTAGCCCTGGGGCAGGGGCTATGTGGAATAGAAAACTTTAAAAAATCACCCGAAAACAGTGGACAGAATGCAAAATCATTTGAGCCGCGGCATGAGATTTCCAACATTTTGACAAGTGTAGACTTGGACCAGCCCCTGCAGCCTCCTTTTAAGCTTAGAAACTCCAAATGGTGCAGTCAGTAGCTTAACAATCATAGAATACTCAAGCAGCTAGCAAAGCCTCTGATCAGACTGCGTGTATACGCAGGCTGATCTGAGGCTTTGCTGGTTGCACATACCACATTGTTGGAAATCTCATGCACTGGCTCATTTCGTAGAAACGGTCATTAGGTGACCAACAGTTCATCTTACAAAAACATGGCCGCCAGTGGATATGGCCAGTATCCCTTATGATGTAAGAAGTTTATCTTTGGGAAGAAAAAGGTCAGAATTGCAAATTTGGCAGAAACAGCCCCTAGGTAATCTACAAAAATAGCTTAAATGAATTTAATCTGTCAAAAATATGGCTACCAGGGCTTTGTACCAAACTCGTCACTACAGTATTTGGATGTTACGTGATCCATCGCGAAATGTCGCGTACAGCTGTGACGAAACGTTTTATTATGATCTAAATAAACTTCACTCTATATGAAAAAAACTGTCAAAGTAAGGAAGAAGGCAAAGATCAGGAATTGAAACAATCAAGTACCACAGCTGACCCAGGACACCACATGGGAAAGTGACAAACACACAAGAAAACCTCACATACAGGAGGTTAGCACTTGCATTATGTCAAAGTAATCATGGTTACACAATTGTTTTTATTCTTATCATCAATATCATTAGTTCCTGGTCGTTTTTTTCCGTTCATTATTCCCTTCCAGTGATTATTCTTTTAAAAGTGGTAGGGGATATCACATCCACATTCCTAGCTATTTACTCGAGAATTACCTATATCATTTTTTTCACACCTGCTTATCGCAGTGTGCGATATAGGAGTTCCAATTTCCGTCCGTCTGTCAACTTCTGTCACAGTAAATTTCTCAGGACCTATGATAGATAGGATTATGAAACCTTGCATAGTAATTGTCCTTGGCATGCTCTACAAGCACGCACCTTGACCATGTACCATTGACTTACATTTCACCTTCCTTTGACTTTGTCAGAATATATGTCGAGACGTTGAGTAAAATACTAAAGTGGGTCTCTCTGTACTTATGGTAGCTAGGATGATGAAACCTTGCATAGTAATTGTTCTTGACTTGCTCAGCAAGCACACACCTTGACCGGTACCCATGGCCTACATGTCAAGCTCCATTGACTGTCAGGATTTTACTTTGAGTAAAATACTTAAGTGTGTTTCTCTGTACTTATGGTAGCTAGGATTATGATACCTTGCATTGTAACTCAGCGAGCACCCTCCTTGACCCGGTACCATTGACCTGCATGTCGCCCGCCATTGACTTTGTCAGAATTTTACGTAGAGTAAAATACTAAATTGAGTTTTTCTGTACTAATGATAGCTAGCATTATGATATCTTGCTTAGTAATTGTCCTTGAAATACTCTACAAGCACGCACCTTGACCTGGTACCCTTGACCTACATTTCATGCTCCATTGACTTTTTACTTGGAATAAAATACTAAAGTTTATGGTAGCTAGAATTATGAAATATTGCAAAGTAATTATCCGTAACAATCTCTACTAGCATGCACCTTTTTCCTACATTTCACGCTCCAATGACTTAAAAGTTTTGTGATTATTTTGCCAAATGCAGGTGCGATATCGACGTCCCCAGAGTTCTTGTGTTTTATTGGCAACAACTGTTTCTAGGCGTATTCATATGTTGGATTGGAAAAATAAGATTAATTAAACCCAGAAGCATGTTTGTTTTGATTCATAAACAAAATATATAGAGGATATTCAAATGTTTTTGTTAAATATGTCTTTTATTTCACGAGTGGTGTGGACAATAATTATATTTCATGAGTGGCGAAGCCACGAATGAAATATAATTATTGTCCACTTCAAGAGTAAAATAAAAGACATATTTAACAAAACATTTGAATTTTCTTTTCATTATCTACAAATTTTCCATAATCGAGGACGAATCTTACTTTACGTTCGCTTTTGTTTTGATTTTCTAGTTGTAGCAGACAAATTTATAAAAAATCTTATGCTTCTAAGCGACTCTGACTTTTTGTTTACATTTCCATAGAAATAGGAAACACAATAGTTGTTTCCCTAAGAAAAGAAACAGATATGCCCTAAAGAGTTGCTTCCCTTAAAAGAAAAAAGTAGTTCCAATCTTACGGTTTCTCTCCCGTGAAAATATCAAATCTTGTATTTTCACAGCAGTGAAAATACAAATTTATATTTTCACGGCTGTGAAATATATGCATTATATTTAATCAATATTTTCCTGTATTTCATTACATAGTACAGTCAACCCTCTTTATAACGACAATGCTTGTTGCAGGCTATCTTTGACGTTAAAATGAATTGCTGTTATAACGAAATGCCGACCAGTACCAGGTTTCCACATCATAATCATTTATAAAAGAAAATATTGTACATATGAATTTAAATGTTATTATTCCAAGTGTATACATCAGTTCATTTTCATATTGCATGAAAATTCCAAGAGTTTCCTTCTTATCAAATGTGATAGAAACCTTTTCATGCAAAAGACCATATCCTGATCACCAAATTGACACATCGTAAATATTCTGTTATAATGAATATATTTTCAATAGAAAATGTATATCTGTTCCCAGAACTTACTGTCGGTGTCGTTTAGTGAATATTCTGTTATAAAGAGCGAATTTTAATGGTAAGAGATCCGTTCCCTGCAAATTTATGTCGGATAGTGAATATTCTGTTATAAAGAATGACGTTATAAAGAGGTTTGACTGTAGATAATAAAAGTAGGTATTTCTTTCAGGTGTTACTCTGCCCAGCCCAGCCATTTGGAAAACTTAACTAGTGGATTGTTGGACTTCTTTACCACTACCTAAAACTTTCATGTATCCATATTTGAATAAGACATGTTTAGAATAGGAGGAAGTTTATTTTAGATTATTACAAATCCTTGTTCTTTGTCCATGCAGATTGAAAGTCTGGTGCCACAGCAATGGTAGAGGTCATGCATGAAAACAATGCTCTTGATATTATTGGACCTTATCAGCTGCCAAATTATAATGTTAACTATATTTAAGAAATAGATCAGCTCAAGCAGTGAATTGTTGAGTGATTTATCTTCTAACAACTGACCACTAAACAGTGAATTATTACTCAACAATTAACACACTGGAGCTGATCTATTTCGATTCTAACACAAAATAAACGACGAAAACACATTTGAAGCCTTCAGCTTCTTCCATATTTCCGCTATGGCATTTAAGAACTCTTGCCAATACATAGACTGCGTCGCATTCGTTTACTTGTATTTGTAACGTCTTTCAAGCGTTAAAACGACGTTACGTCATGAATAACGTTATTTCCAGTAAAAATGACGTCAGCTAGCACGCACTTTTCTCGCCCTTCCAAAACTGTGAATTATTGTTTGATATATCACACTTGTTAAGCATTGACTCTATAGGCGAGGTGTGTTAGAATATATCTTTTCATACTGGCTTGATCAAATTTTGATCATAATTCCAAGGAGTGCTAACAAAAAGTCTTTTGGCTGTGTTTTTGACTAAATGGGAGTGCACTAAACTCCTCTATGGTTTGTGCATTCATGACAGAAGGAACCTGGAATACAAATTCTCCAATGCACCACTGTATATCTGTTATCTGTTACAATATTAGGCACTGTGTGATAACCTGACAGGTGACTTTCCAACTGTGAGCAGGGGTTAAGAATTTGTCTTCTTTAACAGACACTGCATCACAATGAATCGTTTGAAAGAGAAGCAAAGAGAACCGAACCCAACAGGCCTTAACAGATATGGCCATTCAAGCTCGTCAAGCATGTTGCCGATGCCGCAATCCTCTGAATTGTAGAATAAATTGGTGCTGCACCAGATTGAAGTTTTGTATGTAACTTCCTTAGTACTATAAGGCGCAAAAGCCAAGTTCCTGCTAAAGAAAACAGGTGTCTTAGTTGCTTTGGAAGAAATTTCTGAAATGCTTGACCCCAACCCATGTAATCAGTGATGGTTATACCAAGGTGTATTGCTGACCGAATATTTTCCTAGGTTTTGTTGTGTGGGGAATATTCAAAATGAATTTGTGATGCTGAGTCACTCACAGAATGACATTGTGGCACATTGAATTTCATTAACCAATCGGAAGATTGTGCAAGACACCTGGGGCACACAAGAGTTTCTGGTTTGCATAGAGTCGGAATGAATCAGAGGTTTGGCCATCTAAAACAACTTGTTGAATGCGCCCAGAGAGCCACAAACTGATCCACTTATGGGTGGACCCAGAAATAATTAGTCTAGCCTCCTGTGTGGAACTTTGTCGAAGGCCTTTGCAAGATCTGATAAGTAACAAAATAACATTCAGAGAAGCTACCTTGTCTGTTTTCTCTTTGCTGCATTGTTAAAAAAAGATAGTGCTAACAAGTGGTGGTGGTGGAAAAAAACTTCAATATAGTTTGGTATCTTCATTGCATATGCATCATATAGTATCCTATATTTCTGGCGAGCATATACCTATATTTCTGGGGCATACCTATATTTTGACATCAAAAGTTATTGTGCAGCCTGAAAATTTCATAAAACAACAAAATAAAAAATAATGTCATAGTCTGGTTGATGCAGTGTCACAGGTTTGAAAAATATTCTGATAGAACTGTCGCCATTTATTCAAGACATTTTCAAGATTACCTTGTATTGTTTTTCCATGTATCCTTATCAAAGCAAACATAAAAAGCCCGCAATCCAAATTTCAGGAAATGTTAAAATTTTGGTTAACCCTACATGATCTTGGCCCTAAGGTTTGATGCCTTTTTTGTGTCGCATGTGAAGCATGGTCAACACATAGGGTTCACGTCTTCTTCTGCGGCGTCACACTTTTGGTTTCTGATCAACAACTTATGAAGGGATGCATCAATTTCATTCAAAGTTAAGAAGGGTAAAGCATCATAAAAAAGGTCAATTTCGAATTTGAAGATCTGTAAGATTTTGATTTGGGTTATGACCCTTTTTGACTTAGTTTTTGGCTAAATTTTGGTTTCCAATCTTTTGAAGTGATGGCCCCAGGATCAATTTCATTCAAAGTTTACAGAAGGGTAAAGCTTTAAAATGGGTCCCGTTGCCCCTCAGGTGGCCCGGGTCAGAGGTCAAATATTTAAATCTCGCAATAACTAAATCAATTGTGCATATTTTTTATCAGAAATTTTGCATGCAGTAAGAGGTGCAATATATATGAAACGTATCAAACAGTATTTTTGTTTGAAAGGCCTGGGGTGAACAATGGGGGTGGCGCCACGGCTAAAATTAAAAAATTTCAGAATATGGTCATGTTGCATATCAAATTAAAGCGAACAATGCAAGCAGCAACATAATAGCAAATATTTCCCCACAGACACACCCTCAACCGCGGGGTTTGGTGAAAAGGTCAAACCATATCTTTTTCTGAAAGTAGTCCTGATGCATATCAAATTAAAGGGAATTGAGCACAGAGAACCAGGAAGGCAAATATGCTGTCCTTACACACACCCTCAGCTCCTTGGGTGGGGTCAAGGTCAAATTTATTTGTTTGAAAGTGGTCATGTTGCATACAAAATTAAAGTGAAAGAACCGTAGACCAACATGCAAGGCAACACCAACTTAACACACACCCTTGACCTCTGGGGTAGGGTTGAAAGGTCATATATTGAAGTTGTGAAGATGTAAGTATTTTTTTTGTATTTAACTAATCACTAAAACATACTTGACAGGATTTTGTTATGATCTGAATGATACCGAAGTTGAACTTTGGTTCTAGATAAATGGGATTTCTGTTTTGTGATTTACATGTTTTTCTAAAATAACCCTTCGTCGGGGATATAAATTTGACGATTTTTTTCTTGTTTGACATAGGCTTTGGCTACTGCAAAAGCAATATTGGCCTTTTATGTCGCCTGCAGAGCATGTCGGACACATAGGGATCGTGACTGTCGTCGGCGTCCACGGCATCACACTTTTGGAGCAATGCATCAGTTTAATTTTAAGTTTACAGAAGCGTCATGCATCATTAAATGCAGGTAAAGATCGAATTGGAAGGTCATCAATAGAATTTTGACAGAGTTATGACCTTTTTTACTTAGATTTGGGTAAATTGTGATTTACAATCAATAACTTTTGAAAGGGTGCAACAATTTCATTCAAAGTTTACAGAAAGATAAAGCACTACAAAATATAGGACAAGTTCGAATTCGGATGTCATCTGCACCATTTTGACAGAGTTATGACCTTTTTTTGGCTTAAGTTTAGGCTAATGTATAAGCTATAAATATTGTGTCTTTAGCTCAAATGAGCCAAAGGCTCATGGGTAAACTAATAGTATACCAATGACTCTGGCCTCCATCTGTCAACATTTTCAAACATTTTCTCTGAAACCACTAGGCCAATTGAACTCAAATTTCATATGGAGACTCCTTAGGATGGGGGAACCGCAGTTGGTTCAAATGGTTCTGCTCACATGAACAAGATGGCCGTCACACCCATATATGGTCAAAACTCTTTAAAATCTCACAGAAGCAGAAGGCCGATGTCATTGGGACTTGGTATGTAGCATTGGGGATGTGAAAAGATGATTTTTTGAATTCTGTTGAAGCCAGTCATTATTCTCACCTGATATGTTTAACCTAATGAGACAATGTCTATAAATAAGTTCCAAAGGTCAAGGTTGACATTAGACCTTTCAGCCAAGGCTGCTTGTATTGGTGCCTTGTCAATAAATTCAAAGTTTTTTTTTCAGAAATCACTAGGTCAATTGAACTCGAATTCCACATGAAGACTCCTAATTGTGTATACAAATTATTATGGTCACATGACCCATGATGGCTGCAATGCCCATATCATAAGGTAAAAAACCCTTTAAATATCTTCTCTGGAAGTCGATTCCTAATGTATTTATATAGGGTATTTTTAAAATGTTCATTTATCTATAACTGTTTAAGCGGAAAGCATAATACCTGTGAGAAATGTTTAACCTAATGAGACAATGGTTTTATATCAGTACCAAATGTCAAGTTGACCTGTGTCTTTCATCCAAGGTCACTCGTTTGGACTGCCACATACGTATCTAAAATCTATTTCTCAGCAATCACTTGGCTGTTTGCACTCAAATGTAGGGGTTGGGTGTGCAGGTCCTAAAGAAATATATAACACTTGTAATGTTCTGGGGGAGGGGGTCCCTATCTCCTGCTACACCCACCTCTCTATGGATTCAGAAATCATGAGATTCAGTAGAAATGATAGATGTTCGCCAAATATACGGTTGGTCGATAAGAGCTGCATGTTGATCTATCTACCAGTGAAGTTTCAAGATGATACCGCTTATAGTTTCTGTGTTATGCTTTGGACAGAATAGTCGTAAATCTCTGAAACCACTGATCCAACTGAAGACACCATGGGATAGGGGAAAAGATGGAAAGTTAATTCAACTGATTTAGGTCATTTGCTGTTATTCATTATTGCCAACCCCCGGGGAGCGGGGACATTTAGCAGGGATTTTACCCACAAATTTGAAAAGTTAAGAGCCCCGCTATTCCCCAGCCCTGAGGGAGTGGGGGATACAAATGACTGGTGCATTATGCATAACCCAGTATTTGAACATTAAGATACACTTTCATTTGCTATAATACTGGCTTGCTTAATTTTGTAGATAGCCTAAATGCCAAACAATTCGGGTTTAGCGTTTTCTCTTTTGTTCAGGATATGAAGCAAACATAATTTAGCTGACCGTCCGAATTGACCCGACTATTAGAGCTGTAACGATAAACCAGTTTACTGCTATATTGCAATATCAGTCTGATCAGGTACACTATATTGGTAAGAGAAGCGAATTGCAATATATTGTGGTTACTATAGATAGAACAAAAAGAAAGTGAAGATTTTTTTTTAAATTTTATTTTCCATTCATAAGTCACAGAAAAGTCATAAAACGTATGGAAAAAAAGGTAATTGGAAAAGTAATGCAGTTGTGGTGCAAAAAATGTGCAAATGTAAGTTTAAGTTTAGCTAGCTGCTGTTTACTACAAATATTCATCTTTCCATTCAATGCTTTCAATAATTTTCAAAGCATAACTGATTGTTGATAAGGTGCTTGTATCTATGTCATAACTTTAAACCTTAGCTTTTCTCATTTATAAATGTAGCAAAAATACAAGTACTTCTAAGACAAGTAGCACTTAGAATCATGACTAAATGTAATAAACAATATATTGTGGTAAAATTGCAATATGTTTTTCATATAAAACAATATATCGCAATAGGCTTTTGGCATATCGATACAGCTCTACTGACTATACCCTACAGCGAGCCACTATCAACCTGCAAGTAAAATCCAATTCAAATGGTGTTTCTTTGGGGGCCGTTAATTGCCCGAGATTTATGATTTTTTGGAAGTGGCTCCAGTCACGTTTATACAATCAATTTAGACCCATTTATAAAACAATATGCTTAAAGGCATATATTTCTGTCCAACAGCGGTCATTAGTGGAATAACTAATAAGGGACAGTTTCAGTATCTCAATGGATTAAAAGGGCCCTAAGAGGGGACTTACCTGTATAAAACAAAATATCTCTCACTTATATTAATATCAATATTTTATCAGAAAATATCTAAACCCTTCATACGACCACTTTTTACCCCCTGGAAGGAGGCCATAATCACCTCAGAAATATTTGCCTTTGATCTACAGATAAAGCCCTCAGGCCGTGGTACCACCTTTATTGTCTCAGAATTTAGGTCTTTAAGCATATCAACATGACATCATCAACAGCAAAACTCAAAGTTTAAATCTATGATAATAGAGAAAGGTACAAAACATGAAAGGGGTTATGTCAAGTGTGGCATGTTACACATAGACAGAAGATATGCACACTCATTTACTACTGGTTTCCTGCAAAAGTCTCTGGTATAACTCGGATTTCCAATGCTCATTCGGGAACAGAGTGATCAGGAACTGCTCATACATGGTACGACGATGAAGTGACTGAATGCTAACACAGTAGACAACATAGATATCAACGTCTACAGGAGATATCGTCACAGCAACAACTTCAGTTTCAGCATCTGGGTTTCTTCGGTTCACCTAAATGTAAAAATGAGTAAGATTTATGTACTTATTGCAGACACAAACAACTCTTGTTTAAGCAAAAGACCGTTTAAAGGCACATGTAATGTGCCTCCAGCGAGGCTATACAGTAAAACCTGTGTAAAACGGCCACTTAAAATATACAAAAATAGATCTTATTGACAAATTCTGCCATACTTTTGACCTGCATTAAGCGATAATTTGTCTTGAAATGAGAGTGGCCGTTTTACACAGGTTTGACTGTAGGTCTAAATTTTGATCTGAGTCTGTTTCTATATCCATACTTTCTGTATGCAAGCAGCACAGTATCTGGCGAGTCGGTGAATTTGCAATGCTTTGCCTGAATCTTCGTGCTCGAAAATATGATAAGAACCGAAATCTCATGTGCTGGCCCAAATCTTAAACCGTGCCTTAGTTAGCAATCAATGTCCCAACAATAGCTGGAACGTGTGAAGAAACAGTGATCATATAGGCGCAACATTGTATATAAGTCTGCACGTGGCAAAGCCGAATAAATTCACTTCACCCAGCGATGATTCAGATCAGCATGGATTTTCTGACCGGTATGTTTATAGTCTTTACTATGTGCTTAAAGAAAGCTTGGGTCCTCGTCTACTTGTTGAGTGCACAGTATTAAAGGCTCTGGTCAGACTGGATGGATGCCAAGGCCAAAATATTTTTATTAGTTGATTTACAAACCCTCCTACTGTAATTTTCCTTAAAGTAGAAAAAAATCATTTTTTTATATTATTTGTTTCGTTGAAAAAAAGTAGTTTTGAGGCTCTGTCTGTGTATTTTTGAGAGTGACACTCTTAAATGTGATTGTCCTGTCTAGATTTTTTAGCAAAATGATAAAATATTTAAAGATTTAATACAGACTGTTTGTTAACCTTAGTTACTAGCTTTACTGTTTTTTTCTAGAGATATAAAATAAAAAGCTCTGAAAATGACCAGTCAACTGGTCAATTTCAGAGCTTTTTTATTTATTGATTTTCGTCGCCCTGACCCTAAATCTGAAATAAAATTCTCGTAAATCAACAAATATAAAAAATTCTGGCCCAAGGCTAGTCAGAAACATTGTTGGACAAAATGTAATTGTTGGTTGTGTCATGCTGTTTGCATGTTGTATATTTTTTCATACTTTTGATGTCGTTTGCTGATTTTTTTTCTTAAAAAGATTCCTTTCAAGACCACTTAGAGTGTCAAATGGTTTGGATCCAGATCTTGGTTCAAATTGTTTGAAAACATAATTAGCAGTAGACAAAAGTCGCCGCTTGAAACTTTGACAGCAATGTTACTAAATGTATTGCTTTATTTTACGATAACATGTGCTTGTGCATACGTTACTGTAATCACATTATCTCTTCTTCATATTGACTTTGGTTTGCTTTGAGGTGTTACGTCCCAGTCGACAGTTATGGTCATGTCGAGACGTTCAGTTCACATAACCACACGTATTTCCTGGGCAAGTCTTTATAATAAGATACAAAAAATTAATGAACTATAAAGTGATACAGAATGACTACTTTCAGGGCTTCTTACACTGCTTAGCATTGTGGAAATACAATTAGCATAAGCCAAAAGAAAATTTGGAAATTATGACTATACCCTTAATAAAGGGCTTAATACAGTACATAAAATTTGATATGACTTTGCGCCTGGGAGTGATATAACGCCGTGCAATAAAATCGATAAACCACTAGTGGTTTACAGATTTTCAGGAAACGTAATGGTTGCGTACAATAAGGGACACATTTGACGTTTTCACACCAAAAATGCAACTTTTAAGTATTATTAATGTGATTTGATAAATAGAATCGTGTTCCTGTATTATTGAATTTATTAAACTCGTTGCGTCTTTAATTTTCTTCTTCGAATTATTCGTACATAGGTAAACACTGAGGCTCTGGAAGGGGGGGGGGAGGGTCCCAGCATCCCATACCTTTTTGATTATTTTCAAACATATTCCATATCCCTTAAATAAATATGGCAAATATTCCCAAAATTCAGAAAGCATTGTATCCCCATATCCCTAAAATTGATCCAAGTATTCTGTATCCCTTCAAATATTTACAAAAATATCCTGTATCCCTTTAAGTTTTTGGCCAATATCCCTGTACCCCTAAAAACTCTTCCAGAGCCGAAATACTCTGTTACAGTACCTATATCGTAAAGATATATTACTTCTTTAAGATACGTAACCAAATAGGAAGTGCCAAATGATTGTAGACTAAATACAAGCCCTAAATGCTTACGTCATTAAGAGGAGTAAGGTCGGGAAACCATGTACGCGCACTCTGCATTTCACATAGGCATCCACACGTATTCGCACACACATACCTATGTCCATGCAGATTGTTTCCATGTGCACGCAGAATGTGTTCTTTTGTTCCGTTTTTTATCTTAAAGCTGCATACTCTGTAACTATGAACATTTTTCGAAAAAAATTATTTTCTTTTTAAATCATTTGTAAAAGTAGAATTAAGCTATGTTTTCACAATAAAAATGTTCAGTACAGCTGAAAACTGCATGGAAAAGTGAATGATCTCATCAAATAGGTGTATTTTTCTCGTGTTGGTAATTATTTGCGTCCCTCCAATAATTCTAGACCGTTGAATTTTAACATAAATGCAGTTGTTTTGATAGTGATACCTTGTTAAGATTTACGAAAATGGTAAAATGTTTACCTTAATTTGAGTATTTTTACTGTGCTCTTGAAAAATAAAAACATTATTTTTAAAATTAGAAGATCAAAAGTTACAGACTATGCAGCTTTAAATTGCAAGACTGAAAAACACGATTCTGTCCGAACTGTATGTATTTTAGCCTTGGGCATAAAAAGGATCTTATTAGAATTTGGTGACCTTTACATAGTTTTCAAGGTCACCGTCCTATCATCATCGTGGACCTCCATAAACTTATTCGTGCAATGCATCATTATTCTACCTATGGTCTAATGATAGTGCAGACATTGTAATAAAGTGTATTCTAGGTTTGGGAACAATTTCCAATGTGACCGGATTGGAACTCACAATGCTTAGATCAGAATTCAGCTTAGTTTATTACAAGCATCACAGAACAAAATAGTCTGAGCTCATCGGAATGCATAAAAAATGGAACACTTTTCGATTGATACTGACACGAATGCGTGTGTGGATATGATCCAGATACATAGATTTATCTACATACTTTATTGCTGGTTTGATTTTTCAGTGATGATCTTGCGTATAAAGACAATGAAATTCATGGCCTAATGTTGGTTTCAAATTGCTACCTGTTATAACTAGTTTAAACATATTTTATTGCCAAATTTTATACAGCAATGGGGTTGGGTCACAAGTTCTCACAACCTTAGTTACGACCCTTCCCCTACAAATTAAACATACATAAAAGCTAATAAACATGGCTAAACATGTACAAATACATATGAATACATATACAACTACATATGAATACTAAACAAATTGTAAATTATTTAAGTTAGAGCAAAATAAACGAAGAAATACATGGTGAATAAATATATAATTAAGATAAATAAATAAATAAATAAAAAAAGAATAATAATAATAAAAAAAATAAATAAATAGCAGTTCTTTGATAGGTAATTGAATATAAGATGAAATAATAATAATAATAATAATAATAATAATAATAATAATAATAATAAAATATTTATATATATAACTGCTATTATGAGCCCCTTCAGTTTGTAATGTTAAATAGTCAGGTCATCTGGTACAGGTTTCTAAGTATGTTTCGAAAAAGAGTCATAGAAGGTTATTAAAAGCGTTTTGAGGTATGTATAAACCTATGCACAGCCCTGAACAAGACCACATTAACTTCAGTATTCCAGTTTTCATTGCCGTTAAGGATCACATTGATATTTAGAGGATGAAAGCCTCTAACTGTATCATTAAAAACCTGTCTTTCAACAGTATATTTTCTGCACTGAAAGAAGTAGTGATAGGCATCCTCTACCACGTCACACAATTCACAAAAAGGATTATTACGAATATGGTTTCTAAAAAGATCACCGTTAAGACCACTGCATTTATTTCGCAGCCTTGCATGTAGGACAGACATATATCTATTTCCAACAGTAAAGTAGGGAGGAACATGTGCTATGCTAAGTTTTGAGAATATATGCTTTTTAAAGGTTGGCAATGTTGATATATCCAGTCAAAATCGGAGAGTTTTTTGTTAAACAATTCAAAATTGGCATTTTTATACATCCAGACATTTCGAGTGAAAGTTCCATGTACAGGATACTCAAATGGTAAGTATACATAAGTTGCACAGTGATCACTTATATCAGGTGGGACTCTTATAATACCTTGATTTAACGGTGACATATCATCATGAAGTATAATAGGATCTAACAAAGCAAGCTGGCGTGTTGGTTCAGATATGATATTGTGAAGGGAGTTAAGAAGCAAGACATCTTTCAAATGATGCATATTGGGATTAAGTAGATCTTCATTCATATCTCCCAAAATTATAATTTTATTAGTAATGTCTAGAGCCCTTTCTATATTTTTGTTAAGGGCGTCAAAGAAAACTGCATCTGCTGTTCGCGGACTATAAAATAAACCAATAAGATAGCTTTCCCTGTTTAGCTTAATTTCAACCCAAATTGACTCATTCCAGAATGTCTCCAAATCTATCATTCGAGTATGTGCAAGTCCACAGGACAAATACATTAACAGCCCTCCTCCATGAATCGTTCTATCTTTTCCATAGGGAATATCATATTTGCTTGACATAATCAGTGAATCTGTTGTTATGTTAACATCTAGATGAGATTCGGTGAAGCATACTATGTCAAAATCTAGAAAGTTCTCTGTTATATAATCAAACTTATTGCGTATACTTCTAATATTGCTGTGCAAAAAAGAAAGAGAGCTATTAATAGTATCAGGTCCAGGGTTCATTTCTATGTCACCAGCCTCCAAGAATTACAAGATAAGCACTATCTTAAAAACAAATTACACACGATATCGTTAAAAACATTTGATAATAATTTACAAGAACAAGCAGCCCATTTAAGTAAACAAGACATGTAGTAAAATATGAAAGCCATAGACACCTTAACCATGGCCCTTTGCTTAATTACACACTTACTGTTGAATAGACCGATGCTTGCACGCCATTGCTCTAGACTATTACCCATGGTGATATAAGACTATCGAAACAAGCATGCATGCAAGCAACGTGTCCATCCAACAGCAGCTTTGTTCATACTAGACGAATGACCTTTTGAAGTAAAAGATATAATTGTATTGGTGGGGTATATAGCAGTAAGTCAGTACAAACAAAAATAAAGTAAACATAATAAAAGCATAATAAAGAAATTCAAAGAACATGTACAAAGAATAACATATATCAAACAATGTCATATGATTTGTGTATGTACGGTTCTCTCTAGTGTACAAAGGCTTGTGTTCGGTGCGTGAATTAGGCTTAGTTAACGTACAAATGATATGCATATATTTATCGGATTATTTTCCTACACAATTGCATTTTTGTGGATAGAGTCCTTGCTCGATATGAGTAGGGTGACGTAACAGACCCACAGTTAGAAGCACAAAATTTGTTCAAAAGTTGTCCAATCGGGTAAATAAAGCACCACAGTCTGACTAACTACTATAATATCAAAAATACCTATAGATATGAATAGTTGTAAACAACAACAGCAAAATGGATCCAGATTCCATGCTCGATAAAAACCTGTCAAACAACGCAACTCTATCCCGATTGAGCAAGAACTCTACGAACCGTAATCCATTTAGAAAAATTATAGTTCTACTGTCGTGCCAAACAAAAGCGACAGCGACGTAATACCTTGTTTAGAATTGATAAATAAAACACCAATGTGTACACCCCATTTGAGCCAACGCTAATCGATAGATCACTCGTGCATTAACCCTATCCTAACTTATCTACATGACAAAACATTAAAGATTTTACAAGGCACATTAATGGTGTAGTGCTGAATCACAAAAAATGGTCTAATTTCATATTGAAAAAAATTACAACAGGTTACCTCAAATCTAGTAGACTTTGTTAGATCAGGTCCATATGCGTCGTGCAGAGTAATCTTTACTTCTGGCTTCGGAGTTCCAGAGGCCTGACAGACAATTTCCACCTGTCAATGAAGAGATGCTGTCATAAAAATCTATCATTTTACTCATTTAATAATAGTTGCATCAATAGATATAGCAATAACTTTGGACACATGAAACACTTAGGTTAGTTAGAACACCACTAGAGGCTTGTATGATGTTGCATGACGTATATCTGTTTGCGGGGAAATGGCTGGCAAAATTACTAAATATACTTTGTTTTGACACTTTTTCTCTATTTTTGTCTCCATAAACTTATTCGTGGACCTAATAATTCGTTGTTCGGGATTACGAGAAATCTACCACATCACCCATATTCAGACAATAAAGGCCGTAAAGGCGCAGATCAGCCTTTACATACTTTCATGGCTGCCCATGACCACATTTGAATATGTATAATTGGTGTCTTCATAGGGCAATTCTGTCATGTCAGACCCATTCTTACGTAGACTTGCCAATTGATGTCGCCAGCCTTTCACGTCCAATAACATGTCAATCAACTACACACGTTTAAAAGTAATTAATGATACTGTTCGATAGAAGGGTCATTTCTAATATGAATTTGATGTTTCCAAAACGTTCAGCAATGTTTCTACAAAATACATGACGTGAATAATAGCCAAGGGGGTCCGAAATTCACAACTCGTCAGTCTTTAATTCCACCTTAACTGCACAATTTAATACACACTCAACTTGTATATGGAAAAAATGAAGCTCATACTTTTTTTGTAATGTATAAGTATTTGGTGGTGTATAAAAAGACCATAAAATAGTTCATTTTCAAGTTTTTGTTTTGTTCTTACATCGTTAGTTTTGTCGCCAAACCCAACAAATTTACTAGTCTAAACAATAAACCCAATTATCACATACCAAATACATCAGATATAACTTCAATTTGTCTTTCCCATTGGTATTCTGGGTCAGATATGGTTCTTGATTGTATCGATTCCTGACCTTTGAACCCTTACTTACTTTATTTAGAAGATGAGTTGTATGTCACATAAACTAATTATCTAATGTTTGATTCAATGCTCTCGATATCAAAAATATGCAAGAAGCCGCTTTTCATACTTTTTTTACGAAAAATAAGCTTAATAATTTACGAGACCTTTGCTTTTGAGCTTATCATGTTTCCATAGAACAACACAGAGTAGATATGATCTTCAGAAATTACAAGTGCTGTATTGTCCTTTACGTTAAAAAGTAAATTGAAGCATAAAGTTTGATAGCACAATCCTTATCAGCGATTTTTGGTAAACATATAGTTATTTTTTTTAATTAACGAGACCTAACTTTCTGGACAATATTTGGTTTAAATTACACCAATTATATTCAATTTTGCACATCTTACACTATTGTGTCATTTAATACAATCCTTTGTAGTCATTTCATACTTCATAAGCAGAAAATTCACAGTTTTTTTGAAAAATAGTTTGTGCTTGTAAAACTTCTTAGTAAACTGGGTAACTATTTTACAATAATTATATAATTATTCGTCGAAAGATGCATTGCTTTTGCTCGCAACACTATCAGGATATGACAAATCCAATATATATATATATATATATATATATATATATATATATATATATATATATATATATATATATATATATATATATATATATATATATATATATATATATATATATATATATATATATATATATATATATATATATATATATATATATATATTAGTGTGTCCTGTGAATGAAGTTCAGACTGACTGTATTTTCTCTTAAAAACAAATCGTCTCATACATTAGACAAAAATGTCCTAAAACTTAGAAGCAAGGGGTGTCTCACCGAATTTGGCAACACTTCTTTTAAATACAAATGTGTAAAAAATAATCTTGTGCAAAGGCTTAAACGTAAGTTACATGGTAATTGCATATTATATTGCTCACTTTTATATTTTGAAGTACCTGATGGTAAGAAATTCATACATATAAATGAAACGTTTTAATAAGTTGACTGCGTATGTTAATTCATGAATCACTTACAGTTATGTATATGCCTGAAACGCTCAGAAGCTTTTATCCACAGTGTAGCACACATTCTCATTATTAAATTTGCATTTTAAATAAACGAAATGTGGAATCCTTAGTGTAATATCTCTTTCCCTTAGGGTCCGTTAATTTGTTTTTTAAACTATTATCATCACCTAAATTAGAAAGATTATGCTTAACATACATTATTATCGAACATAATTAAATTTAACTGATCAGCTGTTGCAAGAACTTTCACCAAATAAAAGCAAATGATAACAAAGTTTTTTGCATCGTTGATCTCAGAGCACCCAAAACATATCTGTAAACTGATGATGTAAAAAATAATTAGATTTTACCCTCAAATAGCGCGCTTAATTGGACCAATCTATTGATATTAAATCTTTGCTATCCGATTAATTTGTGATGAAAAATATATCCGTTTTTACGTAATACGGTGCCTTCAAAGTAAAGAAGGCGAAAAAGATCGTTCAACTCGTTTTTAGTGCTGAAATTAAAAAAAAAGACAATATGCCATTGACATTTTAAAACTTTTTTCAAGCTTAACTGAAACGAGCATGAAATTCACCCTGCTCATAATGTTAACTATCAACAAAATAATCTGGCAAAAACGGTTTCATCAGAAATAGAGAGAACCTAAAATATAAGAAAACAACAGTGTTGGCCTTCAATAACATATATAAGCGGGATATATGCAAGATCTAGAGTGTTTAAAAGCAGGACAAATCTTCATTTTTCAGCATTTTAGATTCTGATATCAGTTGAAATATCATGCTCATTTGAATTGAGCAAGATAAAAGTTTATAACCTTGGGACCAGAGCTGACCAATCAGAGTTATCAGTATACTTTTGAAAGGCTGCAGGATCTTTATTGTACTGCAATGGTCAAACATTATACTGCAATGGTCAAACATGTGCAACTTCCTAATTTAAGAGACACAACGATTTTATTGTTTTTATTTGAATGTTTTAATTTACGATTAAGAACGTTTTCTTCTTTAGACACCAGAAAGTAGAAATTTCAAATGTATGTGTAAATACAACGCCTATGGCGGAAAGTTGATGGTTTATGGCTTATGGTTACCCTTTGATGAAAAGACAACAACTTGAACGCACTAATAATGTGTCAGCTAAAAGGCAATACATATGGCGTTCGCACGTAATTTGCATGTAAACTAGAAACAGTCTATGTTTGAGTGCATGTACAGACCCTTCTACATTATTACCTCGTTTAGTGTAGGTTTAAAACAATCTGAGACGAGACGAGAGTATAATTTACAGGACGATCTATACTAATTTATGAGTCAATTTTCGTTTGCAAAGTAGGAACTTTCCTTGATATTTAAGAATAAAATTTGCTTAAGTTATGTTTTCTATAAACACGAGGCATGTGTTTATTGTGTCTTTTGTGCATTGTTCTCGTGTATGTGTTTAGTTAGACAAATTGTTAAGAAATAGTTCTGAAAATAAGCCTGTTTCTTATAATGATGGTTGTTCTTGTTATTACTATTTTCAGAATACACTAGCAAGTATACATGCAGAACTTATTGATTCATAATATTTAATGTCAAGGCAAATATCGACCATCGAATTTATATTTATGCAGATTACTATTAGACTCATACAGGTAACGCTCCGACTAACGACTATCAACTATTGACCAATATCTAAACTCACTGTACGGAATGCTGAACTTGTGAACTAATGTTCCTTTTCATGGCACATTAATTTAATCAGTAAGGAATTGTGCAGGCTGTATGTGTGCCTAAAACCCCCATTGTGTTGGAAAGATGACTCATACTTCAACTGAGAAATTCGAAAAATTCTTAAAAATCGTACTTTTTCATCAAAAAAATGCATTTTCTCCTAAAATCATTTTTCACTTTTTTTGCTTACAAATGTATACTGAGGGAAAAAAGTTTAGCAATTATTTATAATGGGGTTTCCCATAGGTGATCTTTGAAGCATTAGATCGTTTTAATTGGCAGGTGCGCAAACATGTCAGTTGTTTGAAAATGACCTAATGGCTACCCGCAAATGGTCAAAAGAAACAAAATCCGACTAAATAGTCAGGATTTGATCTGCTGAGCATTTTAATTTCGAACGTTATTCAATTGAAAGGGAGATAATTTAGAAAATTACGATTTTTAACTAAAAACTGTACGAAAAGTGTGAACATAACACTCAGTTTTAAACCGTTTTTCACTTTCTTGCTTTTGGACCTAAGCATTTGACAGAAAAATGAAACTTTTAGTCGAAAATTATTCGTACTATTGCCAGATAAGCTGTTTTAGCAAAGGGGCATAAATCAGACTTTACATAATGTGAAACGTCAACCTGTTAATGTCATCGTACTCGTGGACGTTTGTCAGCATATATTTTTGACACAATAAAATTAAAAGTCCTATTTCTTCTAAACTGTGAACCCTCAAAGTATATTGCTAAACTTTTTTCCCTCAGTATATTTCACAATCTCTAAAATTTTGCGTTGCAATTTTTTTGAGTAGTATATTACGTCCTCGAAACCTACAAATTTAATGAATCAGATGATGAATCTGAGTAAAAAGGGAAACGTCGGTATTTTGGACGCTCAAGGGCAGCTTACTCTGTAGTGTGTGATCAGATACGACATAATTTCAAACACACCCACGCTCTTGCGTATGTCTGTTTTACCTGAAAGCTTTTAGCCATCATCTCTTGCATCCGTCGCTGTCAATCAAAATAGGGGTATTATTCGTTGCTTTGCAAAAATGGTTCAGACACATCACAAAATGATCGCCACTCCCATATGAAATCAGTTACGTCACAGCCCAAAAATATATGATAGTGAAACTTGTCATGCAGCATTGAGGACTCAATCTCTACAATGTGTATTACCTTTATTCTATGGGTGGCCTTGACCTCCTATGGCAGGTCAAATTTCGTTGTCTTTGCGCTTGAATGGGAAATTCCAATTTAAAGTCATTTTACCCATATAAGCCTGGCGTGCGAAATAACACTAGATGTGACGCAACAAACACGCCGTCCTCTTCGGTGCTTTTTCATCGAAGCAAATAATAAAACGAAATGTGACTATTGATGCCCATATAGTTAAAAGTGGAATCGTCTAAGTGATAAGGGTGGAAAGCTCTATTCGTCACATGGATTAATGTCGACAACTTGCAGAAAACGACCAAGTTTTCACCAAAACATTGGCCCAAGGAAGTTGTAGGCCTAGCCCCGAAGTTTTGTATATTATCATGCTCTTCTCTTAAACCTTTTGGTCAATCTGAGCCAATTTTTGTTGAGCCTTCTTAGGAGTTTGGAGTGTGGTGGAGAGAAGCAAACAAATGGCCTTGCTTACATGACCAATATTGACCAATGACCAATATTACAGCAATGTCCATGTATTGTCGAAATTCAAAAAAACCCTTCTTGTTCGGATCATTATTTCCAAATATTTTCTTTTTTTTAAACGTTTGGCTTATCAACCCTATAATTATGTAGAGCTTGATTGGGAAGTGTAGGCATTTTATAAAAAAATGGTGCAAGTCACATGACTTAGCTGGCTAGCATGCCAATATATCACAAGCCTTTAAAATCTTCTTCAAAACTAATGAGAAATCCCATGGTCTTAAAATCTGGCAGGAACGAACGGGGTCTCGAGATTTAAGACATTTATAAATGTTGGCCCTGCGCTTACCTTGACCTGTTTTGCGACAAGGTCAATTTTGAATTTTTATTAAAATTGTGCAAATCACATGACTAAGCTGGCTAGCATGCCAATATATCACAAACTTTTAAAATCTTCTTCAAAACTAATGAGAAATCCCATGGTATTAAAATCTGGCAGGAACGAACGGGGCTCGAGGTTTAAGACATTTATAAATGATGGCCCTGTGCTTACCTTAACCTGTTCAAATTTGGTCACACCTCTTTGATATGCTTATCTCGTATCAGGACCATATACGTATGTGTAGTGAGCGTTCGAATGGCCATTGGTTTTCTGGTTCAAAATAGTCACAAATTCTTGGTAAAAGTCTAATTAATTGGCATAGACCCTAAACTAAACCAAATGCATTGACGAGCGAAGCAAAATGCATGTTTAATGTAGAAAATTTAAAGCATTTCCAATCTAAGACCATTTAAGAAAGAATGACGGCTTTAAATTATATGCCAAAAAACTATTCAAGTGATATAATAAATGTAAAACAGTCATATACTGAAAACGGGTATGACTGCTTTTGCATATGCCTTTTTTTCGATTTTACCCTGCTTTGCACTTAGGGGCATGTGCGGTAAATAGAGCGAATACGGTAAGACAAGCATTCGTTGGCAGAGATATGTGTATTTTTCTATTAAGACGGGTACGCACAGTTCATTTAGCTTTCATCAATACTTAGAACAAGGGGCAAATCTTGTACATTGTTGCCCATTCAGGTCAACAGCATTTTAGCAAAAACAAAACTGAGTATGATTAGGACATACCACAATCACACACTGCAGACCAACCCACGGCATCGTGAGGAACCGCCCCAAAACATTTACAGTAACAAGACACCCGAAAGACAATAAAAGCAAAGCAACTAGCTCTCTTTTCCGCGTGAAGGTGATTACAAAACAGAATGGACACAAAGTTATGCATACCAAAACAAAGACAAACACAAAAACCCACAAACAATGGAAAGTACATTAAACAATAGATCAACAACAACAGAACCACCGCTTTAGAGCCGGCTGCTTTGCTTAATTTGTTTTTATGGTGTCTCTCCAGGGTTGAAGGGCTCTTCCTTGCGGTGCCATGGGGTTGTCTGCGGTTTGTGATCGTGGTATTTCCTGATCATACTCACTTACTATTTTAGAACGGACAGCAGCCTAAGCTACCGGGGGGGGGGGGGGGCTTAAATCGTTTTATTGGCGCCAAATGTTCGCCCTAGATTCTGTTGTTGTTAGTCAGAGCTAACAAAAACCTTAATTTGAGCTACGGTTAGCCCAGCCAACGAAAAACATCTGGCATCAACAAACGGATTAAAGCTTTACGTCAGGGACGTCATTGAGTCTGAGGCCTGACCCACCGTCGTTCAATTAAAGAAGAAACCATAAACCATGATTTTTACAACCAGGCATGCAGACTTAATCGGTGGGTTGGTGCCTCAAGCTTATCTGTAGCTGGACCTACCGTGGCTCAACTTGAGGTTTTCATTAGCTCTGACTATCTATGAGTCATGAGCCCTTTTCTTTGTTTCATCATGGTGTGTTAATTTGATTAGAGTGTTTCTCCATGATGATACATTGCATTAGTTAGATGGCCTCCATGCGAGCTGAACATTTCTTGTACTTCAACAACAGCAGAATCTAGGGCGAAGATTTGGTACCAGTAAAATGCATTTAAGCCCCCTAGTGGCTTAGACTGCTGTCCGTTCTAAGGCGGTGGTTCTGTGGTTGTTGACTTTTTATTTATTGTTTATCACATTGTGGGAGTCTGTAATTGTTCTATGTTTTGTTGTACGTTACTTTATGTCCATTCTAGTATCGCAATCATCTTGATGGGGAAGAGAGAGCTGGTTGCTTTGCTTAATTTGTCTTCCTGGTGTCTTGTGATGGCTGAGCGGCTCTTCCTCACGGTGCCACGGGGTTGTCTGCAATTTGTGATTGTGGCATTTCCTGATCATACTCACTTACTATTTTTGAAGACGCTGTTAGATGAATTATCGTGATACATTGGCGTATGTAAGAGGCGTACCTAATTTGTTTGAAAAAGAAATCCCACGTTTAGTACGTGTGTCTGGTGCTTCAATCATTTTAAGCTGTGAAAGAAGAATGCAGTATACATCTTGTTATTTGTGGTCTATTTTCCTTGAGTGTACAGCTTTTAATTGTTGTAAAAAATCTTGGCCACGTTCTGGAACACTAACCTGTGAAGAAAGCTGCAGTCAGTCTGCTTTCAAGAACGACTCAATGGCTTAGACGCACGTCGCAGATGCTCTACTTGCATAAGACAGAACAGCTTCGTACACGCCAAGCGCGTTTTCGACGTCTCATTGTCTTTAACAGGAATCCATTAAAAGAAAACACAGCGCATCTCAAGTTTAACCGGAAGTCGAAAGCGCTTTTGTGTGCCAAGCCCTTCAAAATAGTCCGCATTCTTTCCATGTGTACACAAAATTGTGATAGAGCTCAATATATTATACGAGTTGAAGAATTGAATTTAAGAACTGAAAAAAATATGTCCACCCTGGCTCAGATTCGATTGCCGATGCTTAAGGGCTGCTGATTGTTTGTACACCAACTTCGATTCGTTCCATATACATAACGTTCCTGTGCATTTGATAGAATAAAATATATAAATGTAAATATCGGTTTTAATGAAAAAACATTCGCATTATATGTTGCATGATAGATGGGATAATGGGATATATATATACTGGAGAGAAAACATGACGTGTGGGAGATTCTAACCTCACATGCCCACCCAGTAGTCCAGCATACTAACCACTGGGCCAACGGCGAGCATGTGAAAATTGTAAATCGCTTGTATATATATGAAGACTGTGACGGTTAGGACGTACACACTTCATAACTGTGAAAATTACGCCAACGTTTCGCATGACTGCCTGACTAAGCGAGGCGGATCTACCGTTAAAAGTCTTGTTTTGCAGCAAAACCAGTAATATCAAGGCTGTTTAAGTATAAGTTGTGTCCTCCACCTCTACTTAGTCGGGAACTGCTATCTTGTTGTTAGTCGACCCTTACCTGTATGAGTCCATTAAGCATTCTTTGTGTCTTAGGTACACCCTTCTTTAAAAATCTCTCATTATTCGTATGTGACACCAACCATTCGGATACATAAATACCAAATTTCCAATGAAGCTTTGGAATATAATCAGAGAGGTTCACTATTAATTAATGGTGGAGACTGATACAGCATTGGTAAAAGTTGAAAAATCATCATTTCTATATTCGATTTGGCAACTCTACGTAAGAATGGGTCCATAATGTATCCCCCATTTACAAATGTAGCATATCAAGGCAGACACTATCGGCCCGTCAGTGAAATTGGGACTTTACATGTGTTATCATACATTAACATTTGGTTTTACACTGGTTTTATCATGTGATGACCATAATAATTTGGGCTGCTATGTGAGAAAACCTGTCTTTGTGGTTTCTGACAAAGCAAGACTCAAACCAGTCTCATCAGCTACAGAGACTAGCTAGAAAATTGAAATTTCGCATTTAGCAATTCTAGATATGATACTTTCCAATAAGTGAATAACAAAGGTGCTGACCAGACTGCGCGGATGCGCAGGCTGGTCTACCCCTGTGTTGTTCGCAAACCTCCGAAGACAGGTATTTCTCACGTCGAGGCCCATATACAAGCGTCCTTCACAACATCATCATACCTTGTCACTGCTGTTTTCTTTAACTCCAGATATCTGTTTATCAATCACAGCCCGTTTGAAAATGACTACTTCTGTTAATGCTTCGATACCAGTACCAGGGATTCTAAAATATATTTGAGATTTTAATACTCATTGTATATGCAAGCAGTGATGTATCATACGACTCTACAGGAACGTGCTAAGCAGCACATGACGTCAAACAATGTCATATCAACCTCGATCGACGTTGATACGCCAATGTTTCAAGGCTGTGTGCCTGCATGACACAGTTTCGCCATAGCCTTCACTGCTTTCACACTAAATGACGGAGAGCACTCATGTTTATTATGACGGGCTGTTTTTACTTGAAGAAAACTCGAGTAATGCTTGCCAATCTGTGTGATAACTGTATGGTGAAATCGCTGTAAAAGCAAACCATGCAAAACTCGCTTGAATGTAGATGGAGGCTATACCAAACTTTAGGCACCTTGTCCAACTAGCAGCTGCGCATGTATGTTTTACTGAGGGTTTTACGCATATGCGGTAGGTACTAAAATTTCATTAACTGGCTCAAGTGTAGAGTACTTTTATTTAATTATACATTTGTGACTAATGGAATTTTCAGCCTCTATCAAATGGATGAATCCATTTCAAATTTGAGGGTCGTTGGGTATAAAGTTTCAGTTTCAGTCAAATAAAAGTACATTTCGCAACAAACAATGCAGAACCTAATCAGAGGGTACATCTGGTTCTGCACTGTTTGCCGATGTCCCATAGAAAGGATGTTAGGCTTAAATGGGTTTGAAAGGTTTGGCAAATGGCTACTTGCATCAAGGGGTTATTTTTACCCTCCCTACAAAGCAAAAATGAATAAAACTTGTTTTGCCAATTGTGTCCCCAAAGCCTCTAATTTGGTTCCAGAATTGCAATTTAAAATCTCAATTATAAAAGAAGCGAGAAGGCAAAGATCAAGAATCAATACAAAAAGTACCACACCTGACACAGAACATCACATGGGAAAGGTACAAAAACACAAGAACAATCACATACAAGAGAGCCAAGAGGTCAGTGCTTTCCCAGCAGATGACCACAAGGCTTCAATGAACAGACAAGAAAGCATAACAAACACAAATCATAAATAACAAAAAATGATCCACAAAAGCAGCACTGCCTTGGAACGGTCGATAAAAATATTTTTACTGGAGAGCTTAAACTAGTTTTATTGTACCAGCCTCGCACAAGTTTATTTTAGATGACAGATCCCTAACTTATCGATGTATCGTCTCTTATTAAGTACAAATCGAGATATAAAAAGGAGATAAAACAAAGATAAGGACTCAACAACTGAATACCGGAGTAAAAGAAATCCACCTTGTTGACCTCGACTACAGACACAACATAAACCTATTTTGGCGCCTAAGCAGCTGTAAAAGTTAAATAGATATCAAACTTTTACACTTGGGTTATTCTTCTCATAAACTAATCAGCAGATATTGATGAAAAGTATCTTCCAGTTTGGCCTGTTAATGCACGTGGATCTTTTTGATAGCAAACACTAGTTTACATTCCCAACATTTGAAAAGCATATACCCCCATGTAAATTACAGAATTGCCATAAAAATTAAATGCAAACCCTGCAGACTCTCCAGATCCTATCCACTCATACACACAAAGTATGGAAACATGAATGGTTCAACAAAAACGTAGATAAGCAGCCAGCATATGTGTTGAAAGTATGACTTTGTGCTTATGTGATTAGTAGCAGTATCTCCTACATATATGAGCCAATGCACGAGATTTCCAACAATGTGGTATGTGCGACCAGCAAAGCCTAAGATCAGCCTGCGCATTGGCGCAGTCTGATCAGAGCTTTTGCTAGTCGCTTGAGTTTTCTATGATTGTTAAGCTGCTGACTGAACCTCATTTGGAGTTTCTAAGCTTAAAAGGAGGCTGCAGAGGCTTGTCCGAGTCTACACATGTCAAAATGCCACATTGTTGGAAATCACATGCACTGGCTCATATATGATATGCAAGCTAAACAATGTGTGTGTTTGTACTGCGACATTTCATAAGGAGAAGCTACTGTTCTGTCTTTAAATATTACACTCAGTCCTTATCAGTTTGATTATTAAATGGGTCGGCTATGGATGTTTTGCCCTCTTCAGTCATGCAATTCTCTCCCTCTCTCTCTCTCTCTCTCTCTCTCTCTCTCTCTCTCTCTCTCTCTCCGGGAGAGAAACAGAGAAAAAAACAGACAGACTCTGTCTGTCTGTTTTTCTCTGTTTCTCTTAGAGAGAGAGAGAGAAGTGTGTCTGTCTTTCTCTGTTTCTCTCAGAGAGAGAGAGAGAGAGTATGCGTGTGTGTGAGAGAGAGAGGGTGAGAGTGAGAGAGCGAGCTTGTGTTATCATTGGTTTGTCGAAACTTAGCATTTCTCCCCTTTCTTATATAGGTAGACTATCATTTTTGAGTGGTATACAATCTATATAGTTCAACATGTATTGTATTTCAACACTTTTGAAAATTCAACTGACAGATTTTCTACTCTAAATAAGCAAATAGATATTTGGTCTGCTCATCATGATTTTTTGGTTCTTAACTCATTGTAGAGTAACAAAGGCTCACTTGCATACACTCGCCAGAACCTACGCTGCTCACATTTACAAAGTATGGGTGTATGGATGTAGACGAAAGCTCAGATCTCTAGCCCCCAAAGGATAGGTCAGTACTGGCATTTAAAGGAGGGTTTTGTGCATTGTGATAGGTACCACAATCTCATGTTCTGTCTTGTTTATGGAAACGAGTGTGTTGTTATCCTATTTTGTTGTGCCTCTCTATTTCCCCCAATTTATATATGACATACCTTCATACGCCCAAAAATGTATACGTACCTACAGGCATATTTTCCTTCCGTGCCAGATTTATTCAGGGGAAGAATATAAGCCTTTTCTGTGATATATTCGTTCTCCACTACCCTCACTGGCGACAAGACGTCTTGTTCATTTAATTTTGTTAGGTTTGTTAGAACAACATCTGGTCTCGGGTTGCCAATCGCCTTGCAAATAATGGCTTGTCTTGGCATTTGTAGCCATGTTATGCTTGAGAGATGCGCAAGCGTCTGATCACCTGGTATTACTACATTTGTTTCACCATTTTCATAAACATCAGAATATATTTCGTACTCTTTAGAGTACTCTGTGTTATACACTAGAGCTTCTTGTAGATTGTATCTTGAAGGTCTAATATGCAGTTGTAGTGTAAGGATCCCTCCAAAGGTACTGTAGCTATTTTCTATTTCAACTGAAACATTCCACTGATTCTCTGAAATGTTCACACTCTCAATGCGCATGCCTTCTCTCCTGTAGGAATTAATCTCCACAAAGCTTTGTGATAATTCTGGATTTAATCCCCGAAACATGGCACTTGCTTGAAGAGAGTATTTAGTGGTGTTGCCATTTACCAGGAAAAATATGGTAAAATTGTCTCTCCAAGCCGCCACAAAGGGACTAGGATGTTTATCAACAGTGATTGCAGTAGGTGGTAGATCCTGTACAACTAACGTCGTCCTATTAGCTCCATAAGGTCGTGACACTGCTACAATTACTTCACTGTCCCCATCCCTTATTACAAATTGATGCATGTTGCTTTTACTGCCTTTAGGAAGAACAGATGAAAATGTCCTATTATCATCGTTGTAATACCTAGTTCCCTCTGGAAAAATAAATAAAATATAAATTATGACTTTAGTTAAGAGTGCATAACAGAAAAATAATGTTCGTATTTCTCAACCAAAACATATGTTGTGGGTACTCAAAAGAACCGTCTCAATGTTTTTAGCACCCAAAACATATGCTAAAAATTATGGGTAATAAAATATTTACAATTTTTACGCTATTTTTTTTGTTAAACTAAACCTGTGTAAATATGCCAGATTAAAGAGACTAAGTCTGCAACTATGAACATTTTTCGATTTTTTTTATTTTCTTTTTAAATCATTTTTAAAAGTAGAATTAAGCTATGTTTTCACAATAAATGTGTTCACTATATCTGAAAACTGCACGGAAAAGTGAATTGTCTTATAAAAGCAGGTGTGTTGGTAATTATTTGCGTCCCTCCAATAATTATTAGACAGTTAATTTTAACATAAATGCTATTGTTTTGATACTGATAATTTGTTAAGATTTACGAAATTGGTAAAATGTGTACCTGATTTTTAGTTTTTTTACTGTGTTCTTGAAAAATAGAAACATTAGTTCTAAAATTAAAAGATCAAAAGTTACAGACTATGCAGCTTTGAGCTAACATGGTATAGGAAAAACAAATCCCGCCCCCAGAAACCATGCTTTTCGTTTAAGCAGAAACATTTGAACAATCTTACGAGAGGGCCATGTAACGACCGTTCACGCCAAATTATAAACAAAACTGCTTAGTACTTTGATTCTGACAAGAAGTTTTTAATATTTCAATTATTATACGTATTTGAAAATCGAACTCCTTCCACTGAACACCATGTTTTTGACGGTTCAAAAAATGCACAATCTTCGTAGAACCAATTGTGCAAAATTATTATACATTCTGGCCAGTAGTAGATAACTTTTTAAGATTTACCTCTTTAAGGTATAATTGAAGCTAACTATGTCCCCTGTCAGCCATGTCTTTTGAGAGATTAAAATATTTTTAACAACTTTGCTAGAAGGTCAGCCCATGACCATTTGTGCCAAATTATTTTCAAATCAGTCCAGTTTTTTTCCAATAAATGCATATAAGAAAAACTTATTCCACCCATCCTTTCCCACCCACCCCAAGTCGTGGCCATGTTTAGGACGGTTTTTGCTGCCATGGTGCACACAATTCATACAAAGCTTGGTGAAATTAGGAGGAGGTGTTGTTTAAAGCAAATTGATTTCTAACAGATGAGGGAAGATGGACATCAGAAGATCACAAAAGCTCACCTTTAGCCATTGGTTCAATCATGGAAAGCAAATAAAGACTAACAGGCCAATAACAGCATGCGGGCAAACCTAAGGTTGTATGTTGGCTGGAAAGTGAGTTAATATATATATATATATATATATATATATATATATATATATATATATATATATAACCATAGCCATAAAGGACGCAGTGATAAAATGCATAAATTTTATAAATAAAGGCACGCGAAAACAAAAGCACAAGAGAGTATGGCGCAATACCAAAATTGAGAAAACACCCAGAATTTATTTATTGTCCTAAACTTAAACATATTTACTGCAACATAACAGAAATTGGCCTATAATTAATAATACGCCCATTGCTAGACAAGAGAGAGAGAGGGAGAGAGAGAGAGAGAGAGAGAGCTAAAACAAATCACAGTTGAGCTATAATATCTAATCATCCTTTTAACTGTAACAGAACAAACAATAATGTAGATTCATGTAAAATAAGCTAATAATTAGTATTATTATCAGTTTAAACATGTATTATGTATATTACTCTATATAGGTAGAAGCATAAAGATTTTGCTAGAAAAATATATAGGAACCCTTTTTTTATCTGCCATGCTGGAATGCTCAATTATATCGAATTTTGGCCCAAAACACATCAGTGTCTATAACTGCTTTCCAGTGTTAGGTGGATCTTTAACCTGTGCAAGGGCTGTTCAAGAAATATACGGACAGATGCTGCCATTCTCTAGTTTTTGTCTGGAAGGCGTGAAACTTGCACATAATGATACCCAGAGAATTCTGTATGTCCAGTGAAAATTTGATACAATTGACTTCAAGCATGATCAAACGTCCGTTGTTATGGTAACGTTGGGTCGTAACACCCGACACAACGTCATCCAAAGTCACGTTGACGTCGCTTTATCCCAGACTGAGTATTGATTGTTTTTTCACATACCCTTCTGTAATTTCTGTCTAAAGGCATTCGTCCTTTTCAAGGTACTCCCCTTTGAATGAAATGCACTTTCTACACCTTTTAACCAATGAATAGAAACAGTTCTTTGTATGCGGATATTCCAAGGGAAGCGATCACAGACTGCACTGCCCTTTGCAAATCTGCAACATCATCAAATTGTCGGCCTTGCAGAATCTTCTTCAGTGTGGGGAACAAGAAGAAATCACAGGGGGCTAAATCAGGGCTGTAAGGAGGATGACCAAGCACTTAAATGGACAGTCTGTCGATCATTTCCTGAGTCGTAGAAGCCTGATGGCTAGGTGCTTTGTCATGATGAAACAGTATGGTCGGGAACAGGGGTGCTCGTTTCTTAGGCATGGCTCGAAGGAGATCTCTGTTCAGTACCTGTTTGTAAGAAATGCAAACCATAGGAAGCGATCTACTAAACATGTTATCGATTGTTTCCATGTTATAATAAATTCTTATCTAAAAATGTTAAATGTTGTTTAATTTCAAACTTACCTTTGAGTAGCGATTTGCTGTGACTGTCTGTCCTTGCGGAACGGCATGGCTAAGGATGATGCCGTGGATGTCGAAGAACATGATGAACATCTGTTTCTTCGTTGAACAACTGACTTTAAATTTCTTGGGTGATTGAGACCCTGGAGTTTTCCACATTGTAGACTGTTCTTTTGATTTCGGTTCATATAGACTGATCTACGTCTCGTCTGCGGTCACAATCCTACTGAGAAAATCTTCCCCTTCCCGTTCAAATGGCTGAACAAAATGCCTGCATGACTCCACCCTTTGAGCCTCCTGACACTCCGACAGCATTTAAGGGATCCATCTTGCACGTAATCTCCTCATATTTAAAGTCTCGTGAATTATAGTATGTACTGTCCCAACACTACAGTCTACCCGCTGGCTAACTTCTCTAATTGGATACGTCTGTCTTTATCCAGGAGTTCTTTGATTTCCTGAACTTTCTGCGACATTATTGATGTCGTACGTCCGCTGCGCTGTTCATCGATAACACTTTCGTATCCATTTTCATACCGCACGTACCACTAATGCAATGCTGTTCTCTTCTTTGCAGCATCGCCATATGCCTTGACCAACATTTCCATAGTTTCTTTTCTGTTTTTTCCATTGAGAACACAGAATGTAATCCCTGTTCTCTGTTCGACGCTCATTTTGATGCACCTTGTATAAACAAAATGGCCGCTAACGCTCAAATGACGTCATACGTTAATGTGACGTCACTGACGTGGTGTCAAGATTCAGCACCATACTGTGCTAAAGTTTTGAGGCGATATTGGATCAGACGCAAGAGATAGACGTCATTTTCAGAGAGACACAAGTTTGCGTTTTGTGACATTTTGGGCCAGGTGTTACGAGGTGACGTTACCATAACAACCATAGATTTATCATGCGTAAAGATAATGTCAGTAAAGTTACACACTGAGTCTAGAATTCTTTGGGCATCATTATGTGCAAAGTTCGCGCTGGTCAGTCAAAAACGGAGGGAATGGCAGCATCTGTCCGCGTATTTTTTGAACACCCCTTGTATATACATAATGTACCTACCTAAGAATGCTGTCACTGGATGATAATCTAGCTTCCATATTTGTGAATGATCCTGTGGAGCCTTGTAATGAATGGTGAAAGTAGTCTTATTATCTTCATCTAGTGGACTACTCTCGACCATTACAGGGTACATCTTGAAAGAATCCACCTTGACAGAAAAAGAATGCGGTTTAACATATGCATTTTGCCTTTCATCCTTTAGGAAGGACAGTGACTAACAGTGCAGGCCCAGATGAGATGCAGCATGATGCTGCATCTCATCAGGCTCTGCATTGTTTGCTATTTCTAAAGACAACTATACTCATGTCGAATGAAAACGCACCACCTACAAAAATGACTATATCTTTTTAATGGCATAGCATTTTATTTTTCAATTGCGTCTTATTGTACTGTAGCCATTTCGTAAGCTACTGATATGTCTTTAATACGAAATGATCGCTGATGAGCCGTGCAGGAAGCATTTAACAAAACAACCGTCAAAACAAAAAGTCTCACAGCCAGCAATCGAATGTGTCAGTATTTTCAAAAGCATTATTCTTGCAGTTTTCTGTGCATAAACTGCCAATAATCTCATAATTGGTAGCCTGGAATAGTTATCCTGCCTTGAAAGCGGCTATGACTTCACGATGTGACGTCACTAACGTCATTTTGACAAGCGCGTAAAATCGAGACATTCAAGAAATCTTTCTTTTACTGATGCAAAATTAGTGACAAGGGCGTAGCAAGAAGATTTCTAACTCATGATGTAGTCATTTACATAAATGGAGCGTATGTATCAACGTTTTTTTAAAAACGTCAACCTCTAAGAGCTCATATACACAAAACTAAGGGTATCGGCGTTGAGCTTATTCTTAGATAATACTGGTACCAACAGATGAACACACATTTTAAAAGATTTAAAATGCTAAGGTTGCGAAAAATGGCTGGCGACGCGCTCAAAGATGACGTCAATGATGCAACGTCATGTTTTTAGAAGATTTTGGTGACGTTTTGCGTGTCTCTGGGTTTGTACGACAGAAATCAGCATTGTGTAGATCATTAGGGCAGTAGAAACCGCAATTTAACTTTTTACTTCATTCTTTGCCGAACCACGCCATATCTAAGCTTACATAGTGACTTTGTTCGTGTTAATGTAGTGTTAGGTCATGCGTGTCAACTGTGAAAATTGTGGCGAAAGGACAGTCGATCTACTGGCAAACAGAAAACGTTTAAACGAGACTTTTAGGTCTTTTTGTACGCTCAAATTGCGATTCACGCAATTTGGAGGCGACGTTACGTCATGTGTTAAAGGAGTCACTGGAATTGAAATTTTGGTGCGAAAACATTGCATTTGTCCTAAATAATATATATAAATAACACAATTTTGCACAGCTTTTGATAGGCCATGACTATGCACATCTGAATAGTGGTGCGTTTTCATTGGACATGAGTATATATTCAACAAGCGAAATGTTTTAGAATTTCCATCAGCAGGCCTTACTAATGAATAACAGACAGTTCCAATGTAATAAGATTAGTAAGATTGAAATGTCTGATCCTTTGCCTACTGGCTAATTTTGCATGTTTTTTATAGGCTACTATTTTCCCCCAGCTTTTTCGAAAACATGCCTTGAGGAATACTATCAGGGTGTCAAACAGTTCTTTGGGAAACGTCAGGCCGGTTCTGGATTCAAATTGTTTGCAAAAGTTAGCAGTAAACGACACTACTAAGCAAAGAGTAAATCAAACATAAAGAGTGTTAAATTTTCATGAGAGGTTAGAATTATTACGTTACACAGTGCAAAAATATTTCATGAGGGTAAGAGACCAGAAAATATGTAATGGAAACTGGCCAATAAATAAAAAAAAAGTTTGATATTAGCACGCATTATATGTGAAGCATGACAACAGGTTGAGCAAGGATTTTACATGCTTGTTAGGGGTTTCGTCAAGGGGAATGTCTAGTGCCATTTTGTTTTTTCTATGTATGCTAATGATTTAGAGGGAAAAAACTTGTGGGGATGGTTTTGCAGTATTTAAAGTTGGAATGTTAAAACTCTTTTTGCTTTTATACGCAGCATATTGTTTTTTTTCAGAATCTGCAGAAGTTTTGCAAAAAAGTTAACATATGAGTTATTCGTTATTGGTTCGAAGATATACAGAGGGACGATGCAAAATACACTAAGCTTATATATAATATGATGTTAAACAATTTACAAAATTTTCAGCTGAGTCATCTTTGGCCAATCTGTAAAGGCAGTTCCACACAGGGTGGGGAATTTCAATATGTTTTGAGTATCTTCAAAATGATTAACAGACACTTTTATACAGGGTTGGGATGATGAAATTCATAAGTCAGCATGGGCTAATACATATAAATTAATATCAAATTTTAGTTTAAGGGTTGTTTAGATTTTGTGACAATTCAAAAGTTTAGATATGCATTTACTTGACAAATCGTGAAGTCACATTGTTTAGAAATTGAATCTGAATGTTGGCACAAGCCTATCAGAACACCAATCGAAGGAAGAAAATGTCTTTTTGTAATTGTTTGGAGGATAAATTACACTTTGTATTGAAATGTCAATTATATCAAGATTTACGCACCGAATTTATAAAAGAGTACATTTGGAATTAGGCAATATACCAAAATTTATTGAGTTATTACAGTCAGAAAACAAGAAAACTATAAAGAATTTGTGTGTATACAGATGAAAAAAATTAAAAAATGAAATTAATTTTTATACTAAAGAGCTGTTTTTCTTCTCATTACAGAATTCCTGATCAGTAAACCCCCCTTGCATTCTGGAGGATTTTTCCCGAACATATTGATACCATAGAATATGGGACTACCCATCGTATACATTGAGGGGTATGGGTTTTCTGTCCTTGGGGGTTGTTTTAATCTTAGCAAACATTGCAGACCCTCATTTATGTAGCTTTATGCTGCATTTTATCTGAGTATTTACTATTTACCTGAGTACCCATTTAGGGCAGTATACAGTATACAAAGGGTTAAAGACACATTTTTATCTCTATGTAACTTCGGTACCCCAAGATGATGGCGTGTAATAAACAGTCCTCGGGGCCTTAGCTCACATCAAAGACAGTCTTATCTTAGTGGTTATGAGGTTATAAAAGAGATTAAAGATATATCTGTGTTGGGCCAAAAAAGGATAATTGGAATACAACAGATAAATTATAAATTTAACTTTGATGCTTTATATTGATTTATAATAATAATAATAATAATAATAACAATAATAATAATAATAATAATAATAATAATAACAGAGGTATTTTAAAATTATAAAGAATTTATTCATCATATGTTCAAATGAAGTGTTACAATTAATTCTTTGTGGTGTTGATAAATTGTTTCTTCAGCGGTACTAGAAAGAAAACAGGTTTCCGTGTTTCATCCCAAGATCATGAATTTCTAAAATGGAAATTTCCAATTAGTGAATTGGCCATAACCATACTAGTTATCAATAAATAAAAGATTGACCATAAGTAGATTCTCCTTCTGTGGTACTAGAAAAAGAACATGTTCCATGTTTCATCCCGTTAGATCCTTAATTTCATAAAATGGAATCTTCCAATTTGTGACTTGGCCTAATACATATTAGCTATCTCTGGGTACATTGCTCCTTTAGGAGCAGGCTGGCTGCGACTATTTTGTAAGCAAGGTGCAATATTGCAGTGACTAAATCAATCAATCAATAAACTCTTTATCTGCGGCTTTTGTCATCTGCTGATAACTATTGCAAATGGTTTTGATCCAGATCAGGATCAAAATGTTGCTTCTGATCTGGATCCAAACCGTTTGACACACTGATAGTGTTGCTGAAAGAATTATTAGAAAAAATCAGTTACTTTTGCAATAAGTCAGCAAACAACAGAAGCATTTACAATTACCCAGAATGCAGAGTTAAAATATGATAATTTCAACCTGTGACCCTTTCAGACACATGTACAAATTGGACAAATCCTTGTTTATTGTATCAATATGTATGAAAAAATCCATCGTAATGAAAATGATTACATTTGCAAGGAGTGTGTTTTCATATCAGAATTCCACTTTACGAAACCAAGTCTGCTGTTTTTTTAAAATATAATTTTGTAGGTTCTCTCCATTGCTTCCAGATTATTTGATTACATCAATTTGAGAGTATTTTACCAGATCAAAACAGTTCTTAACCAGCTGCATCATCTAATAATCATGGTCCACAGTAAATTGATATTAAAAAAACTACCTTATAGCATTATTCATTATACTCCGGATAAATAAAAAAAAAAAAAAACTTTAACAATTTAATGCAGCCACAAATCAAAGCACCTAAATAAATAAATAAATAAAAGAATAAATAAATAAATAAATAAATAAATATTGTTTTTCCCCTTTTAGCACGTTACCATCCTATTCTAAAACATTAACTTCCCCATATCTGCACCACTGCTGGTCAGAGAGACAGATACTCACTGATAGTTTCTTTTCTCTGCTCTGCATATTCTAGTGGTCTGTCATTAGGATATTATGCAAAACAAATTGTGTCTTTAAGTAAAGTAACATTTTTGCAAACCACATATGCATATTGGTATTATCCTTGGTTTGTAAATATTTAAAAGTAAGTACATAATACTATTACAATGATAAACTTTTTTTCTACTTACAGAGCTGTCAATAACCTCAGTTGTTTGTTGTTGGGTTACCTTTGGGGTTGGTAATGGTTTTGTTACTTCCAGCGTATCGGTTGAGGTCTCATTCTAGTGAATGAAAATAAACGAAGATCACATATAAGATGCATGGAGAGCTGAGTATGTACAAGCAGTCTGGATTACCTCTCCCTGTAATTTTGGCGACTAAATAATACTAAAAGATCCAGAACTCAAAATCTTAAGCATCATTTGAGCCGCAGCATATGATTTCCATCAATGTGGCATTTTGAATAGTGTAGACTCAGACGAGCCTCTGCAGCCTCCTTTTAAGCTAAGAAACTCCAAATGGTGTTTGGTCAGTAGCTTAACACTCATAGAATATTTAAGGGATGAGCAAAGGCTTTGATCAGACTGCGCGTATGCACAGGCTGATCTGAGCCTTTGCTGGTCGCACATATCACATTGTTGGAAATCTCATGCACTGGCTCATTTTATACCTAATAAGTGTTTACTATAGAATCTTGACTTGTTTCAATCGCTGACAGTTGTACATTTCATCTAAATTTAATCTGTCAAAATGCACCTGATTGTTGACCAATCACTGGCGTGAGCTTCATTCCCATTAATACACGACAGCAGACGGCTGCATTGCCATTAAAGCCAGGAGTGCTGGAAAGGAAGGTATATAACAATAAGGATATAACATTCTTTTCCGTATTAACGTTTGCCAAGCCTAAGTGTGATAATTTGTTGTAACCCGAACTCCAAACATAATACACAGAACATTATGTTTTATGCTCTTATTATATAACCAGACATCTATGGGTTAACCACCTTTTTCAAATTCGCTTTTGAATGTGTGGTAAATTCAGACATCTGGTTTGTTCTGAGAGCAATATTGTTGTCATCTCATGTCAGGTTTGTTTCTTAGAATGAACCAACTCTACACATATGTAAATAGAATGAACCAAGATACATCCAATGCACTATCAAGGCGCTTTCAAGTCTCTTTTTGATAACTTTGTGAAGATTTATGGCCTAAAACGCTAACGAAACAAAACCCAAGACATTATATTAAAAATTCCTTGATGATGTTTGGCTCACTTTGCTCATGGCGAAGTTATTTGATAGCCCATTGGTATACTTAGATAAAAACAATAATGTCTTGAAAGTGTATTAGTAAACTGATTTACCATTCCTGCACTTTTCGCCACTCACCAGCCAAACTTTGTGCCGTGATAGTATTTTCTATTCAAATATTTCTGACCAATAGAAAATAGATTTGGAAGTAATAAAGGTGGCACAGATCAGGAATCAATACAATCAGTACCACACCTGACCCAGGATACCACATGGGAAAGTGACAAAAACCCAATTAAACATCACAATCAAGAGCCAAGAGGTCAGCCACGTGTATTGAATTATATTATCTCTAACCAAATTCTATTCTATTAGCTGGGCCCACCGTGGCTCAAATTGCGGTTTTCTTTAACTCTGACTATCTGAGAGTCGTGAGCCCTTTCTCTGTTTCATCATAGTGCGTTAATTTGATATTATTGTTTCTCTACGATGATACATTGCAGTAGTTTGGAATCATCCATGCGAACTTAACATTTTTGTGCCTCAACAACAGCAGAATCTAGGGCGATGATTTGGTACCAGTAAAATGCATTTAAGCCCCCCAGTGGCTTTGGCTGCTAACCGTTCTAAGGCGGTGGTTCTGTTGTTGATTCGCTGCTGATGGTTACTCCCATTGTGGAATTCTATAATTGTTCTGTTTGTTGTGCGTTACTTTGTGTCTAATCTAGTTTTGCAATCATCTCGATGGGGAAGAGAGAGCTGGTTGCTTTGCTTTGTTTGACTTCCTGGTGTCTCGTGATTGTTGTGTGGCTTTTCCTGACGATACCATGGATTTGTCTGCAGTTTGTGATTATGATATTTCCTGATCATACTCACTTACTATTTATATTGGAGGAAGTATTTGAATTTGTCTCTTCTGTTTCGGTTTGTTATTTTAGTTCAATTGTTCAATTATGTTAAATGTTGAACAGGCGTTTGTTCATTAACTATTAAAGTTTTAAACATAACTTTGCTTTGCAGCTTATTTGTATTGTCATGTTGTTTTGAGTTGGTAATTTTATGTGGCTTCACATGACCTTAATAAATGTGTCAATGTCTTTTGTTCTGATAATTTATGCTCAACTTTTTCATATATAAAGCACAATATATTTAACATTGGAATCACTGTGCTGTTCATTTCTAGCAATATAAAGACTCCATTTTGTTAATCGAATCTCAGAAACACTTTATTTACACTCTTTAATTTGCCTGTAACACATACAAATCAGCATATAAAACAGCTTCCCAAAACAAATACATTAATTCAATTCATTACAAGCTGTTTTCGTGTTTGTGTATTGGTTTTCAATCGCTTAAATTTTACGGATCAAATAAAAGATTTGGCATAACTGCACTTCGTGCAGATTTATTGAAAAATATATGCTTACAATATGTTTACTGGTCAGACCTTGTTCTCCTTTTTTGTGACATTGATTTAAGCCAACGCATCTTGTTAGTGTCTTGGTAAGTGCCTTGGTATTGTTTTGGTTAAATTTCCTTGTTAGTGTCTCGGTTAGTAACTTTAAAGTATTTTGATCTAAGCGCCTTGATAGCGTCTTTGTTAGTATCTTGTTAGTGTTTTAGTCAAAGGGCCTACATAGAGCCTCGTTTAGTCCCTTGATAGCTCATTTGCATATGAAAATAACTTATGTACTATCATGGAAACATGCAAACATAATTTTGATAGAGTGTTGGAGTAGTGTTTTGGTTCCTTGTTTTCTTTATATAGGTAAGCAAATAGTAAAACTCCTAACAAGTCTTATCTGTTTGTATCTAATTGTTTGCAAATGATATGCCAAATTCATGTTTTCCAAAGTTACATGACTGATCATACATGTATTGTATTATTACATTCATTATCAACCATAATCGCTAAATGCTTAATTATGTGTACTTATCATATTTAATTTTATAAATAAACCATTGCAATACAAATATCAATGCTAACATTCACATACCTTTTTAGCTGAATCTTCTTTAGATTTTGAACTCAGTACCATGCACATTTGGCCTAAGGCTTTCCAAACCTAGCAGCGAGAAGATAAAACGACAAACATATAATCTTATAAATAAAATTAAAACTTTCATTACATTTAAAATATAATCTAGAACAAAGATTTGATCACACCAAATAAAAAATATCTTTGTTTAGAGTAACCGGACCCTACCTAAACATACTGGAAAAACCCATTGTTTTCATGTTTTCTGGAAAAATATAATTTTTATGTATTTTGAACGGCGAAATGCATTTCAAAATGCATAAAATTATTTTTTTTTCAGAAAAAAAATATGTGTACCTACCTAAATTTTCAGACCCCTTACTCGAAACACACTTATTATTCTTATTAGGCCTCAGCAGAATATATTTAAGCCCGCTTTCCATTGGAGACTACAGCTGTTGATTTTTCTGAGGCATGGGTTTGTTACTTTTTTTTGCTCCCATCATGCGTAGGGGCATCGCGTTTTGTCTTGGTTTTAAAATGTAGTGGTCTGTGTCCTATATTGTTTGGCAATCATAGCGTTAAAGCCTCGGTCACACGAGGGCTAAAGACCATGTTGCGACCTGTGTTAGACCAGTCACGTGGTAAAATCGCAAGTAGATCTCATACGAGCGCGCGACAGGTTTTAGTGATTGGGAACAGCAATATTAACAAAATAGGTTCCAGAGAGGTCTTTGAGCATTTTCATGAACCTGCTTTTGCAGAAGATGGTAGCAGCAGATGTATACATGTCTTTAAAAGCGTTTTGGTGCTTTCACAAGTAGACAGGATAAAATTGCAAAAATAAGGTGCAAGACTGTCGCACGTTGGATTTTATTGATCGGGAGTGATCGTGCGAGTAAAAAACATGAAAATGGGCGGGGCGGAGAGTTTTGAACAAATCCAAAAACCTGCGACCGCGATCCAAGATCACAGGTATGATAGTAGACTGGAATCAGACAAGTAAATAAAGCAATTTCAAAAGTATGCACACAACTATGTAAACCTCCACTACGACTTTACCAATATCTTCAAAAATGTCTATATTATACTTTATTGTAGACAAATGGGCAGTAATAAAGTACCAAATATATATGAGTCATGACACGTGATTTCCAACAATGTGGCACTTTGATATATGTGTAGACTCAGACGAGCCTGTGCAGCCTCCTTTTAAGCTTAGAAACTCTAAATGATGTTTGGTCAGTAGCTTAACAGTCATAAAATATTCTAGCGACTAGCAATGACTCTGATCAGACTGCGCGTATGCGCAGGCTGTTCTGAGCTTTTGCTGGTCGCACATACCACATACCACATTGTTGGAAATCCCATGTCACGGCTCATATGTGTTTGGTAGTTAGAAGTCTTGGACACGTTGTCTGAAACCAGACTTATTTTATGGTAGTGTTCCATGACATATGGTGTGTGTGCTGCGTGTACATACGCAATGTTCAACATCACATTGATCATATCGTACTCAAAGCAGCTAGGAAAGAGATTTTGGTATTTCACATTACGTGAACAGCTAAGGCTCAGACAAGCCCGCACTTTTGAGACAAAAACGCCGGGTTTGGTCTCGATCCAAACTGTTTAGTTATTGTTGAAAGATTGGTTTACATGTAGAAACAGTTAATCTGAAAACACCTCGAAATAACAAAATGTTCTGAAAATTTAGATCAGCTTCGTGACTCGGTTTGAAGTAGGAAAGTGGCGTTAGAATCAGATCAAAACATGGATAATGCTTACTGGATAGTTGAGCACTGCAATAGTGCGGCTTTCCTGACGCGGTTCATAGTACATTTATATCATATTCAGAAAAAAAGGAATAGCAACCTATCATCTACTTTATGTAGGGAGTAGATCAATAGGGGTCGAGGTCATCCTCCATTAACCTTACAATCAAGCCATGCAATGTCATTCATAACCTCTTACGATACTTTGGTATAAAATGTCTGAACTGAAGGAGCCAAAATCATAAAGCCTTCAGAGACAACATGTTAAAACGCAAGATTACAAAAAATCAAGTATCAACTTAAGAAAAATAAATCCCTACATGCTAGGTAAAGTATGACTTTTCAAAAGTGTCGCCTTTTGATGTTTCTTCAAAATGACATTTTTTAGAAAAATAACAAAAAAATCAGGAATACCTCAGTCAGTATCAAACAGTTTGAATCCAGATCAGGTCAGATGTCAGTGATTTTATTTCGCCATTTTTGACGCTTTATATGGGAGTCATTCCCAATCCAAAAATGGCTTTTTTCCCAATTTCATGTATTTTAGTTCTTATTTTCCCATTTTGTATTATTTTATTTTTTATTTTTTTATTATATATTTTCCCAACTGTGAAGGAAAAGGTAGCTTCCCAAAATCCCAAATAAATTCACTGGATGTGATTGTTGGGCCCGATCTGTTTAGGAGAAATGTCAAGCCTGATCTCGATGATTGACACCAGCAGATAAAGTTTCTTCTTTTTTGCGACATTTTAATTGTTTTAACCTTGTATTCACTTAATGGATTCTTCCTCCTGATTAGATGCATTAATTTTGGAACGGTCCATTATATATATAGAGGGGTCACAGCTTATAATTTCAAAATAAAATTACATTTCTTTCTTTTCGGAAAAAAAATATATTTGTCTGCTGATATGATAACGGTGCTTAATTTGTATCCCCCAAAATCGGTCCTTGTAGATATCTATTTACATAGTGTGTGTATGACAGGAGTGAAGTCTCACTTATACGGAGGTTCAAATCTTCGCTGCTCGCCTTTGCGATTAAGATTATAAATCCATGAGCTGGGTCTCATGACCGTTCGGATTATATCACAACCAATCGTAGAATGCATTTTTTAAATAACATTAACGGTAGGTCGTAGATAAATCCCAAAGACTGGTCCTTAGTAGTCGCGACAAGTCTTACATCTCTGAGATTCGTGACTAATCGCGCGATTCAGTGATCGCGCGATCTCGTGTGACCGAGGCTTGAGGAGATCTTCATAGGGCCAGTTAAGCAAAAAAATTCAGCGTAAAATATGTAAATAATTTCTTATCCAACAGTTTAAACATGTGTTTTGGGTGCTCAAAAGAACCGTCTTGTTGAGACGGTTCTTTTGAGTACCCACAACATATGTTTTGGTTGAGAAATAAGAAAAATAATTTTCAGTTACGCACTCTTATCTGGGGCCTGGATCTGGTTACTTTTCTTAAGCTGAAACTAGTGTAATTATTTAATATTAATTTTGCCGTTACATTTGAAAGTACTATCAAAACAATATTTGATTATATCCGGATGAACGATTTGTAAACCAGAAACGCGTATATCTATTATTCATTTGTGACCTCTCAGTATTGACCTTTGGTCGAGTCCATGATCCTGGGTTGAGCAGATAATTTACCGTTAACTGTTTTGTTTTAAAAATTCTTTATATCCTTAGAAGCTCTATAATTTATAACTCTCATTGGTTCAGTGGTTAAATCGATCTCCTGAAACACCCAAAATCGTGAGTTCGAACCTCAATTCGGACTTTTTTCTTGCAATTTTATTGCATGTATTGAATTTGATGTTTAGTTATTTTAATATAGGAAATTAAAATGATTTTTTCCTGCGTTGGGTACGAATCCCAGCATGGAGTATGATCATTCTTTCACCTGAAAATATAAAAGTTTAGCATATTTATTACATAGAATAAATCAATTTTATGTAAAGTGAAATCAACAGTAATATGCACGGCTAACGTTGAATGTTTGCCAATTTGAATGAAACCCTCTTCCATAAAAAAAGTGGTATAGCATGCCAGTGGTTAGGGAATGACATATGCATGCAAAATGTGATCAAAATCATATGGGACAATATTAGCTGTTATCGGTTTTATCTGCCCGATTATCTCCCTTGAATATTGACCACTCACGCAACTTACCTGTTGAAATCTGTGGCATCAATTACACAGAAAAGTATGCAACCCTTTAAATAAATTATTAAAGCTGCATAGTCTGTAACTTTTGATCTTCTAATTTTAAAAATAATGTTTTTATTTTTCAAGAACACAGTAAAAACACTCAAATTCAGGTAAACATTTTACCATTTTCGTCAATCTTAACAAGTTATCACTGTCAAAACAACTGCATTTATGTTAAAATTCAACTGTCTAGAATTATTGGAGGGACGCAAATAATTACCAACACGAGAAATAAACACCTATTTGATAAGATAATTCACTTTTCCATGCAGATTTCAGCTGTACTGAACATTTTTATTGCGAAAACATAGCTTAATTCTACTTTTACAAATAATTTAAAAAGAAAATAAAATTTTTCGAAAAATGTTCATAGTTACAGAGTATGCAGCTTTAATAACCAACTTGTTATTAAGCTGCCATTATTTTATAAGTTATCAAAAGAAAATTTAATGTTTTATCTTTATAATGATATAAACAATTACGAAATAACTTAATATTTAGTTTTGTCAAATTGTTCATCTTTTTGACTGGTAAAATCCCATTCATTTCTATGTAAACTGACTAAAAATGCCCTGGGTGAGCCTTTTATGACCCCAATATAATCATGTTCCGATATTTTCTCGATGTTTTATAAGTTATAAATGGTATCTTGATCACCCAACGATATCAACCATATAAGTTTCACAGAAATAAAATAAATTTTAGTTCTGTCATTTTTAGGTTGAAAATTGAGTTTAAGCGCCTTCTTGAAAGGGCGGAGAAAATGTCTGAGTTCTCATAGTTTGTGTCTATTATGCTTCCGCACTATTCAATATGCCGATAATGTCGAGAAACCTAAAATCATTTTTAAATAGAAATTTAAGGGGAAAACTTAGCTGAATGGGAGACAAGATAATGAAAAAAAATCTTAAAGGAAATTGTTAGAAAATAACATTACCATAACTTATCACACCGAAATAAAAATCGTTTTATTACAAGTTGCTTCAATTTATTTTTTATTTTAAATATAACAATTATTATTTTTATAATAATAATACTTATATTATTATTATTATTATTATTATTATTATTATTATTATTATTATTATTATTAATGCCTAAATTTATTCGAAGACTGTCATCTGGCAGTATATTCACACCGGTTAGACGGCAATCGAATACTCTTATATAACCGGCGAACAAAGATCAAAATATTTAGAACCAGAGTTTTCGATTGCTAATCGTGGCCCGAATGGTGACAAATGGCAATTTAAAACACTGTTTCTATCCGTTTTTTATCCGCGTCTGTCGATTGTTAAGAGCGTTTTCGATTGCCGCCTATTCGGTGTGCCTCTGGTGAGAAACAATTTTGAGACGTTCATAACGGGATATGCGATAATCCTAGGTGTCAGATAATCCCTCGGGCTAAGGTCTTATCTCGGTTATAAAATACTGATTTTACGGTTTTTACCGAATAAACGACTCTGCATAAAGTGTCCTGTGTAAAAGCCTTGGCATTCTACTAAAAACTTATGCATAAATAAATGGTGTGTATCAGATACCCAGGCTGATCACAGTGTTCGTGCTCTGTACACCCTTCCTACTAGTTTTGTCATGCGGCGTCTCGTTAGGGTCTATACTGTTCAGTATAACAACTTTTTTCGGTCATACTACCAAAACTGTCACTTCATGGGTAGATGTTCAGACTGCGCAAATGGTGTCGTTTGAAATTCTACTAATGTTTAGGCTTTGCAATTACAGTAAAAGATATGCATATATTATGACGAAGAGTACTAAAAATGAAGCAAAATCAACAGTCTAGATCCAGATACTTTATAACAAGATGTCTCTCCGTGCCTGTATTTTTGTAATAATTGAACATTTAAATAAATTGTAAACTAATAATTAAGTTTTAAGTGTTGCCATTTAATTCTTCCGGAGAAGGTTAAACTTGAACGAACAGCAAAGGTTCGGGTGAGATGGCACAGCGCGGTCAGGCCTGATGTTATGCAGTGAAAATACGACCAAAATAAATAATAAAATAATAAATTTTATAAAATAATAAATTTATAAAATGATAAAATAATAAATTAATAAAATGATAAATTATTCAATTTCATAAAATAAAGGGAAATCACATATAGATTGAATATTGTCAAAACATTAGAAAAGGGAAGTTAGAGCCAAAAGGAAAAGTGTTTGGTATAAGCAATTAAGGTATCTTAGTTTGTGTACAGTCGTATACAAAGAAGCATTTAGCATTCAATCGTTTTATTTACTTGCTGCAAGTTATGACAAGAAGTTAAGACCTCCTGTCCCAGAGGCGTACATTGCATATTTTGTGAGCTTAATAGTTCTTCTAATCAATTTAAACTCTTATCGCTTGTTTGTTGCGATAATTACCTACATGACACGTGTTAACGTAATGGTTCAATCTTGAGAGAAACCAAATTTGAAAAAAGTAAATAAATAAATAAACTATACTGAAGTCAGTTTTAATGAACAAATCTTTGTTTAAAATCAGCGTTTTTCACTGATAAATTTGATACCAAACTTGATGTTGGTTGTTTGACAAAGTTTGAAAACATGATTTTGATGCGAGAAATTGTGGTTTCCTTATATACTTAAGGAATCTTCTAACGCATACAGTAAACAATTTACTACAAACGCTTAATAATGTTAAAAGCATTCATTTTTTTTTGTTAAGCAAAAATTCAATATTATTCACATCATGTGTGAAAATTTCAAAACAATACCTCGGGTATTATGCAAACTACAGCTTATTAAATTTGAAAGGGTCAAAATCGGAAGTCACAAAAATTGGAATTTAGGCTAAAGTCTGCATTTCAGTGAGGTAATTACAATTTCATTTGTCATGCTGAACAATAGAAAATGTCATTTTGTAATAAGAAATGCATGAAATTCAAGGTGGGCAAGGCGTCAGATACAATTACGACCTTGGCAAAAAAATTTCATTGGTGAGTCAGTGCTTGGTGTTTGTCTTTGGATGGGCCCACTGTGGCTCAACTGGGGGAGGGTATATTTTAGCTCTGTCAGTCTGTGAGTTCAAAGCCATTTTCTTTGTTTCATCACAGTAATAATTTGATTGTTTCCCCGTGATGATACATTGGATAAGTAAGGAAGCCTCCACGCGAGCTTAACATTTTTTTGATTTTGACAACAGCATAATCTAGGGCGAAGATTTGGCCAGTAAAATTAATTTAAGCCCCAAGTAACTTCAACTGAGCGTTCTAAGGCGATGTGTATGTTGTTGTTGGTTAATTATTATTGTTGCTCCTATTGTTTGTTTTATTTTTTAACTTTGTCCTTGTTTTGTTGTGCAGTATACTTAGTGTCATTTCTAGTTTTGCAATCATTTCGCTGGGGAAGAGAGAGAGAAATGGTAGCTTAAAACTTGCTTTTAATGTCATGGGACTGGTAGTGCTATGTGTCTCTTCTTCGTGGTGCAATGGGTTGGTCTGCAGTGTGTGATTGTGGTATTTCCTGGCCATATTCTACCGACTTATTCCATGCGATTTTGAACAGTTGAAATATAAAAAGTCCACACTGTAAGTATCACCAGCCGGACTCTGCTGCTAGCTAGCAGAATAAATAGTTAACCATGGCTATCCTGCTCCCCTGATCTAAAGTCAATCGAGCACATATGCGATGCGATTGTCAGGAATAATTTAATTACTTGTGTGTGCGTATTGTCCGTTCACTTTTAAAGTTGAAGAAGATAGAAGTTGGATGTTTTTTTCTTTTTTTTTCATATTTTATGAATAATAGAATACAGACTGACTTACCTTTGAAAATGATTCATGTCTCATTAATCCATGTTACTTAATGGAATACATTGGACAAATTGCTATTCTGTTTTCCGTATTGATTTGGTGGGAAAATGGTAAATTTGCGACTTTCGTTTTTTGAAGTTTTCAACTCAAACTTCAATATTTTAAATACTCTTCGTCAGTTTTCTCTGAAAATAGACATGCATTACCGAAAAACATTGTTCTAATTTATTCCAAAATATTTTTTAATTCGAAACTCTAGTTTTCAAGAAAATGTCAAAACAAAAGTGTATGCGTTAGAAGATTCCTTAGGTGTAGAATTCAATACACCCTAAAGGCGTTTCAATAGGTTGAATTGGCTCAAAAATGATAGGTTGCAGATTTCAGTAGAAGTAGATTCAATCAGTAGAAATAATAATGTACATGGTGAATCCAAAATCTTATTTGCTATCCTAAGTGTTTGTGCTTAAGAACAACAACAACAACAACAACAGCAACAACAACAGCAGCGAGAAATACTGCTATTCTTAAGACGATAACAGTAAATATTGCCCACGCTAATTCAGCCTAAAAGAACTGCAACTGCGTATTTAGTAAACGTTGTATTGTTTTGTCTGCAACAACAACAACAACAACAACAACAACAACAACAACAACAACAACAACAACGACAATTGGTAATAATAATGATAATTATAATGATGATAATAATGATAATAATAAAAATTAAAATTCGGGTTTGAGTTTCAATATAATAAGGATTCATCAATGATGATGATGATGATAATGATGATGGTGCATTTTAATATATTTGGATTTTAAATTTATTTGTAAATTAATTTTGAAAATAAGGATTTTTAATAGATAAAATAAACTTGTTAAATTATTGGTATCTTCTGCGCATGTGCAGTATCAAGTAACGTGGTCACGCCCACATACTGGTTGCGCTTGGATAACTCAAAGTTGATTGGTTGTTACCACTTATGGCTAATCTTCGCGCCATGTCACGCTCGGACCCTTCCGTCGTTTTTTTCAGTCACTTTTGATTTGACCTTAAAAGAATAAACACGGAAAAGGAGTCTGAAATATAGTTTTGTTGTTTTAGGTAAGTGAACACTTTTAGGTCTAAAACTTCGCACCTTAAATTTGTAATTTATAAGTCTTAAATGAAATATTTTAAAGTCTAAGAATAAGTATGAAAGTAGAGCAAGACTGAAAGTAATTTTGATTTACGCATGTACGTTGAATGTATTATTCAGTTTAAAGAATGGTAAATGTTTCTCAATTTTCGAATGTTTTGCTTAAGAATTTGTCCATCAATTGCAGAACGTTAAGTCAACTTTATTATTTAAGCAGTCTTTGACTATTCAGTCTTACAAACAAACCCACTGACCAGCCTCATATTGAGGCTGCTGAGGTAATTGGTGGCAGTTAATGATAACAGCAGGGTAGGGCAGATATTTGCCTTCCAATGTGGTCACTAATTAAGAGCACTTGGCCTGGACTTAAGCTAAGAAGTTGAGACAATGTATACAATGTGTTCAATTAACATTTATTATTATCAGTTATTATTTGCTTATATATATACATTGTAACAACAGCATAGGCAAAGCAAAATGGACTTGCATGCTCATTGGCATTTAAAATGGAATTGAAAAACATCTTTATTTATATGTTTTATCATGTGTTCTTAGAAATGATTTAAAATACAATATGATTTATGCGCGTCTGTTTATGTGTGCTTTTTGGTCACCTGCTGGGAAAGGGCTGACCTCTTGGCTCTCGTTTGTGGTGTCTTCTGTGAGTTTGTCACTTTCCCATTGGTATCCTGGGTCAGGTGTGGTACTTGATTGTATCGATTCCTGATCTTTGCACCATTACTTACTTTTAATAGCTACGCAAACAACAACTATAAATCTGTAAAATAATGAGCAGTCTGATCAACATCATATAATTGGTATTGCTTTTATGATTGAGTGACTCAGTCACATTTACATTGCATCTATTACTGTTGCTCTGTCAAGACTAGTAATAACATTTCGCATAACACATACTATAATTAGACAGTGAGATCGTATTATATGTTTTGGTCAGTTATTGAAAGATTTAACAGTTTGGGATTTAGCCTACCTAAACTTTTTGTGGATTAATACATGTACTGTTTAATTACAATAGCAATAATCATGCATACATGAAAAAGAAATGCGGCGGTCGACTTTCCGAACCAAAAGCCGAATGGGCTCTGTTGACAGCCTTTTAATAACAACTAACATTTACTGTGTAGGGCCAAGATAGCCACAATGATAAAACAGGCCAATAATACGCAGGCTGATTTGCGTCTTTCTTGTTCGCATGGGCATTCCTGGATGATATTCAAACTCAAGATTTGAAGAAGAGCAAATAAATCATAAATTGAAAGATTGAACCCGTAAAGCGCCAAACACAAAAAAGCTGAATTTACAAACAATGTAGATGCAGATGAGTCAGCTGACAATGCGTTTTCATCTGGATCTAGAGAGTTTGCCCTCAAATCTTTGATTTTTCATCAAAATGCAGTTTATAGCTTTTATTAAAATTTACAGATCTATCTGGGCCAGTTTTTTTTTTTGGCGCTTTGCGAGTAAATATATTTGTTTTGCCAAAAAAATGGAAATACAACATATACCCGTGTCATGAGAAAATCTACTTTTTGCATATGCATGCATCTTACCATTTTTTTGTTTTTGTTATTTAATAGAGCCATCACTAATTTCTAAATAAAAATTTCAAGCCTCAATCAATCTTCTGTAGCTGTGCAGATCGGTTTGTAGCGGAACAGGCCAGAAGCACCGAAGATAGGTTTCTTACCATCAGGCTCATATTAAGAGGGAAATACATAGCAATGCTTTGAAAGTACTCCTTTTTGCTGACAGAGGCGGAGGGTCAAAGGTCCTGGGTCCATCCATGATTATCCGCAGACAGACGGCTACACTTTGGGAACTATGACCAATTAATAAGAGCAATGAGGATGGAAGATAGCTCTTCATTTTTCAATTACACGAGAATGGAACCGCCCAGAGTAGTCCTAGAATGCAAAAGAGCGACACCAACTTTAAGAGGACAAGTGAACCAGGCCTGGAGTTGGCCAGGACGCCAAGAGTGTGGCAGAGGCGCCAATGTTGAATATACCTAAATAGCACAGCATTGGTCGTAGCGAGAGCGTACAGAGCGTAACCAAACCGCGAAGAGCGTACAGGTAGCATAAGCGTAGCTGCATCACGGATGAATAACTCGGCGATTTCGCTACGATGTGACGGCGATTGTGCTACGGTGCTCACAATGCCGCCGCGATACGGCTACGCTCATGATGATCTTACTACGATGTGCCTACGCTTCCGTTGCGCTTCGAGTCCACAGCGATGTCGCTACTTAAATTTTCAGCAAGTCAAAACAGTCGTCGTGAGGTGGTGATCATGAAGATTCCAATAAGCTTCTACTACGACCTTGGCGCTTCTACTACGTTCTTGCCGTTTCTGCTGCGATCCGCGTCATTTTGACCAAAATTTCGAATTGAAGGGAATTGCTGTCCAGTGGAATGGGGGTTTAAATGAATAATATGAATATTTTGCACTGCGCAGGCTCAGTGGTGGTTTATCAGGTCAAGCTCAAACCAGCATGCCCAGCTACAGGGACTAGTTACAAAAGTGAAATTTCGGGCCTCGCTTCTTTAGCTATCGAATTTAGCAAAGAAAGAATAACGAATGCCCTGATCAGACTGGGCCGTTGCGAGGCTGTTTTGCTCATTTGTTTTTCGCATCCAACACCATCATGTTTTCTAGCATGTGGGCTCATATTTTAACATGCTACCCAGATCTTAGTGTTTGTGGTATTATTGAATATAAATTAAAGAACGCTTAAGGACCAGAGATGGAAACTTTAGGATAATAAAACTGTAACGATACTCATGCCCATCAATTTTAATATTTGTTTTGAGTGCTCAAAAGAACCGTCTCATTAAGACGGTTCCTTCAAGTACCACAACAATGTTTGGATTGGGCGCGACCAAAACTTTTATACAGCATTTTTTGCATTGATGATAATGATTAATACATTTTTGCAACAACGTTATTTGTTTATGATTAATGCATGAAAATACAGGGGTTTCATGAAGCAGCTCAATTAATGTCAAGAAGATTAATCAATAAATAAAATAAAGTTTAGTTGTATTAAATTCCATTTTTCCATCATCATGTCACAAAAAAGCGCAGCCGGTAACGTTTTTGAATACAGATTCGCGTCTTACTGCAGATCCAGGGGTCACATGTTTGATCCCGGCCCGGTCCCATACTGTTGTAAAATTGATCATGAATTTATTTCTAAGGTCATTCTCTTCCCTTCACGGGATTTATTAATGAAGGGTTGTTGTCAGTTACAAGAGAAAGTATGTGTTCGAATTACTGGAAGCTTGCCGAGGAAAAAAAGTGTGGTTAGGTGAAGTTCAGAACTGACCATCCCTCATGACCAACGCTGTTGACTGGAACGTAAACCAACGAAACAAAAAAACACAAAAAATATTCAAAAACACTAATTACAGGACATTTGTGTTCAATGCTTATTAAGTATATTTTATATGTTTGAATTTAGACAGATAACACTAGTTATATGCATAATACAGATAAGAATAGCAGTATGGTGGTGCCACATGCTGCTCTAAGCATGTCTGTTTCAATTAGCATATACTGCCACAGAGGAGATACATGCTGTGCGTTTATAGCCACTTAATTATCTTTCATGAACTGTATGGTTTTGGGGTCTCAAGGAAAATGTGGGTTTGTTTGTAAGACTGTATTGTTCATTTTTGCTGTAGACGCCCAAAATAAGTATGTTATTCTAAAACTATAACTTTCATGCATACACGTAAATTCTGTATAAACGGTAACCTCTTGTAGGCACACATTTAAAAGAACTGAGCTTTTTGAAAAGCATTTTTAAATAATCTTGCTTCAAAAAGCAATTGAAAGGAAAACTATTCGTATGGTCGAATGTTTGATTTATTCTATTTGTATCATGTATGTATATTACACTTTTGATTTGACCTTAAAAGAATAAACACAGAAAAGGAGTCTGAAATATAGTTTTGTTGTTCTAGGATCTACAGAGTCCATGTCATAGGGCATGCGACGTCTGTCCACCAGAGCCTAGAGCATGCGACGGCTTCCCGCCAGAGCGCATCTCCAAGAACATCTGGAGATGGCGCACAGAAGTCCAGAGCCCTCCAGGTTGTTTTGGGATCTACAGAGTTCATGCCATGGGGCATGCGACGTCTGCCCAGCAGAGCCTAGAGCATGCGATGGCTTCCCGCCAGAGCGCATCTCCAAGAACATCTGGAGATGGCGCACAGAAGTCCAGAACCCTCCAGTCCCAGCTTTTAACGGCACTACACTGATCCATTGCTGTTTGCGTTCCATATCTCTCAGTTAAATATCCCAAAATACACAGATTTAAACAAATCTCTTCACACCGAGCTGATCGGGACCAGTAAGAACCAGAACTGACCAAAAACATTTTATAATTTCAACCGTAAACAGCAATGGGACTGATCAGACTGCGCAGATAATTTACTATGCGCATATGTTGTTCCGAGAATTCATGCTTAACAGTGGCATCTGAGCAGTGAACACAAGAAACTGCGATGAGCATGTAATATATGCACAGACTGGCCTGCTTAATGTTCGCTGTTGGAGAGCTGAAACATAAAATCATGCAGTCGTTTTATGATGTGGTCATCTTATTGACACAGCGGGAACTCAGTGGGAGTTCGCTCATCTGCGTTAAAAGTGTGAATAGTTGATAAGGATTTGGCCTGAAGCGACTGTTCTCATTAATTTTGACTGCGTTATAATCCTGTATTATGATTTTAACTTGAAGCGAAGACGCTGATCAGACCCTTTTTGTCAAACTCAATGTTCTTTACCTCGGACCCAGTCCGAGTCTTTACAGATGTCGGCTGATTTTATTTTCGAAAAAAGTGTACAGTGTGGATCCAGATAAAGATCGAGCTCACCACATTTCTGATAATTCATTTACTGATTATTTTTGATAAATTAAGCCTGAGTAATTATCCGCTTACCCACTCTCAGTTTTGCAACCTGAACATGCAAATACTATGGGTACGTGTACTCAAAGAATGGTCTCAATGAGACGGTTCTTTTGAGCGCTCAAAGCAAATGCTAAAATGTTGGAACAATATTATGCTGGATTTTCTCTTATCAAGACCTATGCCGAGAGAAGACCCAAATCAAGCTGCGCATCAACAATACTGATACGGGTAAACATGAAACAAACCCGCATTAAAAAGTCTAGAGAAAACTGAAAAATGACCAGACCAGACCAAATAAGCACATTTGACCAAAAAAGTGGTCCTGTTAAAACCTTATTTGCCTAAAAAGTGGTCATGGCTGGACCAACCATACCGCCGCAGACGGCCTTGTTTGGTGAAGTTGTGTTATTTCTAAATCACTGCGGATGCGCAGGCTAGTCTGCGCATTTGTTGTTCGCAAAACCCCGCAAGACAGTTTTCTATCATCGAGGCCCATATAATGTTTTCTGAACATTAAGAAATTCAGTACTCAAGTGCTTATGTACTCAATTCAGAACACACGAATAGTGGACAAACATGTTTTACATTTGGAGATGAAAAATCTTTTTCTTGATTTCAATTAGTTGAGCATGCATACTCCAATTTGAACTATTTATGTAACATAAATGAAATTGGGTACCCTCTTAGACCTCTTTCGTCATATACACTCAATGCCAGACTAATACCATGGATACCTGGACTCAGATACAATCGATTTCGCGATATAGTCGCCGCGGTGTAAGGGGGACAATTGACTTATCGATTATCTAGGTGATCAAGAACCACAACTGAACTGTTAAGCCGGGCCATAGTTCTATTTGTATACTATGTGGTCAAGAGCTATGAACAATTTCACGAACTGCTAACGGACGGACGAGTGGACGAACTCAAATAGTGATTATAGTGCAGACCCAAGGGTCGCACAATTCCACTATTCTTAAATTACCTTTAGAAAAGGGTATCTTTAGTCTAGTAGTACTATCTTGCCAGCATTTAGGGACAGCGTGGCTGGTATGAACGTAAGTTTCATCGGTGTAACCCGCCTCTCTCAGCTACCTGACCATGCGAAGGTATCTGGTCCTGCTGAGGACTACATCTTGTCTCTCCATCAGCACTACTTTTTGATTCACCCCACAACGTGTGTTAGCAGACTTCGTATGAAGGAGACCTTTGCGAAGACGACCCTTGCTACCAGTGTAACCAATACTCTGTTTGAGCTCTGTACTGACGTTATCAAGGGTTGGCAGAACCTTCTTCAAGGAGTACATGCTGGCGATGGTCTTCCGTACAACACCCTTATCAAAGTCATCCAGTGACACTTTCGACGTAGATGACGGTGGTTGCTTTGGTTGTTGCTGCTCGTCCTGTGCCTTCTTCTTCTCTTCCACACGTTTCTGAGCGGTAGATCTGCTAACGCCAGTGAGTGCTGCTGTCCTGTCCCATACACGATTCAGTGACAGTTTCATTCCAGACTTCTTTTCCTCCATGCAGAACTTGTACACGTTTTCAATAATAGCTCCTGCATCGTCGCTGTATCTCTATACAAGCCTCGCCATTTTACTGAGTGAAGTCGCTTTACATGTGCATAACACATCAAAACATGTTTTTTTCTGCAAACATGTAAATCGCGAAAAATTTCCTGCTTCTTTGCGAAAGCAAAAAATAAAAAATAAAAAAAGTTTTACTGGGGCTCGAACCCTCACCCTTGGTCTCGAACCCCTACAGTCTTTGAGTACAACCGTTATACATACTGCGCCATCGAATCGCTGGGAAAGTTACCCTGTTATAATGAATAACTGCATGGCATAACGTTGTAACACCCCTATTTTATGGAGCAGTCATTATTGTTAGTGCAGTCACGCCCTGATGCTTTTAAGGCTATTATAAAACATAACAGTTCAGAAATACCGTTTATGGTCGTTTGTTGCATCCAATGAAAATTACATATAACAACAAAGGACCAAAAATAGTAAGTGAGCATGATCAGGAAATACCACAATCATAAACTGCAGACAACCCCCTGGCACCGCGAGGAAGAGCTGCTCAACCATCACGACACACCAGGAAGACAAATTAAGCAAAGCAACCAGCTCTTTCTTCCCCATCAAGATGATTGCAGTACTAGAATGGACATAAAGTAACGTACAACAAAACATAGAACAATTACAGACTCCACAAAAGGGAGTAACAATAAACAAAATGTCAACAACAACTGAACCACCGCCTTAGAACGGACAGCAGCCTAAGCCACCGGGGGGCTTAAATGCATTTTACTGGTACCAAATCTTCGCCCTAGATTCTGCTGTTGTTGAAGTACAAGAAATGTTCAGCTCGCATGGAGGCCATCTAACTAATGCAAAAATTATATAAAGGTTAGAGGCAAAGAGTTTGCCATTATTATAAAAATAGTGGTATATTGTGGTACATTTTAGAATCGCATGATGGAGGTTAGTAACTTAATGAGGGCCCGCAATGAATTTGTTTTCTAAAATTAAAAACTGATCAAGAAAGTTTGTGAAAGTGGAAGTGGAAAATTAAAAAAAACTAGAATACAAAAACCCCCATCACACCTACTCATCCCTGCAAAAGAGAAAACAAATGAATGAAAGAAAGAAAGAAAGAAAGAAAGAAAGAAAGAAAGAAAGAAGGAAAAACAAAACACACAAACAGAAAAAGAAAAGCATCTGCATAGCGTTAATAATACCTATTAGGTTGCGACACCACACTAGACTATTATTGATAGATGAAACCTATTATGACTAAATCTGATTCTGTTATAGAGGTAACAGCCATACTCTTGTCACAAATTAAATGAGTATCGCATATAGGTAATAAGGATAAATAATGGCAATGGTAAATATATCAGATTCATGTCAGATTCAATCATAAAACCTGAGTACACACTGGTAAATGTATACGTCGATTTGCTGGTATTTACACGTATTGCCGGTACTTCATAGACCGGAAGTGGTAGATATTGGTGTTAATACGATATAGAAAAACATGCCATTTGCCTAAAGGTCTATAGAATTAGATCGTTTTTAAGTATTTGGCATGTACATGGCGATTTATGTAAGCACTTAGAAATAGATTCGAGTACCGATCATCCAGATCGGTACTCGAATCTATTCCTAAATGCTTACATAAATCGCCATGCACATACCGAATACTTAAAACTGATTGAAGTCTATAGTCCTTATGGCATATGACATGTTTTTCTATATCGTATTAACGCCAATATCTACCACTTCCGGTCTTTGAAGTACCGGCAATACGCGTAAATACCACCAAATCGACGTATACATTTACCAGTGTGGAGTAGACAAACCTGTTTAAGTCTCCTGTTCTGTTTCTTCAAAAGCTTGTTAGTTACCATTGATTGTTTCAGCAGTGATTTCGTAGTTGCTAACTCTACAGCCATTTCAGAATCATGTGAGGGCCCTAGAGGCTACAAAAATAAAGAACAGTTTAAAAATGGTTCTTTATTGGATTAAACATAATTTATTTGTGTACTTTGTACAAATAACACATATATAAAGAGAGATATACCAAACAATGATAGTATACTATGCATGCTATATAGAAGAAAGTCGTTTGTTTTTGTGAATCTGTATCCCATAAATTGGGCCGCAACGCGAGAAAACCTGTCTTCGGGGGTTTGCGAACAACACAGGCGCAGACCAGCCTGCGCATCCGCGCAGACTGATCAGCGCCTTTGTTATTCGCTTTTTGGAATGTATCATATGTAAACTTGGTTCGGTTGAAATTTCAATTTTCTAGCTAGTCTCTGTAGCTGAGGTGACTGGTTTGAAATTCGCTTTGTCGGAAACCCCGAAGACAGGTTTTCTCGCGACGAGGCCCAATTCATTCTTGATAGCTCAATCCGAATAACTCAAAGAATTAATTTAGTGGGAAGAAATTTGGGAAACGTTGGATTTAGGTTTCATATTTTGTACATTTCACGTGTGTCGACAATGTAACAGCAAATTAGGACATTATGTTTATTTCAAAGCGTATATAGTGTATGTGATCTCAGTCATTTTGGTGCTCAGATAATTGAATCTTCTCAATTTCCGCCTCCCCGACCCCAATCAAGGAATTGAGACATATAAACAGTTTTGGCTTGTAACAGTTAGTTTATCACATTTGACATAATTAAATTTGGCGAGTGCAACGCCAAATGTAATAACGCCTAATGTAATAAAAATAGTTTATTTCATTTAACGTGTATTACATTAACGGTTGTCACATGTTTTTCTTGATAGTCGACATTAAAACCATATCGATATCTTCCACTTGTAATCCAAATACATCATTAATCGATTCATTCGATTTGTCTCAACGCTAGTCAGAAAGGTTGTACGTGAGTGTCAATCGAAACAAAATTTAACATCCGACGTATAACGTAAAAATTATATAAATAGCATTAATGTCAAACACAACAAACATGAATAACATCATGGTTTACCTTAGGGTTACCAGCTTCTTTCTCGTTGAGCTTTTTTACTGTGGATATTTTCCATGGCTTTTGCTTACGCTTCTGAGTGTTGATATTCTTAAACGCAGGTGGATCGATGGTTTTCCGCTTCAAAGAAATGAGTGCATACAGAAATTTAAGAGGCATAAGTGTTAAATATTATACTTGAATAGAACAATGATAATACAAAAAGAACAGTCCATGCTTTTTAGTCGTGGGAGCACATAAGGACAATTAAATAGCTTTGACATACCATTAATGTGACTAACGGAGTAAATTATTTCCAGGTAAGCAAATCACTTAAACTTGTGCACCCATAACAACACACACACACACACACACACACACACACACACACACACACACACACACACACACACACACACACACACACACACACACACACACACACACACACACACCAAAAAATTACTCAGATATTTTGAAGTACCAACAACACGCATTTTGTTAGGATTAAGCCATAAGTATCGCACACTTAAATTTGAAAACTTTCACAATTATGAGAAGGGTGGCAAAATTAAATCACTTTTGACACTGCTAATGTGTTGGACAAAACTACGAGTACAATTATTGATAATTAGTTGATGAAATGTGAAAAATATATCAAAACAATCCGTGCTGAAAAGATAACTTTAACAATTTAAAAGGCGGCAAATTCTTACCATTCTTTTTCTCTCATTTTTGGAATATTTCTGCTTCCTTGTCTTCGATTTATTAATCTCTTTACCTTTAAGTGCCTTTGTTTCCACAATCTGAAAGCGTATTGATAACTATATTTAATCCCTTTTTATTCTGGTAGATTATCCTATACATATTGATACTATTATGTGGAATTGTCCATTTGGTATTGTAAGGCGTTGCCAGTCCAATTTTCTATAAAATGATGTATTTATGTCCCTGAAGATTAAGTTGAGTGACTATTGCCAAAAAGTTGCCTATTTCATAGAGTAGGTGGTGACCATAGTACTACATTGAATGTTGTATACCAAAATGTTTGTCATTCCCTGAAGTTTATGAATCTGCCAGGATACAGTAGCCATTGTTGGTGAGAGCTGAGAAATCCAAGATGGCGTCCAAGATGGCCGCCAGAAATAAATACAAGAGGTTGTGGTATATAAATATCGTTGTGATATATATATCGTTGTACTGATTTTATGTATTATAATTCATCAAATTTATGATATTTATTTGTGTAGTGTATGTTTGAACTTTTTAATGATGCATTTAAATATGGTTTCAATTTCAAGGTCAAGGCCAAATTCAAGGTCAAATACGATAAATAGTGAAAAAAGTGCTTATTTCATAACTTTCTTTTGCTATTGTATCAAAGTTAACTTAAATGGGAAGAATTTTTTAAAGCAAAGTAAACTAGAATGTATAGGCTTTAAATAAATTAAATGAAAATTAAATTTTGTTGAATTTCCTTGGAGAAATTCAAGATGTCGTCTTGAGACCCCTTATCAAAATAATAGAAAAAACAGATCTATAATCTTTTTAAAGTGATTTTTTCCATTTTCATTTTAAATGTAGCCATTATAGTATTACTTATCTTGATTCATCGAATTAATGATTTTTGTAGTATATGTTTGAACTTTTTCGCAATACATTAACATATGGTTACAATTTCAAGGTCAATGTCAAATTCAAGGTCAAACACAAAAATAGTAAAGAATGCTAATTGAACATTTCTTTTTGGTTTTGTAACAAAGTTTACTTAAATGGGAAGAAGTATTATATAGCAAAGTAAACTACAATGTATAGAATTTGATCATTTTAAATGAAAAAAAAAAAAAAACTCTTTTACATTTCTATGGATATTTTCAACATGGCTTCTTGAGACTTCTTATCAAAATAATTGAAAAATACTTTTTTTACCAAATTGACTGTTTTTTTTTCCTCATTTAAAATGTGGTAATTATAACATTGCATGCTGAATTGTATATCAGCATATTTCTAATACCATAGAGTTTATAAAACTACAAAGAAATGGTGGTATTTTATGTTGTTACCTGGAAAATCCAAGATGGCGTCCAAAATAGATTCATATTACATTTGAATATTGTTTCAATTTCAAGGCCAAAATAACTTGAAAAAACTATTTGTCAACATTTTTTTTTCAATTTTATTTTAATTGTGGTCGTTAAATATTTACTTGCTAAATTATATGTCAGCATATTTCTTATAGCAACATTTCTGCAACAACGCATATTGGAGCTGGTACATTATGGTGATTTAGTTATAAATTCAAAATAATTGTTGGGTGACCCATTTAAAAAGACAACCGATTGTTATTAGTAAGTGGTGGTTGATATCATGAGAGAGTCTACATACCTGGTTGTAAAATCCAATCACAGTTTACAGCTATGAATTTATTTTTAATTGCATGATGGTTGGTAAGGCCTCAGAGACAGTGACAGAGCGTTCATACCTGATGGTTGTCTTTGGCTGGGACCACCTTGGCTCAGATTTTCTTTAGTTCTGACTATCTGTGAGTGGTGAGCCAGTTTCTTTATTCTGTCATTGTGTGTTAATTTAGTTAGATTGTTTCTCTGTGGTAATGCATTGCATAAGTTAGGAATCTAACACGTGTTTTTAATAATAACAGAACAAAAGGGCGAAGAGTTGACGCCAGTTAAATGCATTTAGCCTCTCATTGTCTTAGATTGCTGTCTGTTTAAAGGTATTTGTTCTTTTGTTTATTACTTTTGTGTGGATTCTGTGTTTAGTCTTTGCTTTGTTATGCACTACTTAGTGTCCATTCTAGTTCTGCAATCATCTTGATTAGGAAAAGACAGCTAGTTGCTTAACTTCAATTGTTGTGCTGATGTCTTGTTACTGTTAGTCCTCTGTGATTTTCGTCACAATGCCATGGGTTGGACTGCAGTGTGTGATTGTGTAAAACTATCAATTTGTAGTAACTATTGTTGCCTAGTAAATCCAAAATTGCGTCCCAAATTTATGAAAATGTAGACCTAGTAGAAAGTTGTAAATGAAGCTGTAAAATCTGAATATGTGACTGTAGGAAACCAAAAGTACATAATAATTGTATTTAATGAAGTAAAGCATTTAAATTCTGAAAATTAAGCCTCAAATTCAAAGTCTTAGGTTAATGTCAGAATTCTGTCATATGTGCGACATAACTAGCAAGCCTAATGGCAAAGGGTCATCAAGCATGAAGGAGAACAACAACCTTTAGCCATGGACACATCATTTATAATGTTACGCAAATAATTATTTTAAGAAATTAAATGAAATCAGTCAAAGCCTGTTTGCCCAAACGTCTCCCTTAAATCATGTACGTATCAAGTGTCTGTATCAAACTTTATTACAAAATTAAATGGTTCATCACATAATCACATTATGTTGCCCTACCGTTGCTGATGACATGCTTCTCATGGCATTATCTATAGCTGGCCTTGCTATCCTTCTGTGCATATGCTATGCATACTCTTGTAAGTGGCGATATGACTATTCAGCCCCTAAAAGCTCAGTTATTGTGTACAACGAAACCAAAAATAACTATCAAAAGTCAAACCGAGTTTGGTATCTAGGTAACAGTATCATAGCAGAAAGTGAAAATTATACGCACCTTGGGGTAAATAATAATAAATATCTTAGCAAGAAAATAAACATTCAAGATGCAAGCCACAAGCTAAAGGGTACTTTCCTCAGTCTAGTAAACAGTGGTATTTTTAATCATGGTGCTTTACATCCCCTCACTTGTAAAACAATTTATAAATCTATAGTTTTACCGAAAGCTCTCTATGGCTGTGGAAATTGGGATAATCTATCTGATACAGAAATTCTTACATTGGAACGTGCCCACAGGTTTTGTGTAAAACATATGCAATCACTTAATACACGAACACGAACAGACACGGCATTGAGTCTTTTGGGCGTATTTCCAATTGAAACTGATATAGACTTCAGGAAACTAACTCTCTTTGGACAGTTTTGTAGATTAAATTCAGATATTTGGGTTAAAAGAATGTTTCTCAACAGATTAACATCGTATATTGCCGAGTTTAATCACAGACAAGAAGGTTTTGTACCAGATATTGTAAGATTGCTGGAAAAATATCAGCTCAGAGATATTTTATCAACATATGTTGAAAATGGTACATTCCCAACATCGTATGCATGGAAACGCCTACTCAAGAGTAAACTTCACGAAAGTGCAATTTCCACTTGGGACAGTAGAACATTGACACACGACTTCAATCGGTTTAGAACAATACATTCTGAATATACACCACACTGGGCATGGTATTTGTCAAAAGAGAGAAGAACGCTTCTTTTCCCTAGCATTTCATTTATTCAAATGATTTCTCAATTGGCTGAGATGCCAATGGATAGCAAATTCTGCATGTATTGTAATGTGCACTATAACAATATTGTTGACCATTGTATTAATACTTGCGCCTATTTGGAAATGGAAAGAGCAAACCTATGGCTCGAAATCCTAGAAATTAGTATCCAGGCCTATATTTTTCTCTGCAATACAGACGGAAGTCGTGTGACTGATGTTCTACTAGGAATGGAAATTGCAGAGTTTGCTCGAATTTTGGGTGATAAAAGCGAGCAGTTCAAGATATGCTGCATTGTTAACCTCCACAAAATGTGGTGTAAGTATAAGAATATAGTAGCACTACTCTTTTGAGTGGTGAAACTATCTTCTGCGATAGTATACTGTGATAGTATAATGATTTATTATGTTTGTATGCATAATGCATTTAGCGTGTTTAGCTGTTTGGAAATGGAAACTTCGCTCCTTTCTTTCCTTCTATTGGACTTTTGGAAGGGATTTTCCGTTATGAATCGATCGATGGTATGCTTTTATGAAACATAGCAGAGATCAGACCAGTGGCATACACTTCGTCACTGGATGTGGTCCTTGCTATATCTCATAGCTACGTCATATTGCCTAAGTTATTCCCTCATTACCTTTCACTCATCCTTATATTTCGTTTCGGTAAGGACAGTGGGGTAAGAGTAACAGTAGGACAATACTTGTAAATCTGTATCTAGTACCATGTTTTCATAATATTCATATTTCCTTAAAATTTATTATTCGTTTCATTTGTTGTTGTTCCTATATGTATGCTTATGTATATCATACTCTCCTATGTGGAGGAAATAAAGAATATCTATCTATCTATCTATCTATGATCTTTGTCACAAATGCATGACCATCTTTACATAAGGGGCTTCTACCCTACTCGCAGAGCTCCATCGACCACTTAATTTGGGTCACAACTTACATTGGAACGTAATCAACCCAATTAGGAGGGAGCACTTATTAGTGAAACACCACCCACCCATCAGGGAAGAGGCACAGTCTGTATAAACTAGGACCACTATAGGCCTCACGGGATGTCTACAGCCAACCTCATAGGACAATGGCCTGCTTCACAAGTGACTAAGACCTGGTTCATGGGGAACCTCCATTGACCAACATCACGGATGAGAATGTTTCACTAACAGGGGAGCACGAGTTGATTTGCATAAAGCTAGTTTAAGCCCTCCAGTAATTTCATTCCCCGACCATTCGTGTAAGGCAGTGCTTCTTTTGTGGATAAATATTTTTTTGTCTTGTCTTTTCCGTCTGTGATGTCTGTTTCTTGCAGCCTTGTGGTCACCTGTTAGGAAAGGGCTGACCTCTTGGCTCTCTGTATGTGATGTTTCGTTGTGCTTTTTTCACTTTCCAATATGGTGTCCTTGGTCAGGTGTGGTACTAGATTGTATCGATTCCTGGTCTTTCCATTCTCTCCAAGTATCTTACTTTGCTAGAAATCATGACACAACTCACGGGGGTGGGCTGGAGCGCGAGCACAATCCATACAATAATCTGCTCTACAAGAGGATGACCACAACATATCTCACAAAATGAACAGCTGGCCTCACGGGTGGACTACAACACATCTCACAGGGAGACCATCATCCACCTCAAAAGTTAACTATGACATGACCCCAAAGAGGATGGTCACAACATATCTTAATGTGGATACAGCACACCGTATTTTAGGAAACGACTGATCACATACGTTGGTCTTACACGTGACTAACCTTGCGAGAGCACTGGCCTTACAGAGAGACATACTAGGATGACAAAAAATCAACAAATAGGGCACTTAAAAGGAAAAACGACAAAGCCATCTGATTTTATCCCTGATAATTTATGTGCCATACCAGAAACCTGCCTTTATGGTCATAGTTAAAGTTGACAGAAAGCAGAATGGAAAGGAAAAAAGAAACATGGATTTCATGTACATGTAGACAAACGTCCCACTTTAGTTAAGTGCCAAACGGCTTTTTAAAAGCTAATACTTGTATGACATAATATTTGACAAAAATCATAGAATTTGAGGCTCAGTTTGCAGGATTTAAATGCGGAAATATATTAAATACAGTTATTTATTTTATTCTTTTGTTTTCTACATTCACATATTTAGATTTTTCAGGATCATTTTCATTTTTCTACATGGGTCTTCTTTTCTATCTGTTTTGGACACCATTTTGGATTTTCCAGGTAACAGTAAAAAGCATCATCCTTGTTAGTTTTATAAACTTCATGGTGTCAGAAATATGCTGCTAAAATAATTTAGCAAGTAATACTATAATGGCTACAGTTGAAATGAAAATGTAAAAAATCCTTTTTTTAAATGGTAGATCTATTTTTCAATTATTTTGATAAGGGGTCTCAAGACGCCATCTTGAAAATCTCCATGGAATTGCAACAGATTTTAATTTTTATTTATTTATTTAAAACCTATACATTCTAGTTTACTTTGTTATATAACACTTCTTCCCATTTTAATAAACTTTGGTACAATAGCAAAAGATAATAATGAAATTAGCCATTTTTTTTCGCTATTTTTCGTATTTGCCCTTGAATTTGACCTTGACCTTGACATTGAAACCATATTTAAATGTATCATCAAAAAGGTCAAATATACACTACAAAAATAAATATCATTAATTTGATGAAATAATATACATCAAATCAGTTCACCAATTCTTCCACAACAACCCCTTGCATTTATTTCTGGCGGCCTCTTGGACGCCATCTTGGATTTCTCAGCCCACACCAACAATGGCCACTGTATCCTGGCAGATTCATAAACTTCAGGGTATAACAAACATTCTGGTATATAACATTCAATGTAGTACTTTGGTCACCACCCACCTTCAACTGAGCCTTGAAAGTCACCCTACTAATTTTTCATTTCAGCAAACAGCGTAGACACTGATGAAAAACCGCAATATGCGGCATTTCATCTTGGTCTTCAGTGTTTGTCTAAGTACTCGTTTAGGAGTCAATATTATGCAATGTGTTAATTATGGTACTTGGATTGCTACCGGTTAGAGGCTTGGGTATTTGTTCCCCCAAAACAGAAAATCAATTTTAAAACTTTCATCTTTCCCCCATATTCCTCAGAAACAGACACGGTTCTATCATCTTTGAAGTCGTTCAACTACACCCCTAAAACAAGCGTATGGCCGAGCCCCAGATATCTTGATGATAATTGAATATGGGATCAATGAAGGCTCAGACGAGCTTATGAAGCCACACAGTGTGTTTTCCAATAAATCAAAATGTCACTCATTAACGCACATGTTTACGTATCCAAAGCGAGATATTCAATGAGTCTCTCTTATTGTGTTTTTCAACAGCAGATTCTAGGGCAAAGATTTGGCCAATGAAATTCATTTAAGCCACCAGTGACTTCGCTGTGCTGCTGTCCATTCTAAGGCGGTGGTTCTGTTGTTGTTTATTTATTGCTTATTGTTGCTACCATTGTTTTTTTATTGTGGGTTATGTCCTTGTTTCGGTATTCAGTACTTTGTGTCCCCCTGCTAGTTTTATGTACAATGTTCTCGCTGAGAATGAGAGAGCTGGTTGTTTTACCTTTATTGTCTTTTTGCTGTCATATGGCTGTAATTCCTCCTTGTCTCTTCCTCATGGTGTCATGAATTGGTCTGCAGTGTGTGAGTGTGGCTTTTAGTTGGTCATACTCACCTTTTCCTCCCATGGCAACAACACGACATTATTTCCTCGCCCGTGATTGTGCTATGCTTTTGGGCTTACCGTTTAATGGAGCTGCCTAAACAAGTTATTGGGCACTAACCTTACTAAACCATCTTATAACGGGCTTCACTGCAAGAAAGCCTTCACATAGCCTACAATCAGGTTTAGCGACCTGCAAGGTGTCAAACAATGAAAATCTAGAAAATTATGATGGAACAACTACATGTAACCCCTGTCAATGGTCTTGGTGTAACCTTTCAGCTTTTATGAAAGTTATGTTTTGTTTGATTTTTTGATAAACTATATCATTTAAAGGTAGAAATGGTTTCGAAATATTTCAGCGGTGGGAAAACAAATGTAAGTTTCCATCAAAAGAGGTGGCAGCTCAGCTGATTCGTCCTTTGGTATTCACTTACACTTATTTACAGTGTATAATCAAAGCTGGGCTAAAAATTATAAGACCAATACATAGGTCGGGCAAGACCAATACATAGGTCGGGCAGCATGCGCGGATCTAGAAAGTTTTGTCAGAGGGGGTCCAACTATGACACTTTTTTCTTTTTGTTTGTTTGTTGACGAGGAAAGTGAGATCTAAATACCACTACTGAAAGCGGGCCATTATCGGCGAAACGTCATTAAAATGGCGTTTTGCTGGCGGGCCGATGATTGCCCAACATTGAATGCTGGCTTGGTAGCCTTGTTATTTTACAGGGGATCCGGACCGGTATTGCTAAAAAACCATATAGTTTTGTGATTTTTTTTTTTTTTTTGGGGGGGGGGGGTCCGGACCACCTGTCCCCCTCCCTCTGGATCCGCCCATTGACGGTTGGTCTGCAGTTCGAAAATGGAATAAACCTGTTTGACATGCTCACTACATGCAATAAAATATAGGGTTTGAGATAGTCTATAGAAATATTTTACCTTTGGTCTCAGGCTAATTTTCTTGTTCTGTGTAGCATCCTTAAATTTAATGTGTTTGTGGCTGAATATCTTGCCAATGGTCAACTCTGCGCCCGCGTGTTTCTTCTGCAGCTTGCATTTTACAGCCTTGAAGTAGAATCAGTTATAAAGCATGCGCGGATCCAGAAAGTTTTGTCAGAGTGTGTCCAACTTTGACAACGTTTTTTTAGTTGATGAGTTGAGGGAGGATCCAAATAACAATATTGTCATGGCCCGCCAGCGAAACGCCATTTAAATGGCGTTTCACTGGCGTGCCGATGATGGCCCAACATTGAATGCTGGCTTGGTAGCTTTGTGATTTTTTAGGGCTAAGAAACCCTATATTTTGTGATTTTACAGGAGGAGGGTTCCGGACTCCCTTTCTCTCACTCTGGATCTGCGCATGTAAAAATGGACCATTTAATGAGGTGGTGGAATTTCACGTATTCTAGAACTAAAACTCTCTTTCTCTCTCTCTTTCTCAATCGTTCTACCGCTCGTTTTTTCATCTTTTTTCTGCATTAACAGTCCTGTCATTTCTTTCTTTCTGTGATCCATCTTTATTGCGAAGCCCGGTCCTGATTTCTTTTCAAAAATATTGAAAGATGACATACATATCTTTAAAACCGATATTCGGCTGCATGCCAATTTGTAAACCTGATAACATACTGAGAGGACAGTGTCAACGACATATGTGATCATCTGTGTTCAATCGTGAAGGGTGTGTTACATGTACTGGTTTGACTCGAGTAAGACAGCGTAATTTCGACTTGTGTCTACATAATATCTGCAAATAAAATCAAAATAAAGAAAAAAGAGAATCAATAAAATTTAACATCGAGGGATTAAAATGTCAAAATCAGCTGCTAAACTATATGTCTGGACTTACCATTTGGACACGTTTTTTTTGTCCAGCTACTTTTGGTTACATCAACAATAATTCTCCAAATGCTAAAATACATTTTCTTTACTCTGCCATGTCAGGACTCGATTTTTTTTGGGACCTACTCGTCCTGTAGGGCAAGTGGTCTAAATTTTTCACTCGTCCTTACTCCAGTTGAACTCGTCCTTAAGTCTGGTATTTTAAAAGAGACAAAACATTTAATTCAGTAACTTATTTACAATTAGTTTTAGGTGACATGTGACATCAACTGACTAGTAATATATGTCAAAACAAATAAAACTGTGGTTTACACTATTCCCTTTCAGCCATCAGACTATTCAGTCATCTGCATCAGACTGAGGTACAGCAGCCTTTGGACCCCTCGGACCAGTACATATGTGCCCCTTAATGTGTCTAGTCCCTTTACCACTGTTTAACCAGTTTATAATGCTTTCTGTGGGATTGTATTCCATAAGATCAAGACCATCAACCTTAATTCTTATAAGACTAGACAAAGCTTCCTGTTTCATGCTTGTTCTTGCAGTGGTTTTAATATTGTTAACTGAGCTAAAACCTCTCTCACATTCAGCAGTTGTTGGTGAGATTGCCAGCATAATGAATATAAGAATTATAATATGCTTCATGTGCTATTTTTTATATAATGCCTATTCCATGTAATAATATGGTAAATTCCATTGAAAACGCCAATATCAGGGGATCCTGCGGTATCCTGTGGTAGCCTGCGGTATGCTGCGGTAATCAGACTGACCCCCGTTTTCATATACAGAGATAAAATCCGGAACGTCGGCTTTAAGGCATCACGGGACGGTTCTTTTAAGGACCTTTTGGCCCGTGGCCGCATACTTTTTTTAAAACTTAATAACTTTTCAACAAATAGGCACATCAACTCACTTCCTACCTTGCCCTTCTCCCCACAGGAGTCAAAACCTGGCAAATGAAAATTAAAGCCCTTATGGCCCAAAACTAGGTACCAGTGGAATATTTGTTATATCCCCATCAACACTTTTTCGATAGTGAAAATACACTGACCCCAACACAACTTATATGGAAAACGAAAGTTACCTGCACATCACCAGCCCTATCACTCACTTTCAGTCTGTAGATCAATATTACACAATATTCAAAATCAAGAGGCGACCCTTTAATAACCAATTAGATTTTTGGCAAAATCTCTCCGAAAAAAGGACACTTTTGGTGCTCATTATAAACAACTGACAGCTGCAGCCGATGCAATGTTCCCCACCACAAGCAGGGCTTTATGATATGAAATTTTAGTTTCGTATTTCACTCAAACTTGTAGAAATACCCATCCTACAATGCTTTTTAGCCAAGATATCCTCATAAATCAACATTTTAAATTCAAAATATGCTATTTTGGACCCCTATACTAGAATATATTAAAATTCGTCCATCCCCAATTTCGAAACTATCCCCTGATGCCTTTATACTTTCAAAACCCCTAGGCCGAATTGATTTTCCAATGTGTCCCGGTATTTAGTTCAAAGATCAACCAGATTTTACCGGTTGCATTTACTGCTGACTAGTGTAAACATCCGGTCACATTTTAGTGGCATTTTAAACCTACCGAACGATCTTTCTTCACTGTGTTTGCGTTGCTTTTGCAGGCTGTAAAACATGCTAGTTAGTTCTTTTTTTTCCTCAAAAATAATTACAAAACGAAAAAAAATCTACTCGTCCTGTCGGGCTAGCAAATTTAATGGCAATTTTCACTCGCCCTTACCGAACTTCCACTCGTAAATACGAGCGGACGTGTACAATTTTCGAGCCCTGCATGTAATGCAAAATTTGTTTGGAAGCGAAAGAATAGTACCTTCTCTTATTGTAAAACTCCAAAGCTTGTGTTTTGTGTGAGCATGAAATAGGGAAAAACAAAAATTGATGGCGATTTTGGACATTACAGGTGGCATTCTGAGTAGAGGGTTTTATTTCACGTCCATGCAAACTTAATATGAAGACTTAGGAAGTACAACAAGCGTTTAGTGTCTTTTTAAAGCCCACTCTTTCAGGGTGAAACGTAAAAAATATCAATTATTACATAATTTTGTAAATAAAATCACTTTCAAAAAATTGTTTGCTGATTTAACATTTCGTGTACATTCATGTTACGTCTTGTCTAAATGTACTTCAACTCAAATATATTGACAGTAAGAAGAGTGCCACCGTTTGGAATACGAAAATTAACGAGTTGGGAACAATGCGGGGACCAATCAGTATGCTTTAAACATTGAACACAAATAAAAAAAATATCGATTTCAAATGTTGGGGTATTATGGTGTCCAGTATGTAACGTCAGCAACTTCTGAGAAAATCGATAAATAAACTTACCTAAGCACTTTATCATCAAAAAATTGGCGTGCTTTTTGTCACGTGGGTATAAGTAACTGAAATATATTGTACGCATCAAAAGTGGCTGTGTTGTTGAAGGTTGGCGGGGATGAAAATACCCCAGTGTATGATTTTAACATGAAGTAACGTCTTGTCCAGAGAAAAACTGTCTGGTTGTTCATTTAAGTGAAGCTAAAGCATGCAAAGGAACTGACATATAAAGTGTTGCATCTCTGTACATGTTGTTCATGCACAGAAAAAAAATTTAGTGGAGAATGCTTATCAAAACGAGATTTATATTAAATGATGTAACTGTGACAATATCTTCTTGTGTCTCCGTTACAGCCAGATTTATAAAGGAGAATATTCAATAGAGATCTACTTCACATATGAGGATGTGATAGTGATATATGCGTAAATGCTGTTAGTCAATCCACTGATGGTCTTTTCCAGTATGTATGTTTACAGTTGCTTTAAATAAAGCCAAATATATTGAGCGTAACAAAGACGCAATTAAAAGGTGTCCTGTTACATCTCTAACGCATTTGTATGTAATTTATTGATGCCAATAACTCCATTATATCTTTGAAACTCTTCTGTAAAAAAGGAATGCTGAAACTGAGCTAGTCATAGTATAGTTTTGGTATTTTGTAGTTAGAGTTCTATTCAAATACACAATTTCAGCAAAGATGTAATGAAGAATCCATGATTCGTTTCCAGTTACTTCACAAATGCTTAAGTTCACCCTTTAATTTTGCGGTAACAAATATATATTGTCCAACTATTAAATACACCAAGAGAATGGTGATTCCTAAAAACAGTAGTTACCAAAACAGGAAAAAGTGAAATATTTTGTAAAATAAAACATATAGTGCGAAGATGTAATGAAGACTCCATAATTTCATGTAACAAAAAAGGGCTGGACAAAAAACGTGTCCATTTATCAAGTGACTCTACTTGGTGTGGTAATTTGTAAACATTCAAAAAGTTCGTTAACGCCAACGCCAATGTCGTGCAATTTTTTTTTAGGAAACATGCGGGGTAAAACAAAAAAATAAGGTGCTAAAATGAATGATAATAGCATCAAACTTTCAATTTTATTTTTAACAAATTGTTTAAAATTATAGTTTTCTTTTATTTCATACCAAAGTTCACAACTGACGAGAAAAAGTATTAAGTGCACTTCTAACCAATTTCTTTCAATTCTCAAACTTCGAGACGAATTGATAAAGGCCCATCGAACATGGGAAACTATTGTTGATAATCTTACAATGCAAACAGCCCCATATTGTTTTATTATTGGAAGAGCTTTTTTATCAGATAGAGGGCACGGCTAAAAGTCACAACTTTGGCGCATTTTGTAACTGACCTTTTATTAACTTAAACGTATATCAATCTCACTGTTTGAAGTCTCGTGCAAAATATATCAAGGGTTTGCAGACGACAGTTTAACATTGTTTGGAAATTCATTGATATGAAAATATTGGATTACACATAAGGGAAAGAAGTTTTAGTGAAAATGGTGTTTTTCTGACTTGATTGTGTTCTATTTAACAGTGGCCTCTCTGATCGGCATTGCAATGAATATATTTGCCTTAAAATAGAAGTATACTTTCTGTTTATTTGACATTTTTCTGAGAAGAAAAGTGCAGAAATGCTCGGCTGCTTCAGTCTGTATCCCTAGATTGTACACTCAGTTTAAGTGAATGTTGTCCCTGGAGTGAGCTTTTATGGACAGTCTGGTGGTTATGAACCAATAAGATTTTAAAGACATATGCGGCTATTTCCAATGCGCACCTTTCCCGCGTCTGCAAACGGGGAAAGTTGTCTGGGTCCTGTCTTTCGACCCTTAACGGATTCGGATCAACACAGCTTCCGATATTCTTATGTCATATCGGTGTTCCGACATTTTCTTCACAAAATAACTAATTAAAGTGTTCTCGAAATATCTATTGACGTCTTTTCAGAACTGATCGTCTCAGCACTAAAGACAGATAAATGTAGCTGAGTCGAAATCAAACGACGTACACAATAACCCTGGTTATGAATACGATAGTGGCCGAGTCTATACTAATTGTATGGTTATTTAGAGCTGCGCACGACCTGACCTCGTGGCCTAGTGGTTATCGTGTCTGGCTACAAAGCCAGAGGACCAGGATCGATTCCCAGATGCGCACATATTTTCAGTGTGTTTTTCTTTCTTTTTTAACATTTTAATGCTAAATTACTTCATATACTAGTAAAATGGCATCATCAAAACGAACGAAATGGTCATCCCCGAACTTTTTATATTGAATTACGCATGAAACCTATGGGGGTGGGGTTAAATTTGGCCCTCTAGAAAGAGAGTTAGTTCGGTGACCCCAGATTTTTATTCTTTTTTCTGAAAGGTATTATAATAGTCCATGAATTAAGAATAAATTTTCAAGATTTTCAAAATCAGATTTTTTAATACATGATTTATTCTAAAAACAAATTCTATTTTTTGACGAATTGTCAAAATATATCATGCAGTATCTTGTCACAGCATGGGATAACAAGTAAACGTGCACATTTTCTTAAAAGTTTGAGGTCATGGGCAGTAATTTACGTTAAAAGAAAGAAGCTGGCTGAAGATTACAACCGTTTTAGCTCGATAATTAGGACTAGTGTTATTATTTTATATTTGTAGAAAATTGGTCAAATGCTGTAAACTTCAATATGAGATTCTGAAAAAATAAGCACGGTGACATATCCTTTTTATTTCATAAATGGATAGCCCATGCATAAAACAAACTGTATGCAAAGTATTGAAAATATTTCAATATGGGAAGTATTTAGTAGCATATGTCCTTAAAAAAATAATTTAGCATATTCTCTGATATGCAAATTTCTGACTATTCTTGATTGGTTGAAATTAAGAAGGGAAAGTGATATCCTATTGAGGCCTTATGAATACCTTATAGATGCCAACTACATGTAACAGTTGCAGCTGCTTGTGAATCAACTAGGAGTTTGGCGAATCGGTTTTCCTGAGATGGTGCATTGCATAAGTTAGGAAGCCTCTACGCAAAGCTAAACAACAACAACATCTAAGGCGAAGTTCTGGCGAGTAGAATTAATTTAATCCCCTCCACCTGGTGTTTTCGGCTGCTCTCTGCTCTAAGGCGTTGGAGTGTTGCAGGCGCGGATCCAGGATTTCTGCAAGGCGTTTCATATATATATATGTGAAGGGGTTCGCTATGCTGATTTTATCTATTTTATTTATCAAATATCCCAAGAAAATGAAATAATTTGGTCTCACTGAGATCAAATTATTTCATTTTCATAGGATATTTATAAACGAGGGGGGGGGGGTCAAACGAATGCCGAACCCCCTCTGGATCCGCCACTGTGTTGAAGTTCATTCATTGTTTATTCTTGGCCCCGTTGTTTTTTTCTTTGGGGGGGGGGGGGTGTAAAATTTGCAGTATTTGAAGAATACTTTCTGTCAGAAGATATCAAATACTTAGGCTTGCGCTCGTGATCTCCGAGCCTTCGCCGTCCGTATACCAAAAGTAAGAGACTTGATGAAAAGAACCAAAATATTGACTTGAAGCTTCTCTGTGAATCTGCGCACGTTTGTTGGAATAGTTACACGATTTGCGCAAAGTACCAACATTTAATATGCTGGCCAATTGATTGAATATTAATTAAAAAACTTACATTTTGATGCATCTCAAAAATGATATTAATCACAAGAAAACAGAACAGTAGTTTCAACTCCATCTTTCCGTTGATTGAAAAGAGTATACTGATTGCACCCTGCAATGAAATGAGCCACTTCGCAAGAAACAGGAAAGACTCGAGAAAGACCTACTTCAAGATAGACTCAAGCCAGACTGCCCAATTTCATTGTCTTGCTAGAAATTTTGTGTTTGGATTTTGAAAGCAGGGCCTAAGTATCACATTGGCTACTAAAATCTGAGAACGGATTAGACAGCGGATTCACATCCCGGATTCACATATGGCATAACGCATATACCATGGTGCGGTTCAACTAGAACTTTACACGCCTGTACGTTACTTCTTATTGATGGGATATTTATTTTTGTAATTTTCTTTGTTTGATTTGATTTGTTTTATGTCCAAGTAAACATTTTCAGTCATGTCGGGATGGATCTTCCTCGGTTGAACCAGTACTAAGCAGGCATTCATATGTCTTGCTCAAGCACACAACGCAGTGCCGCCAGTAAGGCTCTACCGCGCAACCCTCAGTTTCGATCAAGCTACTCTACCACTCGCTATTTTTGTAATTAACATCTGTAATAATGTCTACAGGGTCATTTAAACTTTCGAATATCAAAGGCGCTGACCAAACTGCGCTGGTGCGCAGGCTGGTCTGTGCTTATATTGTTCGCAAGCAACAAAGTGAGGGTTTCTGGCATCGAGGCCCATATGATGTTGAAGCCCAGACTCCTGCCATATTTTCCACGTCAGACTTACATACACTAAAGCCCGGTACTTTTGTCTGCAACTCAGTGTTGCAGACAAAAATTTCATGGTGTGTACGTCCGAGAAACATGTTTCAAGAGATTTTTTATGGTTCATGAAACTGTTTCATCGAATAGGACATTGCTCTATTTCCTGAAACTTGTCTGCAACTTTTCCAGACTATTAGCCAATCACAGCTCGGCTATTTCTGAAGGTCAGTTTACCTGTAATTCCTGCAAATGTGTATACACAATTAAGAAAGGGGTCAAATGTCTGCAGATCTATTCTAAGAAAGTTTTTGGGTCCTCATGTCGAAGTTCCTCCAACAAGGCATGGTGAGCCCCATATACATTTCTTCGTTGAATCCATCTTCTTGTCCAGCAACTTCGTACTATTCGCGGTCCATTTAAATGTTGCATTGCAAGTGCAATTACAATCAGACACAAAGGGACAACAATTTCGTCCTCCTCAGTAAGCACCATGTTGACAAAGGCTTTATGCATATATGCATAATTTTAGCGGGAAAGAGCAACAGGTAACTGAGGTGAAGTTGCATACAAAAGTTTCATCATCTGTCCATTAGAGTATGGAACACACACAATAGTTGCAGACAAAAGTTGCAGACAAAAGTTTCAATGTGTGTATCGGGCTTAAAAGTACATTTTTTTTGCCAGTAAATGATAAGTCCCTGCAACAATGAGGTTGCTGAACTGGGGATTTGAGCTTGCAAGCTTCTCACTTCTCTACTGGGCCCGGCTCTAGCTTGGAATGACATTAATATGCCAGCCTATAAGATTTTGGTACAGTAACTATGTTTCAGCTAGCATTCTGTCTTATGAGGGAGCCATTAAGGCAATCTCGTTTAATTTCACAAAACATATCCCAATAATAACAAATAATCATTGCGTGAAGTACAAATGTACGTTCGTTCCAACTGATAAAGCTGCTAGTAAGCCAGAACCCAGCAGGCATCGAATATAAAGAACAAGAATTACAGGTAAACACCTGTTTTGTACTTAACCCAGGATATTACATGTACTTGCAATGTTCTTTGATTGTGAATATATTTCATCAGATCAAAGGAAAGATATGAATTATTACATGTAGTATAAAAATACGACAACTCGACCATAATGACTCGAAGTACCCTCTTTAGTCGAACTAAAGATTTTGGACGATAGGGCATACTTAGCAACTATTCATATTTTTTCTATCCAAATATATATTGACCCACATTTCCAACGCAAAATGTTTCAGGAATGCAACTTTAATTAATATATGAGGTCTTGCCGAAATCATTGTACCGGTCAGGGGTTATGGCACACATTCACCCAATCAGGTTATGATTAAATGGGAATGATTGACCGATGAAGTTCTACTTTCATTTTCATAAATAAGTGTCTTAATTTTTGATAAAATTGCGTTACAATGGATGAAACAATATAATATGTAATATGAAAAGTTCTGTTTGATTTTGCGTTAGAAGAGTGGTTCAGTATATGGTATTGGTGCTGAAAAGAAACGTTTCACTGAGGCATTTCTCTTAAGCACCAATACCATACAGTAACACCTGTGTAAAACGGTCATTAAAAAAAGTCAAAACAAAGATCTTGATGACAAACGGTAGCTTAATGAAGCTCGAAGATATTGCAGAATGCTCCAAGGGGAGCAATTTGCAATACTTTTGACCTACATTAAGCAATACTTGGTCTTAAAAAACAATTTTCGGTCTTTTGAGAGTGGCCGTTTTACACAGGTTTTACTGTAATTTGAATAGGAAATATTGAAAAAATATTTTCAGGTGATATATCAGATGTACTTACTATTTTAAACTCAACCTCTAGATTATTCGAAGAGATATCTCTAGTACGTATACTTTAAGTTAACGAGAGTCGACTGCAGTTTGCTTACTATATGTACACTGTAAAAAAGTGCAATTTTTCAACAAATTTGGTGGCAGCTGAACTGGCATTGGTTTGGTGTAACCTTTCAACTGCTTAATAGTTTACTCCGCCCCTTCATGTGCCATGTCTTACACAGCCAATCAGTTTGCACAGAAATTTTAAAATTTTGGCCAACTTAATTACATATTTTGTCAATATCTGTAATATATGTTAGGTAAATCCGTGAAGTGGCCAATTTGACCATTTCCAAAGGCACAGTCATGAAAAAGGAGAAAATTATAAGTAGGTCATAGATCATATATTACAATTATAAAGAAATTAAGTGGACCACTCGCTGCGCTCGTTTCCACTTAATTCCTTCATAATTGTAATAGATACCAGCGAGTGAACCACTTAATTCCTTTATAATTGTAATAGATATGATCTATAACCTATACTTAAAACGATTTTCTTTTCGAATATGTTGGAGAATGACTACAGCAATAACATTTAGTAAGTAATGTTTTAACATTTATCACTGGAGAAACGTCGGCCTCAAGTTATTTCAGTAGGAAATTAAGGGTAAGCTAAAATCAAAAGGGGCGGTGGTGAGCTGCCACGTTTTAGTTTTTAACGTACAGTTACTGTTTGGTGTAGTATCTCGTAATCATGTTTTGTTCTCTTCCAAATGTACAGCATATTCTTTTCTAACCAACCTCAAAATCTCCCTTTAATTGAGGTACATGTAACGCTAATTTTGACCAATGCTTGATATTTTACTTCATGCTTGATTAACTCAGTGATAGTGTGGTTTGTTTGTTGATGAAATCTTAATGCAATTCCATAATAGAAGTTTGATGAATAAGCGTATTCTGAAATAGTGATTGATTTTTCTAATGGCTGAAGTCACTATAAGCCGACTACAAGATTCATTATTTTGATGCTTAGAAGTACCCATGGGAGGATTTCATTTTGATATACCGTATTCGATAGGATAAGCGGGCATGCTTTTTTAAGGGCTCATGGAGCACTTTCATCTTCGAAAGCCAAGGACACTAAGTTCACTAAAAGTGGACTTGAGTGCCTTTGGCTTGCACATGGAACGAAGTGGACTTAGTGACCTTGGTTTGCATATGGAACGAATTGGGCTTAGTGTCCTTGGCTTGCATATGAAGTGGATTTAGTGCCCTTGCCTTGCATATGCAACGAAGTGGACTTAGTGCCCTTGGCTTGCATATGCAACGAAGTGGACTTAGTGCCCTCGGCTTTCATATGCAACGAAATGGACTTAGTGCCATTGGCTTGCATATGGAATGAAGTGGGCTTAGTGCCCTTGGCATGCATATGCAACGAAGTGGACTCAGTGCCCTTGGCTTGCATATGGAATGAAGTGGACTCAGTGCCCTTGGCTTGCATATGCAACGAAGTGGACTTAGTGCTCTTGGCATGCATATGCAACGAAGTGGACTTGGTGCCATTGGCTTGCATATGTAATGAAGTGGACTTAGTGCTCTTGGCATGCATATGCAACGAAGTGGACTTAGTGCCCTTGGCTTGCATATGCAACGAAATGGACTTAGTGCTCTTGACATGCATATGCACCGACGTGGACTTAGTGCCCTTGGCTTGCATATGCAACGAAATGGACTTAGTGCCCTTGGCTTGCATATGGAATGAAGTGGGTTTTGTATCCTTGGCTTTCAAAGATAGGCGTATTTTATGAGCTGTTGATTCCAGCCAATTCAGTTGAATATTTTTTTAATATTAATATTGAGCCATTGTGTTGATTCCTGTTGGAGTCACTCATTCAGAAGCCCGCTTATCTTGATAGACACTGTCTTAAAAAGGGGGTTTATGACCATTTTGAAGAAAAATGTGCACACAGTGCGATTATTGGGTCGAAAATGGCATTACTCGAGGCTATCTGTAGCAAATACATAATATTGATGACACTACTCATCGTAATAAATGAACGTGCAAAATCATGATTTTATAAAAGCTTTTCATCAGTAGTGAAAACAATCCTGAAATTTCTGATATTCAAATGAATATATTTGATTTTTGTATCGGAGGAGCGTTGCTTTGTGCGATTTCTTTTGGGATCGTCGGGAATGTATTGTCATTCATTGTCTGGACAAAAGGCCGTCGTTGCAAAAGACTACCTGGAGGGATTTATCTGAGAGCTTTGGCAGTTTCAGACACGATAGCGTTATGTATACCGGCGGCGAACGCTGCAGTTGGGCTGTTATCAGGGAACTATCCTGACAAGATGACCAGCTTCTTTTGTAAACTAGAAAGTATGGGCAGACACTTTGGTCTCCTGGTGTCGTCGTGGATAGTTGTTTGTTTCACACTAGAGCGAACTATAGCTATATTCCATCCACATAATTCAACAGATTCGATAACCAAAAGGCGAACAATCTACATCGTTACTTTAATATTTATCGTGAACTGTGCTTTAAATATACCATATGGAGTCGTAAATGACATTTATTCGACTGCAGGTAATGCGCAGCATGGACATTTACATAATATGTCAACTGACACCAATACCACTCCATCATTAAACAATAAAGCCGCCACAGAAGGCTATAGACAAGACTGTGGATGCGATCCGTCGTCATTCTTTTCTCTTATGAACTGGTACCATACATGGCTCATGGATTTTGTTCTCATATTTATCGTTCCTTTCACGCTTATTTCTATCTGCAACACAGCCGTTTTGTTTGTCATCGTCACGCGAGGAAAGTCTTTGCAGTCCACACATGGTTCAAGGGCAGTTGGTGTGACCATCAGAGCTGTTGCTGTTAGCGTTCTACACTGTCTTACAACGGGACCATTCGCAATATCATTACAAGTACCAGGGTATCTTTCCAGGGCACTCACAGTGAAATATAGCCAGGAGTATTACATCAATAAGGTGATACTTCTACTTGCTTTCCTGAACCACGCTGTCAATTTCATACTTTATAGCTTCTTCGGTTCTGACTTCAGAGGAGACTGTGCAACTTTACTATGCGTGAAGAAATCAACATCAGTCCATCCATACAATTCCAGTAAGTCGGTTGATAAAGTGCGCTCCATCGACGATACCAAACAAGCAACGCTTTGAGAACTTGTTTTGGTGTATGAGAACAACACATGCATAGATCAGCCTGCGCGACTGTGTAACTTTATTATGCGTGAAAAAATTAACATCAGTCCATCCGTACCATTCCAGGAAGTCGGTTGATAAGTGCGCTCCATCAACAATACCAATCAAGCAACGGTGTGAGAACTTGTTTTGGTGTATAAGAACAACACAGTGGCGGATCCAGAGGGGGTTCAGGTGGTTCGCTTGGACCCCCTCTCTGCCCCCGTTTTGAAATATCCTATGAAAATGAAATAATTTGGTCTCAGTGAGACCAAATTATTTCATTTTCATGGGATATTTAAGAACAATGAGATAAAACCAGCAAAGCAAACCCACACACCTTTATACATATGAACTCCCTTTCACGCTTATTTCTATCTGCAACACAGCAGTTTTGTTTGTCATCGTCACACGAGGAAAGTCTTTACAGTCCACGCATGGTTCAAGGGCAGTTGGTGTGACCATCAGAGCTGTTGCTGTTAGCGTTGTACACTGTCTTACAACGGGACCATTTGCAATATCATTACTAGTACCAGGGTATCTTTCCAGGGCACTCACTGTGAAATATAGCAAACAGTATTACATCAATAAGGTGATTCTACTGCTTGCTTTCCTGAACCACGCCGTCAATTTCATACTTTATAGCTTCTTCGGTTCCGACTTCAGAAGAGACTGTGCAACTTTACTATGTGTGAAGAAACCAACTTCAGTCCATCCATACCATTCCAGGAAGTCGGTTGATAAAGTGCGCTCCATCGACGATACCAATTAAGCAACGGTGTGAGAACTTGTTTTGGTGTATAAGAACAACACATGCATAGATCAGCCTGCGCAAACGCGCAGTCTGATCAGCATCTTTGCTGTCTGATTTCTGGATTGCACTATATGAGCCATGACATGAAATAACCAACAATGCGGTATGTGCGACTAGCAAAGGCTCAGATCAGCCTGCGCGTACGCGCAGTCTTATAAGAGCCTTTGCTAGTCGCTTGCATATTCTAGGAGTATACAGCAAATGACTGAACATAATTTGGAGTTTCTAAGCTTAAAAGGAGGCTGCACAGGTTCGTCTGAGTCTACGCTTGTCAAAATGCCACATTGTTGGAAACCACATGTCGCGTTTCATATGTAGATGGGCATGCTACATCAGAATTTTCAAGATTGCAGCTAATCACAGTACACTTTGAAAATAAGTGTAAATTTACACCATATAAACTTTTTGTGGCTTTCCCTGGGTAGAAACCAGTACCGCCGGGAGGGTTTATGATTTGTGTGTTTATTATATGACGGGAGCACCCGAAGGCTCACCGAAAGTGGTTTTATGGTTTTATGGAGAAGCCAGGAATCGAACCTGCGACCCCTGGTTTACAAGGCATAGCGCTTATCCACTACACCATGGGGGCTTCTCAACCATATTTAGTGACCGTTGAATAGCCACTGATCTGGACGTAACCACTCAACTGCTTTAAAAGCATATTATAATTGAGCCGTGGCATGTGATTTCCAATAATGTGGTATTTTGACAAGTGTAGACTCAGACCAGCCTGTGCAGCATCCCTTTACGCTTAGAAACTCCAAATGATGTTCAGTCAGTAGCTACACATTCATAGAATATTCAAACGACTAGCAAAGGCTCTGATCAGATTGCACGTATGCGCAGGCTGATCTGAGGCTTTGATGGTCGCACATACCACATTGTTGGAAATCTCATGTCGCGGCTCAATTATTAAAATGTTCTGTTCCATTGTATTGATCCAGCATTAAGTAACAAACTTTCTTGAACTGGCTTATACAATTTGACTGAGCCTTTATCTACATCCCTTCTTTTAGTGCAATTTGCAAAGGCCCTGGCGATACTGCGCAAATGTGCAGTCTCGCCTGATTCTACGCTGCTCGCATATGTGACAAGTACTAAACTTTCTTGAACTGGCCTATAAAATTTGGCCAAAGTCTTCATCTACAACCCTCCTTTATACTGCGAATTGCAAAGGCTCTGGCAAGACTGCGCCAATGTGAAGTCTCGTCTGATCCTTTGATGTTCGTTTATGCGATTAGGTTGCAGTCCACAGTTTCGCATGAATGGCCCTGGGGAAAATTTTAAATATAAAGGGGTAGGGCTGTATGTCAGTCTGTAAAATGTTTATTCTAAATCTAATGAAGAAATGTTGGCTTGCATCTGGTAGAGTATTAGCCAGCAGTGAGAAAAAAGCATTTTGTCAGTGTCACTTGACCTTACTATGTTTGTTTGAAGGAAAATACGCAACTCATGAATTTTGACTGGTTGTCCGTTTTCGCCTTGTTGATATTGGTGCATTAAGGTAGCAGAGGAGTGCTGAAAAATCAAAACGGTTTACTGATAGTGAATTACTGATAAAATTATTTCTCTGAAGTGTGTCTGTCGGCAAATTGTCTTATTTCATGATTTGTGTTTGTTTTTTGGGATTGATAAACTTGTGAATAGGTGTCTTTTGGGCTTAAAATAGGCCATTTTCATAAGGGGTGTGGCTTTGTTAACATGCATGAAACAACAAAGTGTGTCATTATATATAGCTTTTATTTTCATAAATGATTGTGATGCATGTCTGGAGTGCTTCCAACTTGCTACTGACTATCCATATACCATTGCATTGAAAATAATGGTACTTCCTTGTCGGACGGCCAGGTAGAGCCTAAAATGAGCTAAAAAACTGTGTAATGCAACCTTAGTCCAAACTCTCTTGGGCGGACTTGATTTAGCAATTTTAGAGTACTCGGCGTACGCCAGCCACCTAAACAAGGGTCGTACTTGATTCACCTGCTCGGAGTACGCTTTTTACTCTGGACAGGCAGAATTCCAATCAAGTATCAGAGAACAGCTGTGCAGAAGCTGTTCCGAGTACACCATCGTCCAAGGTGGTGTGGTCGGAGTAGAGAGGTCACGTGATCAAACAAAAATGGCTGAAAGGTTAAATGGAAGAGAAACTTCCACAAACATTAGCTTTAAAACAAGAACCTCTATACAGGAATAGTGCCAGTAAGACTATTTCCTGTTTTGAGTCGCTATCAGACTCGGAACTGCTACTTTCGTTGTTCATGAAGTAGAATAGCCATTTTTGTTTATTGCTCTGCCCATGTTCTGGCGTACTTGATTCAAAGAGTAACTACGGAGTACGCCAAAATGGCCTGTCTCACTTGATTCACATCATCTTCTGGGAGTACTCTGAACACACAGAACAGTATGAATCAAGTACGACCAAGGGCAGACTTGATTTAGCTGTTCTCTTTACTCCTTTCACTCCGAACAGGCAGAACAGAAATCAAGTGCGCTGGAACATCTGTGCTGGCTTACGCCGGAGTACTCCGTCTTACGAGGTGGTGTAGACAGAACAGTCACGTGACCTGTTCCAAAAAAGATGGCGGATCACTGCTTGCATGGGCGGAAATATTTTGTATCGCTTGATTTATTCCGGAGTACACCGAAGTGCCCAGTTTTACTTGTTTATGTGGCTGTTCTGGCGTGCGCCGAGTACTCTAAAAATTTCTAAATCAAGTCCGCCCCAAGTAAAACTGGGCACTTTGGAGTACTCCGGAATTTATCAAGCGATACAAAATATTTCCGCGCATGCAAGCAGTGATCAACCATCTTTTTTGGAACAGGTCACGTGACTGTTCTGTCTACACTGGGCGGACTTGATTTAGCAATTTTTAGAGTACTCGGCGTACGCCAGAACAGCCACATAAACAAGTAAAACTGGGCACTTTGGAGTACTCCGGAATAAATCAAGCGATGCAATATTTCCACACATGGGGCGGACTTGATTTAGCAAGTTTTAGAGTACTCGGCGTATGCCAGAACAGCCACATAAACAAGTAAAACTGAGCACTTTGGAGTATTCCGGAATGATTCAAGCGATACAAAATATTTCCGCGCATGCAGGCAATGATCCGCCATCTTTTTTGGAACAGGTCACGTGACTGTTCTGTCTGCACAACCTCGAAAGACGGAGTACTCTGGCGTACGCCAGCACAGATGTTCCAGCGCACTTGATTTCTGTTCTGCCTGTTCGGAGTGGAAGGAGTAAAGAGAACAGCTAAATCAAGTCTGCCCATGCTGGCAGTGCTCCGCCATCTTGTTTTGTAACAGGTCACGTGACTGTTCTGTCTACACCACCTCGGAATACGGAATACTCCGGCATACGCCAGCACAGATGTTCCAGCACACTTGATTTCTGTTCTGCCTGTTCGGAGTAGAAGGAGTAAAGGGAACAGCTAAATCAAGTCTGCCCCACCTCGAAAGTCGGAGTACTCCGGCGTACGCCAGCACAAATGTTCCAGTGCACTTGATTTCTGTTCTGCCTGTTCGGAGTGGAGGGAGTAAAGAGAACAGCTAAATCAAGTCTGCCCCAGAATTGGCCTATAAAAAGTGAGTATGATCAGGAAGTACCACAATTACACACTACAGACCAACCCACGGCACCATGAGGAGCAGTCACAGAATCTTAAATAGTAGGAAGACAGTTAAAATAAGACGTCATGCTCTCTCTTCCTCGTCAAGATGATTGCAGAACTAGAAAGCATAACTAAACAGGGACCAAACACGGAGCTTCCACAATCCAATTGGAGGAACCAACAACAGCAGAACCACCGCATTAGAAGGGACAGAGTTGGGCCTGAACCTTCATCTACATCGCTTTATTTTTCAGTGCGAGCAGCAAAGGCTGTGGTGATACTGCGCAAATGTTCAGGCTCATAAGAGCCTTCGCTGCTCGCACAATGCGATAAATACAAAAGTCTCTTGAACTGTCCCATAAAGTTTGGCCTGAACCTTCATGTACATCTTTTCTTTCGCGTGCGATAAGTACCAAAATCTCATAAACTGGCCTAGCATGACCTTGAAATAACACACGACAGATAAACAAGTTTTGTGAACATTGCAACATGAAAACTTAGGAGAAGGATGCGCTTCTTTGCAGTCTAATATATTGCCTTGCTGTTCGCTTACACAGTACTCCACATTGTACACTGTAAACATGACCTATAACCTCAAAAAATCAATAATCCAATGGGAGTCTGTATGTATCTGTATTTGTTTACGTCCACGGCATGGAAGTTTATCTGCACAGTGTGTAGTACTGTACAGGTAACGATCTCATCTCGTTTGGTTCCTCATCGTAAACGCGTTCATCCAGAACCAAAATGAAGACTGTAATAACCTGTGAAAAAATCTTCATCGTCAGTTGTATTGAGCCAACTCATAGCTTTTAAGAAATACAACGAGGGCTAATACCGTTACGAAACTGTACAGTCACCCATTTTCTCCAGCGTCTGCAGTGCTTGTATACTGAAAGTATGGTAGTAAATGAAGGTATACGTCAAAATCTAGACCCTTACCCCAATGGATAGTTGTGCATGTACGTTTAACTCTTTCCTTTCTAGCGGCGACTTATATCTTCTGCTGATAACATATGCAAGCAGTTTGGACCCAGATCAGGACTGACCAAAAAAGTTAATTTTGAAACAAAAAGACAGCAGACGTCAACAAAAGCATGAAAATTACCCAGCATGCAAAGAGCTATAGAAGGGTTTTACGCACATGCGTTAAGTTCGATTAGACGACGAGCAGTCAAATGCTCTGGCGAGACTGCACAGCTGGTCAGTATCACATGTGCATTCTTTGGTTACTCATGCAATTAGCACTTTTAAATCTTATGGGCAGGTTTGTTACTGATGTGTAACCAGTGGAGACTCAAATGAGTTTGACCATCCATGCATCCTCATAAGCGCCTTCAATGCGTGCGCACACAACACTGATGATTTATACACCAAAATTTAGAACTGTTCAAAGCCTACTGGATAGTTGCGTCTGCATGATAAAAATGGTTACATGTATGTGCATATGCGATAAATACACTGTGTTCAATCAGTAAATGCTCTTGCAAGACTGTACAGATGCGCAGGCTAGTTTGAGCCAATACTGGATACACATGAGATAAGTACTAATATCTCACAAAAATCACAAAATGTCCCATTACTCATGGGCGACATTTTCAAATGAGAACAAAGATCTGTGCAAACCCAAAGCAGGAAATGTGATATTAAGCATATGCGTAAAACAAAGATTCGCATTAGCTTGCATAGTTCCACAGAGATGGTCAACTATTTCATTTGAGGGTGGTTAGTGTGTTTATTTGGTCTTTGTATTTGCTCAATAGCCATTGTCTTATGCCCCGGTTCTAAACCTAAGATAAGTTCACGTTTACTGCTTATTTTAAATCTCATCATTTAGTATCTTGATTTCGCAATTCCAAAGGTTATACAAAAATTAGGATGTTAATTGTTATTATCTTTTATCTGTTCATATAAAAAAGTAAAAAAAAAGTTTTAATAATTTTTTATATATTTTTTGCCTTCCGGATTTTGTGGGATTCGAACACATATCTTAGATATTCAAGAGCTGCAGTTGGCTTTGAAGAAAGCCTATTATACCTCTGAGCTATCTGGGCCTATTAATGGGAAGGATTAACATTTCTTTAAGTAAGTGATTTGAGTAGATTTGTGTATTACAGGGACATCACTCTTGGTGTTTAAGAAATTAATCCCAAATTTAGCACAAACAAAACGATATAACCAATTTGCCCTATAGAAATTACACAATCTTGAAATTTCAAGCTGTATTTCATTCCTGTCTTCCAATGAATGAAGCAATATCTCAGAATGCTATATTTATTATGTTATTTACAAACACTAACCCTGCTTATTTAATATTTCTGGCATACTTAATTTCCACTGCATTTGAACATCCCAGTATGTTTTGTTGCTTTAGGCCACGCCTTGCGAGTCTTTTTCCTACGAAGGCTCGTCAACAAGCGGATCGTTCGAGGGAGGATTCGCAAAGATAGCTCCCTCTTTCTTTTTTTTTTAATTTTATTTTATTTATTATTTCATGGCTGGGTCTTTGGTTGGTCTAGACATTTTTACATTGGGTTTGTTGAATTCCCTGGGTGTACTACCAGGTAGTACTGGTATTCAATGGGAGATGAGAAATTATGGGGGAAACAAACCAGCATGACCCTTTCTATAAAACAGCAAAGAATCTAACATCCAGATCATCTTATGCATTTTCCAACTTTGATCTTGGCATTTACAATTTCATGGAGGACAGCTTTAATATTTATAGTGCTTTGTACAAAATTGGTACATTTATATACTGATAGCTTAAGCGATATGTTAAAAAGTTTTAGATTCGGGTTAACGAAGCCTCAATCTGATTTGTGTCATCTCTTTCATCAAATGTTATTCATATTATATACGATTCAACTGTCTTTAGAAAAGTACATAGGGGCCTAATGCAGCCAGTATTCCTTTATTTAAAATGAGTTTCTTCTTCATTTGTTTAATAATTAAAGTTAACAGTATAAGTCGTTCACCAAGGTTCCTTAATGTGACCATATGAATAAGTACCCTGCATTTTCACTGGACCCTTATCTTATCTTCTAGCAGACTATATAGGACAGCTCGTCAGATGTCTGATAGCATAAGCGAAACGCGAAGGCTCTAATGAGCCTGTGCATCGATGCAGTCAAATAAGGACCACTGAATTTATCCTAATCGAATTAATAGAATTACTTGGTATTACAACAATGATGAAAGAACGTCGATGTATCGTTATATCGGCGTCATTAACTTGCATCATTACTATTTTTGACATAACCGGAGGCTTCTATTGTTGGAGTGTTCGGTGCCGAACTGGTGAGTAAATTACTTCTGGGATCGTATGATGCCTAAATAATTCTTAAAAAAACAATGCTTTCTCTTTGAGCATATGGTATGTCCGCATTGAAGACAGCTGATGGCATAAATCAGTCATCTACAACAAATGTTAGGTGTTTTCTTACGTTTAAGCAGAATTCTATGATACTTTTCAGGACTATTTTTTTCTCTTTATCAGCTAGTGACATGGTAGCCGTGTGTTTCTGTTTGCAAATTTAGATGATTTAAGTGGCTGACAGTGATTTGTGAAAAACTGAATCGGTGATGTTTGGTCCATTTGTTATTAATTCAAGTGACCAAAGGATAATGTATTCAGATTATTTACTGCTGGAAGCCAGTAATGTTCTGGAACATGTCAAAAACTCTTGAATTAGTGCATTTTACATTGTTTAGATGGGCAAACTTTTCAACTGTTTGACACCTTAAAAGGAAAATCCTATTTTGGTTGCCAACGAAAAAAGTACCTTTAAACATTTTAAAATTCACAGTTTCTGTGCCCTCTACTCGGTTAATGAGTGCTCTTTTGGATTTTAAACTTGCATAGGAGTAAGCATTGATGCATGTTTATTATGTTGTTGAAAGTAAATGCATCTTTGTGTGGACTATTTTGTCACAATCAATAGAGCCCACTACCATGGTCACATTTAACGCTAGTCTGATTTCCGGTTTACTTTTGGCAGGTTGTATTTTCACGACAACAAATCTTGTCACTCACAGGAAGAGAAACATTCAAACATTATTCTGAATAAGTATGCTGATGGCTCAAATCAGCCAGTTTACATAGACTTAAATGTCGGTGATTGTGCACGGACACCAGATGACAAAAGAACATGCACATTTCATGTGCGATAACTTGGAATGTTCTCTGCTCGTTTCTTGCATGTGCGGGGTTTGCAATAAATGTGTCCGGCTAGGGACGATTTTTGTCGTCTGTTGATACCTTTTGCAAACAGTTTGGACCCAGATCAGGCCTGACAAAAAGTCCGGCCTGATCGGGATTGGAACTGTTTGACATTCGTTCTGATCATGTGCTGATGGTATCCCTCAAAGACTTTTAGAACGGAGTTTATTTTAGGTAAAACCGCAGCAAAATCTCATGAATTAGTGTATTTAACATTGTTTAGATGAGCAAACTTTTCAACTGTTTGACACCTTAAAAGGAAAATTCTATTCTGGTTGCCCACGAGAATAATACCTTTGAACATTTTAAAATTTACAGTTTCTGTGCCCTCTACTCGGTTAATGAGTGCTCTATTGGATTTTAGACTTGCATTGATAAGTAAGGGGTCTTTCATGCAAACCAAATATCTATGTGTCTTGATCCACATCTGAATTAAGGGTGAGGTTGGCGCCGTTAAACCGGTTTAAGCCCTTCAGTAAAATATTTTACTGACCGTTCCAAGGCGGTACTTCTTTTGTAGATCTTTTATGTTTTTCTGTCTTGTGTTTGCTCTATCTTTGTGAGCGTGTGTTTATATGTGCTTTGTGGTCACCTGCTGGGACAGGGCTGACCTCTTGGCTCTCGTTTGTGGTGTCTAACTGTGAGTTTGTCACTTTCCCGTTGGTATCCTGGGTCAGGTGTGGTACTTGATTGTATCGATTCCTGATCTTTGCACCCTTATAACTTTGCATAGGAGTAGGCATTGATGCGTGTTTATTATGTTGTTGAAAGCAAATGCATCTTTGCATGGATTATTTTGCCACAGTCAATAGAGCTGACTACCATGGTAACGTAAAACGTTGGTCTGATTTCCGGTTTACTTTTGGCAGGCTGTATTTTCAATATAACAAATCTTGTCACCAAATTTTGTGCCACAATGGCTTTGTAACACAATGAATAGTGCAATATATAATGTTCGACCAGAATACATTGTTTGGTTCAAGAGATAGCATGCGGAATTAACCTTTTATAAAATCAAAATTTGACATTTCAAAGTGCTGGTGTGACCTTGAAAATAAAGTCAAGGTCACCAAAATGTGATACACTCTTAATGTCCTCCTTACTATTTATCTATGCAAGTTTTGTCAAAATTCATCGACTGGTTTAGAAGATAGTGTGTGGAAATGGCTGGCATTTTCAGTCTTTATAGGATTATGACCTTGAAAATTAGATCAAGGTCACAAAAATCTAATTAACTCTTCATTGTGTTACAATGAAACAACATATAAGATTTGGCCAGAATCCATTGTTCAGTTCAAGAGATAACGTGTGGAAACCATATTTTGGTCAAAATTTGACAATTTAAAGTGCTGGCTGGTGTGACCTTGCAATAAAAGTCAAGGTCACCAAAATATAATCAACTCTTTCCGCCCTCCCAATAATGTTTCTATGCAAGCTCCCAGCAAACATGCATACGTGGGTCCCATATGGGATACTATGTTTGGTGTCCCAGGTGGGTCCCACAAAAAATGATATCAACATATTTATTTAAATCTATTTTCTTGTCTATAATGTATGACTAGCTTGGTGTAAATTTCCACTGTTTATTTAATTTCATTTTATTGTCTTTACATTTGGCAGCCTATACGGGTGTCTATATGGGACCCATGGGCCCGGTTGCACTCCTCATATATGGGTCCCGGCTGGGATGGAGTTTGGTGGAAATCCACCTACTGGTTAAGAAGATATCTATCTCTATCTATCTCTTTCTACTGGCACGACCGCATGCGATCATCCTACAGGGAGTGCGAATTTGGAATTTTAAAGAAACCATGGATCATAAAATTACATGGATTGGCTTCTTATCTATTTTATCAATATCATTGCCTACGCGTGAATCGGGTATACGCCGAGATCAATACCTTTCTGCCGCCATATTCAAAAAGGCTGTTCATAGCGATGATCCATAGGAAAGTTTTCAATATCAAAATCGTGAATATTCATTTTAAATGGAGAAAATTCTTATGGAATATAAGAGAATAAGTTGGTAAGTATATCTCATATGTGTTATGTTGGAATAAAATCACTGGATAACGATTAAATTTCGTGTTAATTTAGACAAATTCCGTTGTGTACAATCCGCCATCTTGAAAATGATAACCCTTCCAATTTTACCACCGAAGTTGTCGGTTCTAAAGCTAATTAATGTGAGTAATTTGGATATATTTGACACTTGATACATAAAGTACACATATTTCCTTACCAGAATATTGAATTTTTTAGCAAAACCAAAATAAAACCATGCAGTTAAAATGCTAGCAAAATCGTCTTTTTTTCGTATTTTCACATAACAAAATGTCAGAAACCTAGTCATTGCCTCTAATGTACACCAGGAATTTAAACACATTGCAGAGTTTAAAAGCGTGAAAAACATATCTTAAATAATAAAAGATGCTTTGTCAACCATAGATACACTTAATTTTAATCCCTTAAGCGTTTGGTTAACAATTAACAAGGGATTTGGTAGGGTGTCTATGAGCAGTAATTATTTCCGCGACTGCGTTAAAATATCTCTTCAACCAAACCATCTAATTTTTGAAGCGATATTCTCAACAACTGACAATAAATTAATTGCCAATTAACAGATTTATGTCACAAGAATTAAATAAAGATGTTACGGCCCAACTGGCAATAACTTCCCAACTCGGAATATTTGGTTGTTCCTAGTTCGGACGTCCCATTTTAAAATCGGAAATCCCTGTTTCCTGTTTACCGGTGGAGTGCATTCAACAGCTGTTCAATGTCCAAGAGCTTTTTTATATTTAATTTGAGAATAGCAAGAGTGGAAAACAACCTAAACTGCCGGTGCAAGGTTCGCAGATACAAAAACAACAACTACGTTACTTACACAAAGTTATACTATTGTTGGATTTGCTGGTGGTCAGGAAGTATCAGTTTTCGTGGGTTGGCGGTCATACTATTCTCTGTTTATTTTTATGCTTGACGTCTCAGCATCATGTGCGGCTCCAGAGGGGGATAGGGGGTCCGGACCCCCCCCCCTGGAAAATCACAAGTTATATTCACAAGTTATATGGGTTTCTTATAAAACTTTCTATCGGGACCCCCCCCCCCCACCCCCGCCTACTAGAAGTGTTGGACCCCCTCTGAAATCTTCGACAATTAGTTTTCTCTGAAATAAACCTCCGGACCCTCTCTGTGTAACTGTAAACTAAGTCGAGGACTAAAAACAAAAAGTCATAACTTTCACAACCCAGGAGTCCTTGAATCGCATGTTTTTGTGTTTTGTTTTCAATCAGTACATGACATACCTATAAATACAACACTGGGATAGGAAAAGCCGGGAGGTGCCGGGGGAAGGTGTGACCTGAATTGTCAGTCTGTATTTACCAATTGAATGATTCGAAGGATATGTACAATCTGCAGGTAAAGCAAAATGTGGACGATGACTGACAGGACTTATTACTGATGTGAGGACAGTGTAAAATTTACGCGAGACTTTCAAGCATCCATAATTCCGTCTTACAATAAATTGAAAGTAAAATTAGACCGAATGAAAAAATAGAATAGGTAGATTCACAGAAACTGCCACATCTGGTTAAAAGGCCCCACATTATAACTTTCTGAAAAAGTGCACATTTGATCAAACAGTAATGGTCCGGCAGTACCGGATTTTAACGACTCTGACGCGGTCCATTTTGGGTAATTTTGGTTCTTTTCGCCATACATTTCGGCCAAACATTGCAGCCATAATTTTGTCAGATTTCCCCTGTTTTTGTAAGTTATCGAGCCGAAAAAGTGTAAGTTTTTAATTTCTTGAGTGAAATCTAAACTGTTTGATGTGCTGATGTTTTCCTTATCAATATTTTTTTTCACATGACAAGATTGATATCCAAGGAATAAAATAACAAGTACAACCTTTATAAAAATGGCACTCCTATTTTTAAAAAAAATATCTCATCCGAGGGCCTGAACAAAAAGGAAAAATAAAACCCTCCGCTGCGGCATCTGTTTTTCAATAAAAGTGTCTATTCAATTTTTGGGAGCCTTAAAGCGGAAAAAAGTTGATAAGTGTGGCAGTTGATTGTCAAATTTCTGACTTGCATTTTAGCTCACCTGAGCCATTGGCTCATGGTGAGAATGATCATTGGATGTCCATCGTCAGTTGTGTGTCGTGTATCCTGTGTCGTCAACAATTGACCGGGTCGCGTAGCGCAGTTGGTAACGTGTCTGGCAACAGATGCGAGTCTGACTGCAGATCCAGGGGTTGCGAGTTTGATCCCGGCCCAGTCCCATACTTTCGTGGAGATAGATCGTGAAATAATTTCTATGGTTATTCTCCTCCCTTCCGCTGAATCATTTAAGAAGGGTTGTTGTCAGTAACAAGCGAAAGTATGTGCAGCAAGTACTGGTTAACTGCTTCATGCGCGGATCCAGGAATTTTTGTCAGGGGGATCCAGGTCAATCTGACAAAAAAGCTCTGACAACGCGGGTTTTTTTTTTATTTGATTTGATTTGATTCTTTACGTTCCATCAACAATCTTTCAGTTAAACAGGAACGGGTCTTCCTGGGTTGAACCAGTACTAAGCTAGGATAAATGTGACTTGCTCAAGGACCACAACGCAGTGATGCCGGTGAGGCTTGAACCCGCGGCCCTTCGGTCTCAAGTCAAGCACGTTTTTTTTTTTTTTTTTTTTTTTTTTCCAGAGGGGTCCAACATTTTCCATGGGGTCCAACTCTTCCAGGGGGGGTCCAATTGCTTATTCCCTATAGAAACCTTTATAACTTGTGATTTTCCAGGGGGGGGGTCCAGACCCCCTGTCCCCATCTAGATCCGCACTTGTGCTTGTTCAAGCTTGCCCATGAAAAAGTGTGGTTAGGTGAACTGACTGTCCAGCCATGGCCATAGCTGTTGACTTGGGATGTAAAGCAACAAAAACAAACAAAAACAAAAACAAATCATCAACAATTGCTTCAAAGGACAACTTGACAGGAATGATCCTTTTATCGCCTTCTTTAATAATTGTTCAAATGGTTCTGGTCCGTTGCATATTTAAGTCACACAGGCTAAAAATAGATTTTCAAAATGAAACCTTTAACATATGGAGATGGGGCCACGGCTTAAAAGTCTCATCCGACAGACTGGTGAAGCCGGGAATCAAACCTGTGACCCCTAGTTTATAAGGCGAGCAGTTTATCCACTAGGCAACACCACGGTGGCTCCTCAGATGTGTATGATTTGAAACAAAAAAACACTTGCATATTTTTGCTTTATCAGCAAGTTATCAAATGCTTAACCCTTTAATCCAAAGGCTATTTTTAGATCCACCCATCTTTAAAAAAATGAAGAAAATTTTTGGTGAAGTTTTGAGTAATTTTGAAAATATTATGGAAAATAGAGCATTTGCGTTTAAGGAGCAAATACTCCATTTTCTGTAAAATTTTCAAATAGTACATGATATTTCAAAGGTGTCAAAAGACGTTATCATGGAGTAAAGGGTTAAACTATCCATCAGCAAAAGATCAGTCAAAACAGAGGACTGCTATTTTAATTTTTATAAGTAATTTGCCTGTCTGTCTGTGATTAAACAAGTATTAACAGTTTTAGCTTTTTGTTGTAAAAAGGCCAAAAACGGGCTGTGTAGATCAGTTGGTACTCACAGTGTCTTTCTGCAGGTACCTTTCTAACTGCAGATCCTGAGGGGTTGCTGGTTCAATCATTTTAATAATTCAGTTGCGATATCTTTTTGGGTTTCATTTCACTTTGGTTATTATTATTTATATGTAATTGATGATCTGAGTGCAAAAACTGTTTGGTCCCTGTCAAGGGTGCTCATCAGGAAAAACACCCCATTACAGTCAAATGTAGTAGCCCAGCATTTGAAGTGTAAAATCAGTATGAAATTAAATGTGCCTCCGGCCTAAATTAAAATTTTATTTGTTTCCCCTTACCCGACCGACCCTGAAAAAAGGGCCCTACTCAAAGAATTTTATTTCTATTTTCAGTCAAGAATTTTTTTTAAATTTCATTGCAAACTAAGAGAATTGTCCAATGTAATCAGTGTTATCTTAGCAAATTGTTTGTGTATTCAATTATATTGCCTATACTCACTCACTCACTAGGACTATATATACAGTTAAACCTGCCTAAAATGGCCACTCAAAGATATACACAACAAAGGTCGTTAAGACAAATGGGCGATAAATGCCGAGCATTCTGCAATACTTTTGACCTGCCATATGCGAAAATCTGTCTTGAAAAAACAAACAATTTTTTGTATTTTTTTTTGAGTGGCCTCTTAAGACAGGTTTTACTGTATACAATTAAGTTTAATGGGTATCCAATCTGAGAAGTTAAAAAAAATCGACCGACCGACCCATACCTGTAAAACAGGGTCGGGTAAGGGGAAACAAAAATAAGGTTGGCCCCGAAAGCTCATGAAAAGAGCATCCTAATCTCACTGTAGGTTTTGTATTTCTGGTATTTGCAGCTTCTTTTATAGAATTCAGGTCAAATGATTCAAGCAGCCATTTTCCCTGGTTCATTAACACTACATTCTATCATCAGCTGCAGACCCTGCTGAGAGTTTGATTGCCTACCATGACTGTTAATAGCCATTCTGCCAAAATATTCAATATTCTTTGCATGATAAGGGCGATTTTGTCACCTGCTGATAACCCTTGCAAACAGTTAGGACCCACATTAGGCCCGACAAAATGTCGGGCCTAATCTGGATCCAAAGTGTTTGACACTGAAAGAATTTTTCGGAAAAGGTGATTTTGAAAAAAATCAACAGACGACACAAAATCATAAAAATTTACCAAGCGTGCAAGATAATGGTCCTCACTGACCTCGGCGCTTTGATAAAATTAGATATGGTTCTAACATAGCCATATGGTTCTAGCATAGCCTGGAAAACTGAGCAATCATCTATTACAGACTGTAAAGACCAGTGCCTCTAATACATAGCTCTGTCTCATTAGCTACTTGCTCCTTTTATTTATGTGTTTTGGTTACACTTGGCAGGAATGCTGGTATTTTATGCTAATAAAAGCCTTTGTGAACAGTTTGGAGCAGATCAGGACTGATAAAATGTTTGACTTGATCTGGATCCAAACTGTCTGACACCCAGATATGGTATTTATTGAATACAGCTTTGAAAGAGTTGATTCTGAAGACAACAAAAAAAAACTCCCCATCTCTGAAGGATGCATTAAATATTGCAGTAAGGTGTGAAACTGCTATCAAAACAAATGGTCCTTTATATAAACATCCTCAATTAGGTGTTTGTCCTAATCTCTTAAATGTGTTAAGTCTAAATTAACCATAGTCCTGCTGAGCAGATATGCTTCCTGTTGCTTCAGATTAAGTTATTGGATCATGTCACAGTTTTCAATGCAATCTGTGTATAATTGTGACCTATGATATGCAAACTGGTTGGAAAGATTTACTTTTTAGTAACTTATTGACCAGAACAAGGGTGATACATTTGTAAATCACTCTCAGATTGAATTAATTCAGATGCATATGATATTAGCAATGTTACCTGGTCCTCACTTACCAGTATCAAAGTATGAAAGTGTTTGGAGTAACAATTTAAGTCACAAAATGACCCTAAACATAGATCCTTAAAAGCGTAAAATTGTTATTTGTTCTGTGTCAATTTAAACATGTGTTTTGGGTGCTCAACAGAAACTTCTCATTGAGACGGGTCTTTTGAGTACCCACAACAAATGTTTTAGTCAAGTAATAAGGAAAAAAAATTTCAGGTACACACTCTTTTGTTTGTTTGTTTGATTTGATTCTTTACGTCCCATCAACATTCTTTCAGTTATACAGGGATGGGTCTTCCTGGGTTGAACCAGTACTAAGCTAGGATAAATGTGTCTTGCTCAAGGACCACAACGCAGTGACGCCGGTGAGGCTGGAACCTGCGGCCCCTTGGTCTCGAGTCAAGCACTCTACCACTGAGCCACTGCGCTCCCCTAAGGTTCACACTCTTATCTGGGGGCCTGCCTGCATAGAATTTAGATCTTGTTGACCCCATTTGAAGATAACAATGAATATGTACTATATGGACTGTAGCCGAGTTTCTATATTCACCAGATGCATAGAAAAAGGCCTATTAGGTAGATCAGAAAACCCTTACAGTAGCGAGCCAGTAGCAACTGAACACCATTGCCAATTATGTCTAAAAGACAGAGGCATTTATATTTACATTTTAAATCTTGGACAGGACTTTAGTTAAGAGTGTGTGATGAAAATTTAATTTCCTTATTTCTCAACCAAAACATATGTTGTGGGTACTCAAAAGAACTATCTCAATGAGACGGTTCTTTAGAGCACCCAAAACATATGTTAAAATTTGGGTAAGAAAATATTTACAATTTTACGCTGAAATTTTTGTTTATCTAAACCTCTGCTGTGATTTAATATCGTTTTAACCATTGGCCCAGTCAATATGAACATTGACCTTTTTGCCAACTATGATGGAAGACTGCCAAAGTATGCATATAGTTGTTACTATTATATAATGGGTAAGAGAGTATTTAAAATTTTTCAGAGTTCTCACTTGGGCTAAAAAAATAAGTGTTTCTTCGGCCATTTTTTTTAAAAAACAGATGAGGCAGGCAGGTTTTTATTTTTTATTTCCCCAAAACAGAAGAGACCACTTATTTTTTTATTTCATCGAAAACTAATGCCAGGCCCCCTTTTTGTTCATTTTAAGTATAAAAATGTGGATATTTTGATTTTGACATATGAATAGAATAAATGTGGCCACTTTTTTATTCAAGTCTGAAAAAAAGACAGGTGAGGGGCATTTGAAACAGATGAGGGAGGGCCTGAGAAACAATTTATACTTTTTTTATTTGGCCATTAGCTGTGAACTAAGCAGTTTAAAATACTTTCAGGCATAAATTAAAAAAAATATGTGCCTAAGGCCAAAAAGAATTTAATTGTTTCTCAGGCCCTCCCTCATCTGTTTCACATTCCCCATATGTCTTTTTTTTAGACTTGAACAGAAAGTGAATAAAAAATATATGTAATATGTTATAGCTGTTTCCCATTACGTTTGTGAATCTGTAATGTGCGTAATGAAGCAGGTCTTGCTTTGATACTATGTTTATTATACCCGCTTTTTTCTTTAGAAAAAAAAGGGTATATTAATTTCATGTCAAATCCGTCTGTCTGTCTGTCCGTCTGTGCGTCCGTCCCTCACGTTTCTTGTAAATGTATCTCCTCCTAAACCGTTAGAGGTAGCAACTTCAAACTTTGTTGGTGAATAGGTCACATGATGTAGAGGGTACTGGGCAACATTTAGTGTGACCTTGACCCCAAGGTCAAGATCAAAGGTCAAATAATGCATTTTCTTGTAAATGTATCTACTCCTAAATGGTTAGACGCAGCAACTTCAAACTTTGTAGCTGAATAGGTCACTTGATATAGAGGGTACTGGGCAAAATTTTGTGTGACCTTGTCAAGGTCAAAGATTGAATTTTCTTGTAAATGCTTCTCATCCTAAAGCTTTTGACGTAGTAACTTCAAACTCTGTAGGTGCATATGTCACGTGCTGTGGAAGGCACTGGGCAACATTTTGTGTGACCCTGACCTGAAGGTCAAGGTCAAATAATGTATTTTCTTGTAAATGCATCTTCTTAAAACTTGCTGGTGCACTAAGGTCACATGATGTGGAGGGTACTCGGCAACATTTTGTGTGACCTTGACCCCAAGGTCAAGGTCTAATAATGTATTTTTTTTTAAAATGCATATTCTCCTTAACCATTGGCAGTAGCAACTTCAAACTTTGCAGGTACATAGGTCACATGATGTAGAGGGCAATGCTTCATGTGGCCTTGTTAAGGTCAAATCAAATATTTCTTGTAAATGCATTTCCTCCTAAACCGTTGGACATAGCAGCTTCAAATTTTGCAGATGCATAGGTCAAGGTCAAAAGTGAAATAGTGTACTTTCTTGTAAATGCATCTCCTGCTAAACGGTTGGACGTAGCAACTTCAAAAACTTTGCAGATGCTTTGGTTAGCTCAAAAGCGCGTATTTGCGATGGTGTACCTTTGACTGAAGTCTAGTTATGTTTGCTATCCAAGTAAACAAAGAATTTAAATATAACTGTTGCATAAATCACAAATTGCACCCAGGCTTTCCAGGCATATTTTACCTTAACACATTATGTGCCTACAAGCCCACATAGCTTACACTGAGTACTTTATTAGTTGTTTACACTATCAGACTTATTTAGGCTTCTCCACTCAAAAAAGGCCTGGTGTCTGTCCTTCCATCTGTAGAAAAAAGCCTGTGTACTCCCCGGGGGGGGGGGGGGGGGGGGGGGGGTACTCTGATATTTTTATACATACATAGGCTCGGGTCATTTTTTTTGGTTCAAAATTTTGAATTTCAATATTTTTGGGGGTTTTCAGAAAAAATAATATTTTTGGGGGGGATATTTTTTTGGGGTCATTACAAAATTGGACTATATTTAGTGGTCGTTGCTATGTATTTTAGGGTCTTTTCTTAAGGTCAAGGTACAGAATTGAGGATATTTTTTGGGGTTGCCAAAATTTCAAATATTTTTTGGGGGTGCTTGAAATTCCTGATATTTTTTTTTGGGGGGGGGGGGGGGGTGAACGGTAGATGCTGGACCCGAGCCTACGTATGAAGAAAAAATGAGAGTACCCCCGGGGTGTACTCAATAATTTTAATACCATTTGAGATATTTTGATGATATTTGGTATACATAAATATCAGGTCAAGTCAGTATGTAATGTACAAGAATGGGTGCTCTCCTTTGCTGCACTTTTGAGTTATCTCCCTTGAATGAACTTTACAGCGGTAAGCTTGTGTGCTCAATAACTCTTGAACCTTTTGAGATTGTTGGTTAAATCCTGAAGTCTCAAAACTAAGCTAATGATTTATGCTTTGCTTACCACTGAGTCAAGTTGGGCCTTGGCAGTTGTCAGTTTAATACTGTACTCTAAAAAAGGATTTGTACTAAGTACAGGTTCACTCACCACTTTGGTATACATGGGTGTAAGTTTTCAGGATTATGCCAGAATTCAGGATTCTGAGGCTGACTTTCTGTGAGTTTTTTCCCCGCATTACTTCAGTTAAAGACAAATGGCCGTTGATACTAACAATATTTTTTGTTGACATTCTGCAAATTTTAAGATTTAACATTCTTAAGATCAGGATGTTGGTTTGGTTTATTTTGATGTTTTATGTCCCAGTCAACAGCTACCGTCATGTCGTTGCTTGTAAATTACATACTTTCACTCATGGGCATTTTCCGTCATGGGAAGGTTTTGATACATGTACATTCACTGACATGCCCATACATGTACTGAGCTATAGACTGCAATGGGATGTTAAATAGGAAAACAAATTTAAAACACATTAAGATGAATTTTATGAATTGCTTTAGTTTGCTCATGTTTACTTTTGGTAATTTCAAGGAAATCAAGTGAATCTGAAATGCAGGCACTTGTCAATCCACACAATCTGCATGTATAAATGTTGAGACCAAATTCACATTAACACTGGCTCAAATCATTCTTAAGGGTCAGTTTGATTTTTTAAATAAAAGTAAACATATTATTTCTTTTTTTCAGGGAAATGGAGACTTGCTGCAGATATTAAAGGATGGTGGACATTAACCTGCATCATCTGCAATTTGTTTTGTCATATGGCACCTGTACAGCATGCCATGATGGTCACTTTTTCTGAAGACTTCAGATATTGGTTCTGTTGATGGCATCCAGTTGGTGACTCTGCTTCATGTACTTATTACTATCTCAGTGCCATCAGGATGCCTTTTACATGGCCATTATACACTTCATTAGATGGATTCATGAGGAACTTTGTTGAAGCCTTGAGCAAGACACTTAATTCTCTGCTTTGTATTTGGTTCACCCAGGAAGACAGGAAAACATGAATGCATGACTGAAAAATTGTTGTTGACTGGGATCTATGTTCTACAAAGAAACAAATCAATTAATAGACACATTAGTTGCTGGAATGGAGCCTATATAGATACATTGTAGTGTTACATTACATTTCCAGAGAGATTGAGCCATATTATAAGTATGGTGGTCTCATCCTTTGGAATGAATAGGTAACCCAAATATTCAGCTCAACCTTTCAAAGGAGAGAGGATTATACATGTATTATACAAGAATTGGACCCGTCCAGGAAAGGACTTCTGGTAAGTTACCCCTTAATGCGCCAATCGCAACAAAAGTCGTCTGCTGAAATGTTTAAGAAGCCTCTATGGCAAACAGTGTGTATCCAGATCAGACTGTTCCTACTGTTCTGGGTCCACGCTGTTTGCTTCTATACTTAATTCATCAGTAATGCTAGGCAATTATTTGCAGCAGACAACTTCAGCAGACGACATTTTCAGATGCATTTTTTTCTTGGCGCTTTAAGGGTTAACTTATAAATTCACTGTTAACTTAGTAATGTAAAACATGCCATGTGCATATAATGAACTGACAAGCACAATTAAGTACTTAGCATATTCTCACACCTCTAATTGGAATTCTTCGACTGATTTCTAGATGGGGCAATTCCCAACTTGGAATATCCCTAGTTCCAGTTAATTTGGTGTGTTTGCAACATTACATAGGTAAAATCACTGTAGCAAATGATACTTATAGTAGAAACAGACATATAAATTTAGGTACTTAGCATATTCTGACACCTAAAAGTTTTTCATAGAAATATTCATAGATGGGGCATTTCCCAACTAGGAATATCACTAGTTTCAACTTGCTTTTTGCACATGACACACTGTCTTGACCTGATATTCAACATTATTTAGGTAAAGTAACTATGGCATTTATAGTTGAAACAGATATATTAATTTTGGTACTTAGCATATTCTGACACCTCTAATTTGATTCATGAGGATATTTCAAGATGGGACTTTTCCCAATTTGGAATATCACTAGTTTCAAGTGATTTTGTGTGTTTCTACATTAATTAGGTAAATTAACTGTGACAAATGGTACTTATAGTGGAAACAGACATATAAAAATTTAGGTACTTAGCATATTTTGATACCTCTAATTGTATTTCATGGAAGTATTTCTAGATGGGGCATTTTGGAACTTGGAATATCCCTTGTGCCAGGTGATTTGGTGTGTTTTAACTCTAAATAGGTTAAGTAACTGTAACAAATAATGCTTATATTGGAAACCAACAGAGGTAACATATTTTGACACCTCTAATTGTATATCATGGAAATTTTTCTACAGGGCGCATTTTGGAACTTGGAATATCCCTAGTTCCAGGTGAATAAGTGTGTTTTAACTCTAGTTTAAGTAACTGTAACAATTTATATAAAAAGCAGACATATTCTTTTGTTGTATAGCATATTCTGACACCATTTATTGGATTTCATGGAAATATTCCAAGATGGGGCACTTCCCAACTTGGAATATTACTTATTTCAAGTGATTTGGTGTGTATCAACATTAATGAGTTAAACTTATTGTGACAAATGATACTTATAGTGGAAACAGACATATTTATGTGGGTATTGAACATATTTCAACACATCTAACTGGATTTCATGGAATATTCAAAGATGGGTCACTTCCCAACTTGGAATATCACTTATTTCAAGTGATTTGATGTGTTCCCACATTAATTAGGTAAATTTAATGTGACAAATGATATATATAGTGGAAACAGACATATTTATGTGTGTATTGAGCATATTTGGACACATCTAATTGGAATTCATGGAAATATTCCAAGTTGGGGGATTTCCCAACTTGGAATATCAGTTTCTTCAAGTGATTTGTTGTGCTTCAACATTTATTAGATAAAGTTACTGTGACAAATAATACTAACAGTGGAAAGGAGCATATTAATCTAGGTACTGAGCATATCCTGACACCACTAATTGGATTTCATGGAAATATTCCAAGATGGGGCACTTCCCAACTTGGAATATCACTTATTTCAAGTGATTTGGTGTGTTTCAACATTAATTAGGTAAATTAATTGTGAAAAATGACACTTATAGTGGAAACAGACATACTTTTGTGGATATTGCGCATATTTCGACAAATCTAATTGGATTTCATGGAAATATTTCAAGTTGGGGGATTTCCCAACTTTGAATATCAATTTCTTCAAGTGATTTTGTGTGCTTCAGCATTTATTAGTTAAAGTAACTGTGACAAATGATACTTACAGTGGAAATGGGCACATTCATCTAGGTACTTAGCATATTCTGACACCATTTATTGGATTTCATGGAAATATTCCAAGATGGGGCACTTCCCAACTTGGAATATTACTTATTTCAAGTAATTTGGTGTGTTTCAACATTAATTAGGTAAATTTATTGTGACGAATGACACTTATAGTGGAAACAGACATAATTATGTGGGTATTGAGCATATTTTGACACATCTAATTGGATTTCATGGAAATATTCCAAGATGGGGCACTTCCCAACTTTGAATATTAATTTCCTCAAGTGATTTGGTGTGCTTCAGCATTTATTAGTTAAAGTTACTGTGACAAATGATACTTATAGTGGAAAGGGGCACATTCATCTAGGTACTAAGCATATTCTGACACCATTTATTGGATTTCATGGAAATATTCCAAGATGGGGCACTTCCCAACTTGGAATATTACTTATTTCAAGTGATTTGGTGTGTTTCAACATTAATGAGTTAAACTTATTGTGACAAATGATACTTATAGTGGAAACAGACATATTTATGTGGGTATTGAGCATATTTCAACACATCTAATTGGATTTCATGGAAATATTCAAAGATGGGGCACTTCCCAACTTGGAATATTAATTTCCTCAAGTGATTTGGTGTGCTTCAGCATTTATTAGCTAAAGTTACTGTGGCAAATTATACTTATAGTGGAAAGAGGCACATTCATCTAGGTACTAAGCATATTCTGACACCATTTATTGGATTTCATGGAAATATTCCAAGATGGGGCACTTCCCAACTTGGAATATTACTTATTTCAAGTGATTTGGTGTGTTTCAACATTAATGAGTTAAACTTATTGTGACAAATGATACTTATAGTGGAAACAGACATATTTATGTGGGTATTGAGCATATTTCAGTACATCTAATTGGATTTCATGGAAATATTCAAAGATGGGGCACTTCCCAACTTGGAATATCACTTATTTCAAGTGATTTGATGTGTTTCCACATTAATTAGGTAAATTTAATGTGACAAATGATATTTATAGTGGAAACAGACATATTTATGTGTGTATTGAGCATATTTGGACACATCTATTTGGAATTCATGGAAATATTCCCAGTTGGGGGATTTCCCAACTTGGAATATCAGTTTCTTCAAGTGATTTGTTGTGCTTCAACATTTATTAGTTAAAGTTACTGTGACAAATGATACTTAAAGTGGAAAGGAGCATATTAATCAAGGTACTTAGCATATCCTGACACCACTAATTGGATTTCATGGAAATATTCAAAGATGGGGCACTTCCCAACTTGGAATATCACTTATTTCAAGTGATTTGGTGTTTCAACATTAATTAGGTAAATTTATTGTGACAAATGACACTTATAGTGGAAACAGACATAATTTTGTGGATATTGAGCATATTTGGACACATCTAATTGGATTTCATGGAAATATTTCAAGATGGGGCACTTCCCAACTTGGAGTATAGCTTATTTCAAGTGATTTGGTGTGTTTCAACATTAATTAGGTAAATTTATTGTGACAACTGATACTTACAGTGGAAACAGACATATTTATGTGGGTATTGAGCATATTTTGACACATCTAATTGGATTTCATGGAAATATTCAAAGATGGGGCACTTCCCAACTTGGAATATTAATTTCCTCAAGTGATTTGGTGTGCTTCAGCATTTATTAGCTAAAGTTACTGTGGCAAATTATACTTATAGTGGAAAGAGGCACATTCATCTAGGTACTAAGCATATTCTGACACCATTTATTGGATTTCATGGAAATATTCCAAGATGGGGCACTTCCCAACTTGGAATATTACTTATTTCAAGTGATTTGGTGTGTTTCAACATTAATGAGTTAAACTTATTGTGACAAATGATACTTATAGTGGAAACAGACATATTTATGTGGGTATTGAGCATATTTCAGTACATCTAATTGGATTTCATGGAAATATTCAAAGATGGGGCACTTCCCAACTTGGAATATCACTTATTTCAAGTGATTTGATGTGTTTCCACATTAATTAGGTAAATTTAATGTGACAAATGATATTTATAGTGGAAACAGACATATTTATGTGTGTATTGAGCATATTTGGACACATCTATTTGGAATTCATGGAAATATTCCCAGTTGGGGGATTTCCCAACTTGGAATATCAGTTTCTTCAAGTGATTTGTTGTGCTTCAACATTTATTAGTTAAAGTTACTGTGACAAATGATACTAACAGTGGAAAGGAGCATATTAATCAAGGTACTTAGCATATCCTGACACCACTAATTGGATTTCATGGAAATATTCAAAGATGGGGCACTTCCCAACTTGGAATATCACTTATTTCAAGTGATTTGGTGTTTCAACATTAATTAGGTAAATTTATTGTGACAAATGACACTTATAGTGGAAACAGACATAATTTTGTGGATATTGAGCATATTTGGACACATCTAATTGGATTTCATGGAAATATTTCAAGATGGGGCACTTCCCAACTTGGAGTATAGCTTATTTCAAGTGATTTGGTGTGTTTCAACATTAATTAGGTAAATTTATTGTGACAACTGATACTTACAGTGGAAACAGACATATTTATGTGGGTATTGAGCATATTTTGACACATCTAATTGGAATTCATGGAAATATTCAAAGATGGGGCACTTCCCAACTTGGAATATTAATTTCCTCAAGTGATTTGGTGTGCTTCAGCATTTATTAGCTAAAGTTACTGTGGCAAATGATACTTATAGTGGAAAGAGGCACATTCATCTAGGTACTAAGCATATTCTGACACCATTTATTGGATTTCATGGAAATATTCCAAGATGGGGCACTTCCCAACTTGGAATATGACTCATTTCAAGTGATTTGGTGTGTTTCAACATTAATGAGTTAAACTTATTGTGACAAATGATACTTATAGTGGAAACAGACATATTTATGTGGGTATTGAACATATTTCAACACATCTAACTGGATTTCATGGAATATTCAAAGATGGGTCACTTCCCAACTTTGAATATCACTTATTTCAAGTGATTTGATGTGTTCCCACAATTATTAGGTAAATTTAATGTGACAAATGATATATATAGTGGAAACAGACATATTTATGTGTGTATTGAGCATATTTGGACACATCTAATTGGAATTCATGGAAATATTCCAAGTTGGGGGATTTCCCAACTTGGAATATCAGTTTCTTCAAGTGATTTGTTGTGCTTCAACATTTATTAGTTAAAGTTACTGTGACAAATGATACTAACAAGGGAAAGGAGCATATTAATCTAGGTACTGAGCATATCCTGACACCACTAATTGGATTTCATGGAAATATTCCAAGATGGGGCACTTCCCAACTTGGAATATCACTTATTTCAAGTGATTGGTGTGTTTCAACATTAATTAGGTAAATTTATTGTGAAAAATGACACTTATAGTGGAAACAGACATAATTTTGTGGATATTGCGCATATTTAGACAAATCTAATTGGATTTCATGGAAATATTTCAAGTTGGGGGATTTCCCAACTTTGAATATCAATTTCTTCAAGTGATTTTGTGTGCTTCAGCATTTATTAGTTAAAGTAACTGTGACAAATGATACTTACAGTGGAAATGGGCACATTCATCTAGGTACTTAGCATATTCTGACACCATTTATTGGATTTCATGGAAATATTCCAAGATGGGGCACTTCCCAACTTGGAATATTACTTATTTCAAGTAATTTGGTGTGTTTCGACAATAATGAGTTAAATTTATTGTGACGAATGACACTTATAGTGGAAACAGACATAATTATGTGGGTATTGAGCATATTTCAGCACATCTAATTGGATTTCATAGAAATATTCAAAGATGGGGCACTTCCCAACTTGGAATATCACTTATTTCAAGTGATTTGATGTGTTTCAACATTAATTAGGTATATTTATTGTGACAAATGATACTTATAGTGGAAACAGACATATGTATGTGGGTATTTAGCATATTTCGACTCATCTAATTGGATTTCACGGAAATATTCCAAGTTGGGGGATTTCCCAACTTGGAATATCAGTTTCTTCAAGTGATTTGTTGTGCTTCAGCATTTATTTGTTAAAGTTACTGTGACAAATGATACTAACAGTGGAAAGGAGCATATTAATCTAGGAACATTGCATATTCTGACACCACTAATTGGATTTCATGGAAATATTCCAAGATGGGACACTTCCCAACTTGGAATATCACTTATTTCAAGTGATTTGGTGTGTTTCAACATTAATTAGGTAAATTTAGTGTGAAAAATGACACTTATAGTGGAAACAGACATAATTTTGTGGATATTGAGCATATTTCGACAAATCTAATTGGATTTGATGGAAATATTTCAAGTTGGGGGATTTCCCAACTTTGAATATCAATTTCTTCGAGTGATTTTGTGTGCTTCAGCATTTATTAGTTAAAGTTTACTGTGACAAATGATACTTACAGTGGAAAGGGGCACATTCATCTAGGTACTTAGCATATTCTGACACCATTTATTGGATTTCATAGAAATATTCCAAGATGGGGCACTTCCCAACTTGGAATATTACTTATTTCAAGTGATTTGGTGTGTTTCGACATTATGAGTTAAATTTATTGTGAGGAATGACACTTATAGTGGAAACAGACATAATTATGTGGGTATTGAGCATATTTTGACACATCTAATTGGATTTCATGGAAATATTCCAAGATGGGGCACTTCCCAACTTGGAATATTAATTTCCTCAAATGATTTGGTGTGCTTCAGCATTTATAAGTTAAAGTTACTGTGACAAATGATACTTATAGTGGAAAGGGGCACATTCATCTAGGTACTAAGCATATTCTGACACCATTTATTGGATTTCATGGAAATATTCCAAGATGGGGCACTTCCCAACTTGGAATATTACTTATTTCAAGTGATTTGGTGTGTTTCAACATTAATGAGTAAAACTTATTGTGACAAATGATACTTATAGTGGAAACAGACATATTTATGTGGGTATTGAGCATATTTCAACACATCTAATTGGATTTCATGGAAATATTCAAAGATGGGGCACTTCCCAACTTGGAATATTAATTTCCTCAAGTGATTTGGTGTGCTTCAGCATTTATTAGCTAAAGTTACTGTGGCAAATGATACTTATAGTGGAAAGAGGCACATTCATCTAGGTACTAAGCATATTCTGACACCATTTATTGGATTTCATGGAAATATTCCAAGATGGGGCACTTCTCAACTTGGAATATGAGTTAAACTTATTGTGACAAATGATACTTATAGTGGAAACAGACATATTTATTTGGGTATTGAACATATTTTGACACATCTAATTGGATTTCATGAAAATATTCCCCAAGTTTGGGGTTTTCCCAACTTGGAATATCAGTTTCTTCAAGTGATTTGTTGTGCTTCAACATTTATTAGTTAAAGTTACTGTGACAAATGATACTAACAGTGGAAAGGAGCATATTAATCTAGGTACTTAGCATATCCTGACACCACTAATTGGATTTCATGGAAATATTCCAAGATGGGACACTTCCCAACTTGGAATATCACTTATTTCAAGTGATTTGGTGTGTTTCAACATTAATTAGGTAAATTTAGTGTGAAAAATGACACTTATAGTGGAAACAGACATAATTTTGTGGATATTGAGCATATTTTGACAAATCTAATTGGATTTGATGTAAATATTTCAAGTTGGGGGATTTCCCAACTTTGAATATCAATTTCTTCGAGTGATTTTGTGTGCTTCAGCATTTATTAGTTAAAGTTTACTGTGACAAATGATACTTACAGTGGAAAGGGGCACATTCATCTAGGTACTTAGCATATTCTGACACCATTAATTGGATTTCATAGAAATATTCCAAGATGGGGCACTTCCCAACTTGGAATATTACTTATTTCAAGTGATTTGGTGTGTTTCGACAATAATGAGTTAAATTTATTGTGAGGAATGACACTTATAGTGGAAACAGACATAATTATGTGGGTATTGAGCATATTTTGACACATCTAATTGGATTTCATGGAAATATTCCAAGATGGGGCACTTCCCAACTTGGAATATTAATTTCCTCAAATGATTTGGTGTGCTTCAGCATTTATAAGTTAAAGTTACTGTGACAAATGATACTTATAGTGGAAAGGGGCACATTCATCTAGGTACTAAGCATATTCTGACACCATTTATTGGATTTCATGGAAATATTCCAAGATGGGGCACTTCCCAACTTGGAATATTACTTATTTCAAGTGATTTGGTGTGTTTCAACATTAATGAGTAAAACTTATTGTGACAAATGATACTTATAGTGGAAACAGACATATTTATGTGGGTATTGAGCATATTTCAACACATCTAATTGGATTTCATGGAAATATTCAAAGATGGGGCACTTCCCAACTTGGAATATTAATTTCCTCAAGTGATTTGGTGTGCTTCAGCATTTATTAGCTAAAGTTACTGTGGCAAATGATACTTATAGTGGAAAGAGGCACATTCATCTAGGTACTAAGCATATTCTGACACCATTTATTGGATTTCATGGAAATATTCCAAGATGGGGCACTTCTCAACTTGGAATATGAGTTAAACTTATTGTGACAAATGATACTTATAGTGGAAACAGACATATTTATTTGGGTATTGAACATATTTTGACACATCTAATTGGATTTCATGAAAATATTCCCCAAGTTTGGGGTTTTCCCAACTTGGAATATCAGTTTCTTCAAGTGATTTGTTGTGCTTCAACATTTATTAGTTAAAGTTACTGTGACAAATGATACTAACAGTGGAAAGGGGCATATTAATCTAGGTACTTAGCATATCCTGACACCACTAATTGGATTTCATGGAAATATTCCAAGATGGGACACTTCCCAACTTGGAATATCACTTATTTCAAGTGATTTGGTGTGTTTCAATATTAATTAGGTAAATCTATTGTGACAAATGATACTTATAGTGGAAACAGACATATTTATGTGGGAATTGAGCATATTTGGACACATCTAATTGGATTTCGTGGAAATATTCTAAGATGGGTCATTTCCCAACTAGGAATATCACTTATTTCAAGTGATTTGAAGTGTTTCAACATTAATTAAATATTTATTAGGAAAATTTATTGTGACAAATGATACTAATACTGGAAACAGACATATTATGTGGTTATTGAGCATATTTGGACACATCTAATTGGATTTCATGGAAATATTCCAAGTTTGGAATATCAATTTCTTCAAGTGAATTGGGTTGCTTCAGCATTATTACTTAAAGTTACTGTGACAAATGATACTTACAGTGGAAAAGGACATATTAATTAGGTTTCTTAGCATATTCTGACACCACGTATTGGATTCATGTTAATCTAGGCACTTACCATATTCTAATTTTAACTAATAAATGCTTAGTACCTAGATTCATATGTCCCTTTCCACTGTAAGTATCATTTGTCACAGTAACTTTAACTAATAAATGCTGAAGCACAACAAATCGCTTGAAGAAATTGATATTCCAAGTTGGGAAAACCCCAAACTTGGGGAATATTTTCATGAAATCCAATTAGATGTGTCAAAATATGTTCAATACCCACATAAATTTGTCTGTTTCCACTATTAGTATCATTTGTCACAATAAATTTACCTAATTAATATTGAAACACACCAAATCACTTGAAATAAGTGATATTACAAGTTGGGAAGTGCACCATCTTGGAATATTTCCATGAAATAAAATTAGATGTGTCCAAATATGCACAATAACCACATAATATGTCTGTTTCCACTATAAGTATCATGTGTCACAATGAATTTACCAAATAAATATTTAATTAATGTTGAAACACACCGTTCAAATTGAAATAAGTGATATTCCTAGTTGGGAAATGCCCCATCTTAGAATATTTCCATGAAATCCAATTAGATGTGTCCAAATATGCTCAATACCCACAAACATATGTCTGTTTCCACTATAAGTATCATTTGTCACAATAAATTTACCTAATTAATATTGAAACACACCAAATCACTTAAAATAAGTGATATTCCAAGTTGGGAAGTGCCCCATCTTGGAATATTTCAATGAAATCAAATTAGCTGTGTCAAAATATGCTCAATACCCACATAAATATGTCTGTTTCAAACTATAAGTATCATTTGTCACAATAAATTTACCTAATTAATGTTGAAACACACCAAATCACTTGAAATATAAGTGATATTCCAAGTTGGGAAGTGCCCCATTTTGGAATATTTCCATGAAATCCAATTAGATGTGTCCAAATATGCTCAATACCCACATAAATATGTCTGTTTCCACTATAAGTATTATTTGCCACAATAAATTTACCTAATTGATATTGAAACACACAAAATCACTTGAAATAAGTGATATTCCTAGTTGGGAAGTGCCCCATCTTGGAATATTTCCATGAAATCCAATTAGTGGTGCCCAAATATGCTAAGTACCTAGAATTATATGCTCCTTTCCACTGTAAGCATCATTTGTCACAGTAACTTTAACTACTAAATGCTGAAGCACACCAAATCACTTGAAGAAATTGATATTCCATGTTGGGAAGTGCCCCATCTTGGAATATTTGCATGAAATCCAATAAGATGTGTCCAAATATGCTAAGTACCTAATTCAATATGTATGTACCAACTAAAAGTATCATTTGTCACATGTATTTTATCTAATTAATGTTCAAACAAACCAAATCACTTAAAATAAGTGATATTCCTAGTTGGGAAATGACCCATCTTAGAATATTTCCATGAAATCCAATTAGATGTGTCCAAATATGCTCAATACCCACATACATAAGTCTGTTTCCACTATAAGTATCATTTGTCATAATAAATTTACCTAATTAATATTGAAACACACCAAATCACTTGAAATAAATGATATTCCTAGTTGGGAAGTGCCCCATCTTGGAATATTTCAATGGAATCAAATTAGATGTGTCAAAATATGCTCAATACCCACATAAATAATGTTTGTTTCCACTATAAGTATCATTTGTCACAATAAATTTACCTAATTAATATTGAAATACACCAATCACTTGAAATAAGTGATATTCCAAGTTGGGAAGTGCCCAATCTTGGAATATTTCCATGAAATCCAAGTAGATGTGTCCAATTATTTGCTCAATACCCACATAAATATGTCTGTTTCCACTATAAGTATCATTAGCCACAATAAATTTACCTAATTAATATTAAAACACACCAAATCACTTGAAATAAGTGATATTCCAAGTTGGGAAGTGCCCCATCTTGGAATATTTCCATGAAATCCAATTAGTGGTGTCCCAATATGCTAAGTACCTACAATAATATGCTCCTTTCCACTGTAAGTATCATTTGTCAAAGTAACTTTAACTACTAAATGCTGAAGCACACCAAATCACTTGAAGAAATTGATATTCTAAGTTGGGAAGTGCCCCATCTTGGAATATTTGCATGAAATCCAATAAGATGTGTCCAATTATGCTAAGTACCTAATTCAATATGTATGTTCCAACTAAAAGTATCATTTGTCACATGTATTTTATCTAATTAATGGTGAAACAAACCAAATCACTTGAAATAAGTGATATTCCTAGTTGGGAAGTGCCCCATCTTGGAATATTTCCATGAAATCCAATTAGTAGTGTCCGAATATGCTAAGTACCTAGAATAATATGCTCCTTTCCACTTTAAGTAGCATTTGTCACAGTGACTTTAACTACTAAATGCTGAAGCACACCAAATCACTTGAAGAAATTGATATTCCAAGTTGGGAAGTGCCCCATCTTGGAATATTTGCATGAAATCCAATAAGATGTGTCCAAATATGCTAAGTACCTTATTCAATATGTATGCTCCAACTAAAAGTATCATTTGTCACATGGATTTTAACTAATTAATGTTGAAACAAACCAAATCACTTGGAATAAGTGATATTCCAAGTTGGGAAGTGCCCCATCTTGGATTATTTCAATGGAATCAAATTAGATGTGTCAAAATATGCTCAATACCCACATAAATAATGTTTGTTTCCACCATAAGTATCATTTGTCACAATAAATTTACCTAATTAATATTGAAACACACCAAATCACTTGAAATAAGTGATATTCCAAGTTGGGAAGTGCCCCATCTTGGAATATTTCCATGAAATCCAATTAGATGTGTCCAAATATGCTCAATACCCACATAAATATGTCTGTTTCCACTATAAGTATCATTTGTCAATATAAATTTACCTAATTAATATTGAAACACCCCAAATCACTTGAAATTAGTGATATTCCAAGTTGGGAAGTGCCCCATTTTGGAATAGTTCCATGAAATCCAATTAGATGTGTCCAAATATGCTCAATACCCACATAAATGTCTGTTTCCACTAAAAGTATCATTTGTCACAATAAATTTACCTAATTAATATTGAAACACACCAAATCACTTGAAATATGTGATATTCCAAGTTGGGAAGTGCCCCATCTTGGAATATTTCCATGAAATCCAATAAGATGTGTCCAAATATGCTAAGGACCTAGAATAATATGCTCCTTTCCACTGTTAGTATCATTTGTCACAGTAACTTTAACTACTAAATGCTGAAGCACACCAAATCACTTGAAGAAATTGATATTTAAAGTTTGGAAGTGCCCCATCTTGGAATATTTGCATGAAATCCAATAAGATGTGTCCAAATATGCTAAGTACCTTATTCAATATGTATGCTCCAACTAAAAGTATCATTTGTCACATGGATTTTAACTAATTAATGTTGAAACAAACCAAATGACTTGAAATAAGTGATATTCCTAGTTGGGAAATGCCCCATCTTAGAATATTTCCATGAAATCAAATTAGATATGTCCAAACAACTCAATACCCACATAAATATCATTTTTTCACAGAAAATTTACCTAATTAATGCTTTACATGAGGAAGTTACCAGTGCATATATAAGTTAACTTACCAGATGTCCTTTCCTTTTGGGATTCAATTCTTGTCTAATACATGTATAATCTCTTTTTTGAAATGTTGAGCTGAATATTTGGGTTACCTATTCATTCCAAAGGATGAGACCACCATACTTATCATATGACTCAACCTCTCTGAAAATGTATTGTAACACTATAGGCTCCATTCCACGAGCCTCACCGGCGTCACTGCGTTGTGTCCTTGAGCAAGAACATTAATCCTAGCTTAGTACTGGACCTGTCCCTTTATAACTGAAAGATTGTTGATGGGATGTAAAGAATCAAATCAAACCAAACAAAATAGGCTCCATTCCAGCAAGTAAAGTGTCTGTCTATTGTTTTGGTTCTTTGTAGAACTTAGATCCCAGATGTTTTGGTTCTTTGTAGAACTTAGATCCCAGACTCAGTCAACAATTTTCCAGTCATGCATGCCTGTTTTCCTGTCTTCCTGGGTGAAAAATACAAAGCATAGAATAAAGTGTCTTGCTCAAGGCTTCAACAAAGTTCCTCATGAATCCATCTATTGAAGTGTATAATGGCCATGTAAAAGGCATCCTGAAGGCACTGAGACAGAAATAAGTGCATATAACAGAGACCAACTGGATGCCTTCAACAGAACCAATATCTTAAGTCTTCAGAAAAAGTGCCAGTAACGGCATGCTTGTAAGTGAACAGAGTACAGGTACCATATGACAAAACAAATTGCAGATGATGCAGGTTAATGTCCATCATCATTATCTGCTGCATGTCTCCAGTTTTCAGAAACAAAGAATTAAGAAGTAAACTTTTATTTAAAACAAGAGAATCGTTTAAACTGATGTATGCTCCCCAAATAAAGGCATTGTTCAAAAAGGGCTGCAAGTTGATTTCTCTAATAGTGTTAATGTTATGCTCTGGCCAAAGTTTAAGTATAACAAAGGACAATAACTCCTAAATCATGCCAAAGAGAATTATGGTTCTTGTACACTGCACCTCTCCTCATACAGATCTATCTACATGTACCAATTAAATGTCAAAATGATACCTATTATAGTTTTTGTGCTATGCTCCCGACAGAATTTAAGTATGAAAAATAACAAAGGGAAGTAACCCCTAAATTATGCAAAAGAGAATTATGGTTATTGTACACTTCACTTCTTCGCATGGAGATCGATCTACAAACAAAGTTTATTGTTGATATCTCATAACTTTTGTGTTATGATGCAGATTGAGTGGTTTAACAAGTGCCAAGAAAAACCCAAAAGTAATCATGAGAAACCTAATGCAGTTCATTACATGTATATATTCATATTTGGAGATTTTAAACTTGTTTTCCTATTAAATAAAAATCCCATGGCAATTATGGAGCAAAAGTGTGGGCATGTCAGTTCACATATTTCCATGGCAGGTAATACCTACATGTACGGGTGTAAGTTCGGAATTTCCAAAATTCGGATCTTATAAATCTTAAAACTTGAAGAATTCCAACAAAACATTGTCAGTTTGAATGGTTAGGAAAGAAAATCAATAAACAAGTGTTTCTCAGACCACTTTTTGAAAAACAGATGAGGCAGGCATGTTTAATTTTTATTTTTTATTTGCCAAAAAACAGATGAGGCCATTTTTTTTAAACTTTCATCCAAACCAATTGAGGCACCTTTTTTGTTCATTAAAAAAGCATAAAAAAGGTTGATATTTTGATTTTGACATATGAATAAAATAAATGAGGCCACTTTATTTTTATTGAAGTCTGAAAAAAGACAAATGAGGGGCATTTAAAACAGATGAGGGAGGTTGTGAGAAACATTTTTTTTATTTGGCCTTAATTGTCTTTAACTAAAATGAAAAATAACTCAACGGAAAGTCAGCCTCAGAATCCTGAATTCTAGTATAATCCTGAAAAACTTACATCTATACTGGATTCCTCCTTTATCAAGGCCCTTGTTTGTTATTGGGTAAATGCAAATACACAATAATAACACGTAAAATAACTTCATGTGAAAATAAAGGAGATGACACGATAAAGAAGGGCTTGAGTATATACCAAGTAGTGAGTGGACCTGTACTCAGTACAAATCCTTTCTTCCACTTGAGTGCAGTAACTGACAACTGCCCAGACCCAACTTGATTCACTGATAAGAAAAGCACAAATCCCTATCAAAGTTGCCAGACTCCAGGTTTGACCCAGCAACTCGGAGTCCTGGATCTCATTTTGGTGCCAACTTGACTGTACATGGAATTTGTCAAAACTACATTGAGCTCTACAGGGATCAAATTTAAGAATTAAACTATACTCGCTTAACCATTTTCATTCTGATGCACTTTCCCAAACATATTTATACAATAAGTATGGAATAGTCATTTATACAATAAGTATGGAATAGTCCATTTTTGATTTAAGGGGTCAAATGTCCAAATTTCTAAAATATGGTGTTTTACATCCCTAATGATTTGTTTGATTGTTTGTTTGGTTTAATTTATTGTTTTTTTTATCTTAGCAAAGGGGATCGCAGCGGCTCAGTGGTAAAGTGCTCGACTAGAGACCAAGGGGATGTGGGTTCAAGCCTCACCAGCGTCACTGCGTTGTGTCCTTGAGCAAGAACATTAATCCTTAGCTTAGTACTGGTTTAACCCAGGAATACCCGTCCCTTTATAACTGAAAGATTGTTGATGGGACATAAAGAATCAAATCAAACAAACAAAATTATCTTGGCAAACAATGAAATACTGCCTGGATTGTCATCACCACAAAACATCACCACAAAATACTGTATGTTTAATGAAGCTGTAGCCTAGGAACTCTTGGAAACCAACTGAAGCATGCAGTTCACCTACTTTTAGGTTTGCAACATCTGCTGTAAATGAAACTTACAGAATATTAAGTCAATTAATTGGTTCATTAATTGCATGACTTAAAGTCTTTGTTCAAAAATTCCTTTTAGTAAGTTCACTCAGAAAATACCAAAATTAGGGACATTTAAAAAAAGAAGGAAAGACTTTTTTTGGAATTTGGCCATTTTAGAGTTCTTTTTTTAGGAAATTAGGGAAGCCTAAAAATTTAGGATGTTTTTTTAGGAATTTTAGGGCCACTTGAAAGCCTTATAGTGTTAACATATTACATGTAACTACCAGTAAAGTACTCAGTGTAAGCTGTGTGGGCTTATACTGCCTTATAGGAACATGTGTACATAGGTCAAATGTGCCTGGAAAGCCTTTATCAAATTGTGATTGATGTAGTTATTTTTAAGCTTTGCTTTGATGCCTAACATACTAAACATAGACATTGTGGGTACTCAAAAGAACCGTCTCAATGAGACGGTTCTTTTGAGCAACCAAAATATAAAATAAATTGGTGGAAATAAAAATATTACAATTTTATACCCAAAAGATTTGCTTATCTTGACCTATGACGTTTTTATGAAATAAATAGGTGTTATCTATAAACAGACGTATAGACTTAAACTTTAAAGCCTTTTATACAGTAGTATTTGTGAAGTTTTTAGCCTATGTTTCTGGTTATTTTTGTATTTTAGTCCTGCTTTACAGTGCAGCAGTATATAATTATATGATTTTTAATATTCTTGAATGCAGTGTTCATGTTAAATCATGTTCTACAGTTGTTTAAACGGTGAGTGCCTTTCATAAAATGTCTGCCTGCAGTGTTGCTATTTTTCTAGCACAATGTCCATTTTGCAGACAATGCTGATTTCTCCAATTTTACAACAACAAAAAAATAACCTAAAATTTAGATCAAAGTCAATCTGAATATTATGTTAAAAGTCCTTTTATCACTATTTTTTAGCTCTTGACTCTATGCATTAAATTTTGGTTTGAATCACTTATGTAAAGAAATTGTCTCCATTGTATACAAAATTTGTATTTTTTGTTAATTTATTAGCATTTTCTCAGTGTTTTTTCAAAGAATTCTAGTGCTTAAACAAGGTGATTGTTTTTAAGCTTTTTTGAAATACTGAATGAAAATAAACCAGCTCACCTGCCTGTCAGTACTGGGATTTGAACCCCCTAGTGCTTAAACAAGGTGATTGTTTTTAAGCTTTTTTTGAAATACTGAATGAAAATAAACCAGCTCACCGGGATTTGAACCCAGATATACCTACAGGTGTATTAACATAACCCGAGGATGTTCTACCTATTGAACTGTACTGACTCCCAAGGATTAGTGTTGGGTTATTTTCATTTTGTAAATGAAGTTAATGAAACTTTAAGCATTACATGTACATTCCAAAAATAGCTTTTAATGACTAAGATTTTTTTTTTTTTATCTAAGCCTAGCATTAGTTGTATTTTTGTTTCCACATGAACATGATGAATAACAGAAAACTATACTCAGCTACCCATTTAGCACTTAAGGTTGATCCAAATCTTTAAAGATATTTTTTGAAATACAGAATGAAAATAAATCAGCTCCCCTAATCATTGTGAGCAATAAGCATTTTTTCCCAAATGTTTCCATATGTTCTATGGCAATTTTTCTAACATCTGTACAAGTTCAAGCATACAAAATAACATATTTTAAATAAAAAAAATGTACTGACCCCAAGTGTCTGTGGCTACCCTGCCTGTCAGCATTGGAGTTTGAAAACAGACATACTTTTAAGTGTATATAGAGTATTAACATTACCCGAGGAATTCTACCAGGGTCAATCACCCAACAACTGCGTGAGCCACTATGCTCCTCTAGAAACTTTAGTATGAAATTAACCATCAGATAGATGCCTACTATCATCTTCAATGACTTCATAAATTGAATAAAAATCCACTTTTTAGCTTGAAACCAATACATAATGATGCAGCTAGCAATTATCTTTGTTATATGTTACAGTAGGCCACAGTATGTAACAAAAAAGTGCTTACAAGGGGCAGGTCCGGGTAGTCTACCTAATGCTGCAAAGCATCATTTTGTAACATATCCTTGCATAGCAAAGCCCCACATAGCTCTATGACTATGTACAGGTAGTACTGGCATTGTGCATGGCACTCTGGTAGAGAGAGGAGACATTGTCATTGGTCTCAGTAATTGCAAGCCCCATCAACCTTCGCCAGAACAAGCACCCCACCTTCGCCCTTTGGTCATTCTTCTCTAAAGATCATTTTTGTCTTGAAAATATTGCAGACCTTGATAAAATGTCACATTATGCGACCTTTCATCTGGGTCATCACAGTTTGCAAAAGTTCGTATTAAGGAGTCATCATTATAAAGAGGGTTAATATTAAGTGAAATTAAATGAGCCTTGGTACTTATTTAATGGGTGAATGGTGATGAGTTTGTGCAGTTTCGTCAGAGCATTTACTGCTCGCATATACAGTTAAGACTTAGATGATGATTTAGGCAAACAATAACACTTCTAGTCTCACTAGATAGCCACATTACATTTTCTCACAAGCCTTTTGAATCTTAAAACAACTGAAAGATCTATGCATTTTTTGGTAGCATTCACACAATCGGGGTGAAGTACACGAAAATTGCTTTTTGCTAAACAGCCGTAGCCTTTAGATTTTATGCATTTGCGATATAGGAATTTTACAGTTCAGATATCTTTGAAGGTGTAAGATTATTAAGTGTGCAGACACAGCTATCTAGTGGGTTAGCTTTTAACAGTAACTGTTAGTTATTTTAACTTATTTATTTTCATGTCTTAATCATTAAAATTTGATGTCAATGCAAAAAAGTATTAATCATTTACATCAATGCAAAAATGTATTAAAGGTTTGGTCTCGCCTAACCCAAACATTGTTGTGGGTACTAAAAAGAATCACCTCATTGAAATGATACTTTTGAACACCCAAACACATGATTAAATTTATGGATTAGAATATCATTACAGTTTTATTCTCCTTAAGTGACCTTCTCTGGACCTATGATGTATGTAAGTCAGGGCTGTGGAAATACCATGCCCGACTTGTCCGACATGGTCCCATTTCATCCAGGACAAGTTGAAAATTTCTATTTACTTGTCCTTGGACAAGTACAAATGTATTCAGTGATTTTATTTGGCCATTTTTGAGGCCGTTTATGGGAGTCATTCCCAATCCAAAAATGGCCTTTATTTTCCCAATTTCATGTATTTTAGCTCTTATTTTCCCAATTTTAGTAAAATATTTTCCCAAATGAGTAGGAAAAGGTAGCTTCCCAAAATCCCAAATAAAATCACTGGTATTAAGTTAATACAATTCTGTATTTCATATTTTGATTAATTATTACGAGCTCACATCTTGCATTGAAAACAGTGTGGTTCGTGATCAGCTGGCTTCTTCAGAAGACAGCTGATCTGGATTCACACTGTTTACAAGAGAAGCCAGCTGATCAGGATCCATACTGTTTACAAGAGTTAATATATATCTGGTTTCATACTGTTTTTGAAAGAATAAATTGTTTTAGCACTGTAAGGTATAAGCTAATTTGTTCTTTCGGACAAGTAAAATTTTCTATGGACAAGTACATTTTGACTTTTACTTGTCCCTGGACAAGTATAAAATTTTAGGTACTTCTAGTCAAGGAAGTCGAGTCGACTAGAACAGGAGATCAGGTAAATACGAGCAGTTTATGGGATTTTCACAGTTTTATCAGTCAAATGCCTGTGACGTGGAGCGCAGTGGCTCAGTGGTAGAGTGCTTGACTTGAGACCGAGGGGCCGTGGGTTCGAGCCTCACCGGCGTCACTGCGTTTTGGTCCTTGAGCAAGACACATTTATCCTAGCTTAGTAATGGTTCAACCCAGGAAGACCCGTCCCTGTTTAACTGAAAGATTGTTGATGGGACGTATTTAGAATCAAATCAAACAAACAAAAAAAAACAAAAATGCCTGTGACCTGGGCATGCTGGTTTGAGCTTGACCTGATAAAACACCACTGACTCTGTGTAGTGTCAGTTACTTTATTTAATGATGTTTATGCAGTATATTGTACTAGGGGCGAATCGAGTCAATCGACTAAGGAGGCGAAACAACTAGGGGGGGTGAAACGTCTAATGGGAACAAAACAACTAGTGGGGACGAAACGTCTTGGGGCGAAACGACAAGGGGAGGAAATGGTACACAATGATTAGAACTGCCAAGTGATTGCATGAAAAAGAAACCGGGTGGGCAGCCCTCACTATTCAACAACCGGACATAAAGCTTTAAACTGCACCTGGTATACTAGGAGCGCACCCTACACAGCCAAATTTGAAATGAAAATCTAAACATTCTCCACCCACTCACATCCCTCCCACCACTGCCAGAATGTGTGCTGGAAACCCCCAAAACATTGAACAGACTATGTTATGCACAGTAAAGAAAGACAACAAAATACAACAACTAATCATAATGCGCATCACTCAGAAACATTCATCTAAAATGCATGTTTTACATTCTTGTTGTTGTTTACATCCGTTGCTTCTGAACCGGATATGGGCTCGATTGATAGTTTTTCCGATAGGTCGTAAAACATAAATAGATCCACACAACAAAAAATAATTCAATAATAATTAGTAAATAATTAGTCTACTATTCGATCGCTTTTAATGCAGTTTGAAGATGTAATAATATCCCAAGAATAATAACTTAGAAGAAGAATCCAACCTCCCATTTTAAAATGGGACGTCCGAACTAGAAATTTCAAGTTGGGAGGCTTCCGATTTTAAAATGGGGAATATTGCTAGTTGGGTCGTAACAAAGATACCAAATTTCTATTTAACTACATTATTTAACCCATTTACGCTGAATGGAATTTCCCACTCTAGTCAATAGGACCACTCCATTTGCGTTTTAAGGGGTGTTGGGTAGCATTTTTATAGAACGTTCTGTAAGAATAAGCGAACAGTGGATACCCTGATCAGACGCTGTGTTCTGCGGTTGCAGATCTGGGTCTGCACTATTAGCCTATGTTTTACAAAAAGGACACTAGGATTTTCGCCTAATTCCTTACTTTGTTTTCCATGTCCGTGTAGTGTAGGAAGGCCTGATGCGTGTTTTTTTTCTTGGGTATTTTTTCCATAGAACACAAGATTGTGTGGTATCAAATTGTAGCTGGAGAAATTCTCAGTTTATTGGCAATAAATTCACATTACTATTGTTACCCCCAAGTTGCTAGAACATAACGGAAAAAGTATGCGTACATGTATGAATCTCAATATTTGTAAAGTGGTCAGTCAAATTATCGTATTTACCTGTATTTTGACGCGGCAATCATTGGGAAACAATTATTAGCAAATCTATTGCAGTTTCATATCCAGGTATTTTATGATCCATGAAGAAACAAAACAAAAAACAAAACAAAAACAAAACAAAAAACAAGAAAAATCTTTCGGCTGTGTTTTGACTAAATGAGGAGTGTCTTAAACTCCTCAGTATACAACGCACGGAAACGAAGCTACGCCGACGCCGACAAATTTATCATTTCAAAGTGCTGGTATGACCTTGAAAATAAGGTGAATGGCACCAAAATTTAATCAACTCTTCCCGCTCCCTCAACAAATCATCTGTGCTGCTGCAAGTTTGGTCAAAGTCCATCCAGTGATTCAGAAGATAATGCACGGAAACGAAGCTACTAAGAACTGGCGCCGTATCCACACCCCACTCCCTTCGGTAAGGGGACGTAATTCGCGCTGTCCGGGTAGGCTGGGCTCGATTGACTCTTTTAAAGCTGATCACTCCTTTCAGGGTAAATCCGGTCCTGTCTAAATGTTAACGAAACATCAATCAAGCACATCCATATGGCTCCACTTTGGAAGCGGACGTTTATTTCAACATTTTAAATTAACTTTCGCTGCTCAGCAGCGAATATTTTGCGACTGATAAATATGGCTTGGTGTTCGAAGGATCTATTCCCTACCAAGCTCAGCTTTTTATATTTTATTTCATACATGGGATTGTTCATAAATCAAGGTTAGACTTGCCATTATACAACAAGTATTAGCTTTTATTACACAAAATGCGAAAACAACAACAACATTTCTTTTATTACGTTTCTGTTAATGATTTTATTGGGTGTGAATAATCTTGACTAGATAATTTAAGAACACATTGTTCGTAGTCAGTGCAGCATTGACTAGATGAATAAATAAAATGCCTGCATGGTATCCCTTGTTCACTAATACCGGTGTATACTTATTACCGGTGTGTTCCGTTTCCTCCAAATGACTGTTACGTGCAATATTATCATTTGGAATTTTCCACTCAACATTGTTTACAACGCATTTTTCTCTTTTTATCAGAGATAAAAAGCAGAAATGACGTTTCTGAGAGTAAGTGACTCACTTTTTGTTTGTTTAGCCCTAAATCATGGTGTGGATTCGCCGTTATATGTCATTAAAATGATATTTTCATTAAAAATAAATGAGAAATTGCCGTTGGAAAAGTGTGTCTTCTTGTCGTGGAAGATTTTGACAGCCTGGTTCCCTGCTTAAAACTGAAAAATGACGTCAAGCTTTGTCTCAGCACATGGGTCACATTATGCCCAAATATGGCTGAAAGGTGTAGACATAAAAATGCCACCTCTGTTTTATCTTGTTTGTCTACGCCCTTTTGGTGCACCCTCTGGTAGGGTTTATTCCCAATATAGACTGTGTAGTCTGTTTATGATTATGAAACATATGTGTGATGATATCTGTTACCATGAGTCAAAAACAACAAGTATTTCGTTGTTAAAACATTGTAGTGTTGGCTTATTTTGTTTCACCTACATTAAAAAAATGGTATACCTTACAGGAAACAGGCAAAGAACACAACCAAGCTTTCAGACAGGCCCTTTACTACTATCATTTTGAAGGTCACTAATCCTTTCAATGTAGAAACTCATCACATGTAGAGTTTTCTTCCGAGATAATTTTCTACTTCATTTGTTTACATATACACCGGTAATAAGTAACAAAGGGCATTCAAAATATCGGCTAGGGTAGCCCAATATAAATTAAGTTTTCAGCAAATGTAACTTTATTTTGAAGCATATATCGTTTATTTTCATTGAAGGAATGAATAAATAGTTGAACAAGACGTTATTTATTGGTTTCTGTAAGAGAGTTTGTTTTATAGACTGTCTTAAACAGTAAGTACAGCGGTAATTAGTAACACCAGTATATAATTACAAAGTTCCCTCAGGGCCTGTAACATATTCTTAAGGTAACGTTGAGAAAGAATAATAATAATCATCCACTTTTTTGGCCTTGATTGCAAAAATATCTCTGTTGTAGGTATTCAATATGTAGGGGTCACAGAGTTCTCGGAATCATCAAACCGGGCGTATTTTTGCGCCAACTTTTGGTTTTGTAATTGTAAATTTTCCTGCTGGGGATTCCAATTTACGCCAAACTTTTTTTCTGCTTGGCGTTTCAAACTCCTGAAAAACACCTGCTTCATTACAATAGCGGGAGTCCAAATTTAACTTCTGCAAAAAAGATCAGAAGATCACCGCTTAAGGGCTCAAGTGCTTCTCAGAAAATGTCCTAGTTGTTTAACTAACCTATCCGACAGCAGTAGGTGTGATCTAATTTAACTCTCAGCGAATCAGAATGTGTCACAGCAACAGCCTCTTTTAATATTGACATGATAATCTTATGCCTATGCAAATTAAAGAAGCCTGTGGGCGATTAACACTATATAGCTGATTACAGTGATCTGTTTTTGAGTGCTTGTACACACAAGTGGTTGTCGCGCATGCGTGACTGTCTGTCTCTTTCTTTCTTTAGATTCTGAAACACCCCCTCGCGAGGATTACATGCAGGTTAGTTATGTCTTGCAGTCACCGTACTAAGTTTAAGAAAAAGGGTTTGGTAGATGATAGTTGTTAAAGGTACATGTACAAGAAGAGATTAAAACAGAATAAAAACAGTTTATGTTAAGTTATGGGATGTGATGGTTTGGCACCCGTACTGCCACACTGATCCAGAGCAGGCAGAAGTAGGATCTGGGCTGGAAGCTGATTCGAATATACAACAGTTGAGGGGAAAAAAGCAAATTTGTAATAATTGGCTGTTGTATAAATCTTACATAATGCAAGGGGTGGCTGTGCCGTGTAGATCTCATTGGTTGTTCAAAGTATGGTGGCACAGGTATGGCAACCAGGCCATGTATAATTTTAAACATCATAATATCTTTAGCATCAACTCTTCTCTGTTCTAGCGTTCTCAGATTTAGTTGTTGTTCTGTAACACTTTGGTAAGGAGAGTAGGAGCTGAAAATCCAGCGAGTAGCCCTTCTCTGAACCATCTCTACTTTATGGATGTCTTTTTAATTTGTGTACGGACTCCAAAACCAATGAGGCATATTCAATCTGTGGTCTAAATGTAGTTTTATAGGCTGCCTCGCATATACCTGGATGTTTTGTTTTAATGTTTCTTATAAGAAAACCTAAACTTTTTGAAGCATTTGCTGTGACGCGGTTGATGTGATGGTTAAAATTTAGGTCAGATGAGATGTCAAAACCAAGTTACCGTGCATGGTCTATAGAGTCTAGGACTTGTCCGTGCATAGTGTGAGAATGTTTGATTGCTTGAGAGACCTTGATATGTGCAAGACTCGACATTTGGATGTTTTAAATTCCATATCATATGCTTTTATCCACTCTTGGAGAATATCTGCATCTTTCTGTCCTTAAACTGTCAAGTACACTGCTGTGTCATCCACAAAAAGACTGACATTAGACTATATTGTCAGCCAGGTCATTAATATAAAGAAGGAAAAGTATCAGGCCCAAGACTGATCCTTGTTGAACCCCAGATGAGACTGGAAGTTCAGTCGAACTATCACCATCAAGGACTACACACTGTGTTCTCCCAATTAGGAAGGATTCAATCCACCCCAGTGTCTTGCCCTGAACGCCATGCAGTTGAAGTTTATAAAGTAATCTAAGATGGTTTACCTTAGCAAAGGCCTTGCTAAAATCCAATAAGATAAGGTCTGACCACTTACCTGAAGTCATCTCTATCAAATCTTGAAAAAGGGCAATGTTTCTAGCTCTTTGTGGGCGCATGAAATTGCTCCTACAGATGTGCTGGCTCTAGGACATAATCAAAATACTTTTCCCGATGTCTGAGAGTCTGACCATGCTTGCCAGGTGGGATGATTTGGGCCTCAACACGAGAAAACCTGTCTTCGGTGGTTTGCCAGTAACACAGGTGCAGACCAGCCTGTGCATCCATGCAGTCTGATCAGCGCCTTTGTTATTCGCTTTTTGGAAAGTATCATATCTTGGCTTGCTACAAGCGAAATTTCAAATTCCTGGATAGTCTGTGTAGCTGAGGAGACTGTTTTGAGCCTCACTTTTTCAAAAAAAACGAAGACAGGTTTTGTTGTGTCGTGGCCCATTTGTATGAAACAATTTTCCAGTAATTCGCAAGTTTTTACAAGCAGAGTGAAAAAAGTGAGAAGCCAGCTGATCTGGATCTTTAACATCCATTCCGAATTATTATCACCCAATTTCTTCCAAATTCATAATATTTATTACTTTCATCAAACTCTCACCCAATATCATTATCAATGTTATGGGTTTTGTTCAATGAACAATTAACAAAGATGGGCGCCAAAATGGTCACATCTGTAAGTTTGCACTTTGGACACTGACTCGGAGTCATTTATCACCCGATTTCTTCCATATTTTATTTATGCATGGATTACTTTTATCAAACTCTTGTTCATATATGGTTTTGTCCAACAAAGAATAACGAAGACAAGATGGTTGCCAAAAAGACTCCCGCCTGTTGGTTTGCTCTTGTGGAGCTCTAACTTAGGCATTTATCACCAGACTTCTTCCAAATTTCATATATGAATTACCTTTATCAAACTTTCACCCAAGTTCGAATTTGGGTTTTGTCAAATAAACAATAACTAAGATGTCCACCAGAAAGGTGCCACCTGCATGTTTGCACTTCTACATGTAGACACTCTTACTAGTAACTTGGACCTAATTTCTTCCAAGTGTCATATTTGAAGAACTTTTATCTAACTCTCATCCAAGTTTGAATCTGGGTTTTGTCCTATGAATGATAACAAGGTGGCTGTTACTTTGCACTTTGGATACATTAATCGCCAGATTTCTTGCAAATTTCACATCTGGATCTCTTGCCCATGTTCAAATAGGTTTTGTCTGATATGGTCTCCAAAATGGCTATCCCCTTTTCACTGCAGGGCATTATGCAAGTTGTCGAAGCCCGGCTGTTCTAGTGAATTGATTTACAACCATAACAAATTATCACTGTAAAGCTGTTACATGTACATGCTGCAAAAAATGGCATTTATAATTACTCATTAAAATTCTCATTGCATTTGTAAAAGAACATCTGTCACTTTGCTCTATATGATTGGATTTTCATGAAATTTCCACCAAAACAGAATTAATAAAGTGGGAATGTTATAAACCATCTTTGGGATGTTTTTGCTAACTTTCAAATTGGAAATTTGAAGGGGCTGATATTCGGCTCCAAATTAGGCCTAGGAAAGTCCCAGAACTTCATGTATAAATTTCATACGTGTCAACATCAACATAAGTTCTATATAGCTTTAGGATTTCAGGAGTTTTTATAACCCTTTAATGCCTTTATGTACTTAATGGATTCTTCCTTCTGGTTTGATACAATGAACTTTAACACACCGGGTAGGCGGCAATCGAAAATGCTCTTAACAATCGTCGAACGCAGATCAAAATCAATAGAAATAGTGTTTTCAATTGCCATTTGTCGCCAGTTGGGCCACAAATGGCAATCAAAAACTCTGTTTTTTTTATCTATGTCCGGGGATAGTATTAACCTTTTTGTTTGCCGCCTACCAGGTGTGTTTAATGATGGTCCATTATATAAATGGAGACAATCACGGGTTACAATTGTCCCTAAAGTTTGACATGTATTTCTTTTTCTGAAGATCTTTTTTGTCTTAACAAACAGTGAGGACCCAGATGAAATGCTACATTATGTGGCATTTCATGTGGGTCTTTACTGTTTGCTAAAGTACTCATGTAGGAGTCACCAGTTTGCAAAGGGTTAAATGCAGCACATTAGGTGTTGGGATCAATTTTTAAATTATTTATTCATAGTGTTTCATCTATAGTCCTAGCAATTGATAATATACTGTCCTGCCAGCCAAGAGTGACAGTCATGTTTTGTTTACATTGTTATCAGGGACTTAGAATCGATAGATCAATTGTGTATTAATCCTATCCGAGCAGGATAGGATTAATACTCAAGTGATCTATCGATTCCCATTTGCTCCAGTGGAGTATACAAGTTAATGTTTTACTTAGCAATCGTAAACAAAGTACAACGTCACTGTCACTTTAGGTTGGCACAACAGTAGGTATCCTGACTTTCTCCACATTAAAACAGTAATGTGGGTACTCATTCGAAGCATCTCATTGAGATGCTTCCAATGAGTACCACAACTAATGTTTCATAGACAAATAACTGCCAATTTTTGGTTGAAAAATCGTTGTCTTAATAAGCTTATCCATGACTATATATTGTATTGATCAATACTCTCCTTTAGAAGTGAATAAAAAAGTAGCTGTGTATATTAATTATACATTATTCACTCAGTAGTGTGTCTCTCAATCTCGGAATCTATCAAGCTGTTACCTGCCTTAACTCTCTGCATGCTGGGTGATGTTGCATGCTTTTTTGTTGTCTGGTGATTTTTTTTAAAAAAAATAGCTTTTCAAAAAGTTTTTTGTGCAGGTTCCATCAGTGTGTCCAGTTTGGATCCAGATCACTGGTCTGACATTTTGTTGGTCTGGTCTTGGTCCAATTTAACTGTTTAGCAGCAGACAAAAAAGTTACAAGCAGATTTTGCCATGATAGCATGGGGTAGGTGCTTGCCTGGCAAGCACCTACCCCATGCTATCATGGCAAAATCTGCTTGTAACTTTTTTGTCTGCTGCTAATAAACAAATGCCTTAAATGAGCTTTAAGTGGTTCAACTCGTACATGTACATGTACTACAATACCATGGTTTCAGGGATCAAATTTTAGAACTTAAACCGCTTGCTAAAAATAGCAAGTGATAGTTTTTCTTACTTGCTAAAGTTGATGTTCAACTTGCTTATTCACTTGAACAAATTCAATTAAAGCATATGTGTTTACCAAGATGTGTGGCAAAAAGATATTTAAAATATCGCCTTTCTGAAATCACATTTGGGTTACCTTGCTAACAGTGTAGATCCAGATCAGCCAGCTTCTTCAGAAGCTGGCTGATCAGGATCTACACTGTTTTAAATAGCAAGTGGTGGTAACTTCAACTCGCTTTTTGGGAAAACTTCTAGCATTTAGCAAGTTAGCAAGTGCTAAATTTGATCCCTGTGTTTTGCCTCTATAATTATGAATTGTAAGTGTCCCTGTGATTCTATCCATATTCCTGTGCTGATTGTTAAGAAGTTTTATCATATGACATCACGTCTAGGAAGGAAATAAAACCCTAACGTTTTCACGTCAAAAATATGATTTCAAAATAATTTCAATGTCATATGATAAGTAGAATCTAAAATTTGTGCTCCTGTATTATTGAATATATTAAACTCATTGTGAAAAAGAGATAAAATGCTTGGCAAGCCTCACATTTTATCTCTTATCCTCAACTCGTTTAATGAATTCAATAAAACATGAGCACTGATGTAAAGATCCTCAATATAGTAAGGGTCTAGATCGGGGTTAACTTCTAAGTGAGAAAATGTCATATTTAAATTTTATTGATCAATGGGAGAAAGATAGCATAAAATACTGTTTAAAGCCGCATAGTCTGAAACTTTTGATCTTTTAATTTTAGAACTAATGTTTCTATTTTTCAAGAACACAGTAAAAAAAGTAAAATTCAGGTATACATTTTACCAATTTCGTATATCTTAACAAATTATCAGTATCAAAACAACAGCATTTATGTTAAAATTAACTGTCTATAATTATTGGACCAGGAGGGACGCAAATAATTACCAACAAGAGAAAAACACACCTGTTTTATAAGATAATTCACTTTTCCGTGCAGTTTTCAGCTATAGTGAGCAGATTTATTGTGAAAACATAACTTTATTCTTCTTTTACAAATGATTTAAAAACAAAATAAAAAAATTGAAAAATGTTCATAGTTGCAGACAAAATGGGCAAAATATTCTAAATAAAAATCTGAAAAAAAAGGAAAAATACCCCCAAAATAAGGGTTATGAAAAGGCTTTAAATAAGAAAAACATTTCTTGAAAGAAAATGAAAAAAAAATAAACAAATGAGCTAGTTGTTTTTATTGATGACAGAAATCCATACGCCGCTGACCCTCGGCTCCTCTCCCTACCCCTAAAAAGAAACTGTACTGAAAAACAAATAACAACCCCTTCAGACCCTTATATATACAGTAAATAATCTAAAATTAAGCAGTCTGATCAGGGTTTTACCTGTTTGCTATTCTGACCAAGAATCTTATGAATTCCCGCTCTGATAACCAGCATTTGTGGAATGAAAACGAAAAGTGTTTGAAATTTTAGAACATTTATCACAAGGGATTTTCCTACCTTTCTGAAGTCGAGGCCAGAGGCCTGTTGAATTTGGAAAAAAAAGCATTTAATTGGACCGTCAAATTTGGAAAACTAGAACTGGACCGCCATTTTAAATGGATTAAAACCATATAAGAAATTTGCAGTGTAAAGCTGCTTTAATTGCCAACCTTAAAAATTTATGAAAAATTGCATAAAAATGTGAATGAAAACATGTTTAAAAAATTGCATAAAAATGTGAATGAAAACATGTTTTCATTCACATTTTTATGCAATTTTTCATGCTTCTGTAACTTTGGTATTTTTGATCAGATTTTCATAATTTTTTCACCAAAATGTAGAACTAAGAAATTGGGAACGATATAATATATTGGGAAGTTTTTGCTCATTTTTTAATTGGGAAGGGGCCGTTATTCCACCCCAAATCAGGCCTAGGAAAATCCCTGTATCATACTTTGATGTTTTTTTCAGGAATACTAGTGACAGCTTCCAAGACAAAGAGTAACACTTATACCTACAACACTGTGACAGTTGTGCTGCTGACAGAATGTATCAAGCTCTGTGCTGCCTTTGCTATATATCTCAGAGAGTGAGTCCATACAGTTTCATAGGGCCAGTTAAGCAAATTTTTTGGCATAAAATTGTGATTTTTTCTTACACATCAGTTTTAACATAGGTTATGGGTGTTCAAAAGAACCGTCTCATTGAGACGGTTCTTTTGAGTACCCACAACATATGTTTTGGTGGAGAAATAAGGACTTATTTTTACTTATGCAATCTTATATATCTAGGGGCCTGACTTCTCTTAGAAAACAGGTTATAGGTGCTCATTGAAAGTATCTTAGTGAAGCAATTCTGATGAGAAACCATACAGTTTTCATGAGAAGTAAGAAAAATAACACCAATTTTTAAAGTTTGAACTAAAGAGTTGTGTTGAGGGCTATGAAATTTATCAATATCAGGCCCCCAGATAAGAGTGTGTAACTGAAAATTCTTTTTCTTATATCTGAACCAAAACCAAATGAGATCTGGGTACACAAAAGAAACGTGTCAATGAGTTCTTTTGAACGGTATAAACACATGTATAAATTGATAAGGAAAGAATAACAATTTTATGCTAAAATATTTTGTTTAACTGGACCTATGAGTATTAATCAAATTTGAATACATTTATCAATCACTAATATATTTGTAAACCTTCTTTTGACTGATAGGAATTTCCATTCATTTTCATACGATAAAGTTAGTAACTTTGAATGATACATATTTTTAGGTGTCCCAGGCTACAAAGTATGTTCACGAAGTACTGGTTAACTGCTTGTTCAAGCTTGCCCAGGAAAAAAGTGTGGTTAGGTGAACTGACTGTCCGCATATGACCATAGCTGTTGCCTGGGACGTAAAGCAACAAACCAAACCACAACCAAACCAAATCATATAGTACTTCTGTCCCTGATTAATTGTTTTTATCTAAAAGCAAATATGGCTGTCAACTAAGCTTAAATCTTTTAAACACTTCATATCTGGAGCCCTGCATGCCAGGATCAAGGAAGTTTGTCTGACAATGTATTTTTTTTAGTTGATAAAGGGATCCAAATACCACTAAAAGTGGGCCATCATCTGCCCGCCACGAATTCGCTGGCGGGATGATGATGGCCCAACATTGAATGCTGGCTTGGTAACAACTGTGATTTTACAGGGGATCTGGACCAGTATTACTAAAGAACCCCTTTGTGATTTCCCCTCCCCCTCTTGAACCGTGCATGCTTCGGCATGTGGTTGTAAAATGTTTTTAAGCTCAACTCACTTAAGAATGAAACTTGTAATCTTCAAAAAATATAAAAAAACACAACAAATAACACTATTTGCTATACAGCATAAATGGTCATTGGCTCAGGCAGGGATTTTTTTTGCAATTTTGGTAAGGGGCCCTAGGGCCTTTCAGATTGGGAAAATAAGGGCTATAAAACCCTAAATTGGGAAATTTGTTATAGTGCACAATTATGTAATATTGGTCAATAAAAACAGATTAGTTATTACACATACTTTGCCATTGAATTGAAGGAGAAATAAGATGCAATGGTAGTAGATTGTCACCATGTAGCTTGTATGTGGTGACTGAATGAAAATCTCAATTTTCAAAAAAAAATATATTTTTTTAAGATTGGGATTTTTTTTCAAAATTGGGAAAAAGTCACCTAAATTCCATTGAGAACACAAAAAAATCCCTGCCAGCTTACAATGTTCAAGCTGACACCGGCATTTTGTATATAGAGAACCAGTGTAAGAAAATTGATGTTTGAATATTTTTACAGTGTTGGTTGAAATCAGATAAAATGCAAGAATAAGGATCACAAATGCAGACCTCCAGTTAAGAGTGTGTACAAATGTAATGAAACAATGTCTTATTTCTCAACCGAAACATATGTTGTGGGTACTCAAAAGAACCGTCTCAATGAGACGTTTCTTTTGAGCACCCAAAACAAATGTTCAAGATTAATGGGTAAGAAAATAATTACAATTTTATGGGAGTGCAGTGGCTCAGTGGTAGAGTGCTTGAGACCGAGGGGCCGCGGGTTCGAGCCTCACCGGCGTCGCTGTGTTGTGTTCTTGAGCAAGAACATTTATCCTGGCTTAGTACTGGTTCAACGCAGGAAGACCCATCCCTATATAACTGAAAAGATTGTTGACGGGACGTAAAGAATCAAATAAAAAAAAACATATTACAATTTTAGGCAAAACATTCCTTAAATGGTTGTTTTATTGCATTAAGATCATTAAGATAAGGGTCAGGTGTGGTACTTGATTGTATCGATTCCTGATCTTTGCACCCTTACTCACTTTGCCAGGTCTCTCTTAAGATGTTTGAACATGAGGCCTTGTGTTCAGACAGCTTCTTTGGGACCCGACAAATGTTATTGCATGGAATAACATGTATGGTCCCTTTATTAACAAAACTTCAGCAGTCAAAAAAACAAATAATCAAGGTTCATGTGGAAGTGACTGTCCAGCTGATCTGTTCCACCAAGATCTACATTGGATATATACCCTCTGAGATTTTATCACCGATCAAAAAATTTGTTTTATTTTGCAGGCACTCACTTGCAATATTTTGGGCAGAGTTATCCAAGAATAAAAAAGGTAAGTATGTAGACAGAGACAATTATTCAGCATCATTGTTACAGTACCCTATGTTGAACATGTATAGGATTATATACCTGGGGTATGTATGAGACTTTTATGGACAGATAATTTCTTAGGATAACTGGGAATACTATAGTAGTGTTGGGTGTGCAGGGATAAGTACATGTACTTGGTACCCTTCTTTTTAATGATACAAAACCCAGGCGCGGATCCAGAAAGTTTTGTCAGAGGGGGTCCATGTTTGACGTTTTTTGGGTGTTTTTTTATGGAGGGAGGGAGAATCTTAATAGCTCTATAAGGGGGTCATCATTGGTGTTTTGCTGGCATGCCGATGATGGACAGACATTGAATGCTGGTTTGGTAGCTTTGAGATTTTCAGCGGGTCCTGACCTGTATTGCTAGAAAACCCTATATTTTTATGATTTTTAGGGGGAGAAGGGGGCGGACCTCCTGTCCCCCCCTCTGGATCCGCGCATGAAACCAATGGACATGAACAGGTAATAGGCGCAGGACAAAGCCATAGGCTGAAGGTGAGCTATAGAGATCATAGGATGTCTGTCAACAATTTCCTAAATAACCACGAGTAGGATTGCCACCAAACTTCACAGAAATGATCCTTGTGTGGTCCCAGGGGTATAAAATGTGTTAGTGGGTTACTTGCCCTTATGACATCACTTGCCACTGAGGGTTAGGTTTGGTTTGTTGTTTTACGTCCCAGTCAATAGCTATGGTCATATCAGGATGGTCAGTTACACAACCACACGTTTTTCCTGGGCAAACTGGACCAAGGGGTCAACCAGTACTTCGTGCACATACTTTTGCTTGTAACTGACAAGAACCCTTCATGAATCAGCCGAAGGGAGGAGTCTGAGAATGACCGTAGACATTATTTCATGATCAATCTCCACAAAGTATGGTCCCCGAACAGGCAGGGATCAAACTCGCAACCCCTAGATCTGCAGTCAGACACGCATCTGCAGTCAGACATGTTACCGACTGCGCTACGTGGCCTGGTTTGCCACTGAGCAATAATCATACCTGTTTACCATATTTTGTACATTGTACATTTCATAGTTGTTCAAAGATCTCAATTCTATGTAGAATTTTGGTTGCTACGGCAACCAAAAGGAAAGCTTTTAAAAATCTTTTTGTTAAAAACATCAGGCCTGCATGATTTATAAATAATGTTCCTGTGGCTGATCCTCTACCCAGATTGCTTAAATTATTTTGGTCCGTTGAAAAACATGCCCACTAGGGGGCAGGGTCAGTTTTTAGCTCATCTGAGCCATAGGCTCTAGGTGAGTTTTTGTGTTCATAGGATGTCGAGCTCCATTTTTCAACACTCACACCCATCCATTATGGGGTAAATTTGTTATGTTTACCTATAACTTTGACATTGTTCTATACTGTAAACTGCCATGGCACAGTCAGAGAATACTTTCTCAGATCTTTCAACAACAACAAATTTTAACCCTTTTGCACTCAGGCCCGCCAAAACTCTTAAGTTTTGGCCGGCCTGAGTGCAAAAGAGTTAAAGGGAATTAAATGTCTCTGATACAGTGTATGTTTAAATTCTTATATTTCTTTCAGTTTTATTATACTACTTTGTGCCAGCTGGTCTCTACTGTCTCTACAACAACCTACAGTTTGTCAACTTAGCAGCTTATGACCCCACAACCTATTATCTGCTACTACAGTTTAGGGTTGTAGTAACAGGGGTAGTATTTCAAGTAAGTTAGTCTTGTCTCTCTACAACAACCTACAGTTTGTCAACTTAGCAGCGTATGACCCCACAACCTATTATCTGCTACTACAGTTTAGGGTTGTAGTAACAGGGGTAGTATTTCAAGTAAGTTAGTCTTGTCTCTCTACAACAACCTACAGTTTGTCAACTTAGCAGCTTATGACCCCACAACCTATTATCTGCTACTACAGTTTAGGGTTGTAGTAACAGGGGTAGTATTTCAAGTAAGTTAGTCTTGTCTCTCTACAACAACCTACAGTTTGTCAACTTAGCAGCGTATGACCCCACAACCTATTATCTGCTACTACAGTTTAGGGTTGTAGTAACAGGGGTAGTATTTCAAGTAAGTTAGTCTTGTCTCTCTACAACAACCTACAGTTTGTCAACTTAGCAGCTTATGACCCCACAACCTACTATCTGCTACTACAGTTTAGGGTTGTAGTAACAGGGGTAGTGTTTCAAGTAAGTTAGTCTTGTCTCTCTACATGAACCTACATTTACTCAATCTAACCTAGGAACTGCTGTGGTATAGTAGATAAACCACTTGCCTTGTAACCAGGGGTCCCGAGTTTGATCCCCAGCTCCTCCAGTCTGTTGGATGAGACTAAACTGTGGACCCTTCTTCTTATGACCTAAGCTGTTGGGAGAATGTTAAACACAAGCTCACTCACTCACTCAATCTAGCATCTTATGACCCCACAACCTACTGTCTTCTACTACAGTTTAGGGTTGTAGTAACAGAGGTAGTTTTTCAAGTAAGCTAGCATGAAAGTACATGTACATTTACCCAATGCCAATCTAGCAGCTCATGACCCCACAACCTGCTGCCTTCTGCTACTGATTGGGTTAGTAGTAATAAGGATAGATTTTCAAGTAAGTTAATCACCTCCTTCTTTACATCATCTACCGTTTGTTTGGAGGGTGGTGGCTCAGTGATAGAGCTGGACTTGAGACGCACTGTGTTTTGTCCTTGAGCAAAACACTTTATCCGCTGCTAAGTCTGCTTAGTACTGGTTCAACCCAGGAAATGTCGGGACATGACTGATGGACCTGCAGTTGATGGCCTGAGACATTTGGAGGCACTGTGTTGTGTCTTTCAGCAAGACACTTTATCCTCTGCTTAGTATTGGTTCAATCCAGGAAATGTCACAACATGACTGAAAAATTGTTGACTGGGATGTAAAGTATTAACACAAACATAACAAAACATAAGGTTTGTCAAAAAAGCAAACTTATGACACCACAATCTGCTATCTTCTACAGTTTAGGGTCTCAGTAACAGGGATAGTGTTTCATTTAAGTTAGTCTTGTAACAGCCATCCTTTCTACAACCAACAGTTTGTCAAACTAGCAGCTTATTATCCTAAAAATGTTCTAACTTAAATTATGGCGATACCGTAGCAACAGAAAATGTGTTAACTCGAAATGAAAAATCAAATGGTAACTCATAGTTGGCCTAGTATAAAAATAGCTAGAGGGCTAAAGAATTTGTCAAGATCAGTGCATGAAAAGCCAACAAAACAAGATGTGAGCCCAGTGAAGACTTGGGCCAGCTTGGACATCAACTCAGTCAGATCAAAGTCATGCACAAAGTGTCTTTACTCTACACTCAGTTGAGAGCTGAGGAGCTCCTAGGTTATAAAACTTATTTTTCATGCCAGAGCATGAAATTTCAATTTCTCATAAAAACTAAAATGCTGAAAATAGAGGGTTTTTCTTGCTTTTATACTCTCAGATGTATATTTATCCTGCTGATAAATTGTTGGCATTTTAACATTTATGAGCAGGATAAATTTCGTACTCAGTTGAGTTGAGCATGAAAATAATTTTATAACCTCAGGCCTGGTTCACTCATGTGCACATGGAAGACTGATCAGTATCACCATTTTGTTGGTTATATCACATGCTTGCATAAATGATTCAAATGTAAATGCTTGTTGAATTACATGTATTATAACTTTTATCATTTAATTTCACAGATAATATTCCAAAAGAAGTTGAGTCGTATCCAGTGGCTGTCTTTGATTTTTCTGACATTTGGCTGCATTGTAAAGGAGTATGGTAGAAGCAGTGGTAAAGTGACTGATGTGGCAGCTTCACAGAGTCTCGCTTGGCAAATCCTATCCTACCTGGATCCACACTTAATACTTATCCTTCTACAAGTAAGTTACATATACATGGGTGTAAGTTTTCAGGATTAATCCTGAATTCAGGATTTTGAGGCTGACTTTCTATGGAAAGTCAGCCTCAAAATGCTGAATTAGGGAGATTATGATAGCTTCTCTGATTAATTTTCAGATTATCTAAACATGTTTAACCAGGCCTCGAAATACCTTAAAATAGGCACTTGCCCTGCTTCGCATAAATTATTGGTAATAGTATGGGGAAAAATTTGCATGAGAAATATAAAAAAAATCACTAGTCCTGCAGCCAGTGGCACTAGTCCTGCAGCCAGTGGCACTCGTAAAGACCAGTGCTGTTTTCAAGCCCTGTTAACCATTTAAACATGAATTTATAATTATTGTAGGCATCCTGCAATTTAAAAAAATTGAATTTCTAAAGTTCAGGATTTTGGAAATTGTGATTTTTCACCCATGCTTATATGTGCCAGCTGTGCACACAAGATTTTGGTACTTAAAGCACAAATGCTTCTAATAAATGTCCATGCTTATGTATCTAGGAAAGCTAAAGTTTTAAATGGAAGTTTAAATTTTGGTCTGAGTTTTCTTCTACTCCCATGCTTTATGTATGCGAGCAGTTAAGGCTCTGGCAATTCTGTGTATAGCGGAGAATTGGCTGAACCCTCTCTGCTTGCTGATGTTATTTATAAGTATGGAAATCTCATGCTTTGATTTGATTCATAACATCCCAGTCTACAATCTTTCAGCTATGTTGCGACAGGTGTTCCTTGTTTGAACCAGTACTAAGCTTGGATAAATGTGTCTTGCTCAAGGACACAATGTAGTGATGCCTTTGAGACTCGAGCCCGAGGAGGCCCTTCGGTCTCGAGTCAAGCACTCTACCACTGAGCCACTGTGTTTCTGGAAATCTCATGCACTGACTCGATAATATTCTGTTTTAGAGATGATGTCTCAGTTAAACTCTTTCTTGATTGGAAAATGCAATTGGGTACTTTAATAAATGTTGCAGACTCAATTGAGGTGCCACATCTCATCTTGGTCTGTACTGTTTGTTAAATATAGAAACAGTCTTTATAGACTGAAATGAAAAGTAAATATGAAAATGCAATCTGTGACCCCTTTTAATGTATAATGGACCATCGTACCCTACTTTATCAAACTCTTTTTGTCAATGATCAAATACTGATTCATTGCAAGACTAGACTGCTGATCACAGAAATAAGAAAATAAACTTTTAATGGCCATAGGTCCAGATAAGGATAGTTTGTGCACCTAAAATTTGCATTTATTTCCTTACTTATTAATTTAAACATGTGATTTGGTTACTCAAAAGAACCGTCTCATTGAGATGGTTGTTTTGAGTACCCACGACATATGTTTTGGTCGAGAAATAAGAAAAATAATTTTCCAGTATGCACTCTTATGATTATCTGGAGGCCTGAATGACGCAGTTTTACCTCACCTGGCCTTGGCACCAACTAAAGCTGACCAGACAGTCTTCTTTTTTTTCCAATCTTGTTAAAGTTATTTTTCCTGTCTTATCTGTTAGCAAGTACAAAGCTTGGAACATTGAATAACTTTTAGAGTGCACAGTGAAAAAACTTGTTGACTTTCATAGGTCTAGGTAATGAAATTTTTTTTTGACATAAAATGTTAATTTTTTCTTTTCCATAAGTTTTAACATATATGTTTTGGTGCTCAAAAGAACCGTCTCATTGAGAAGGTTCATTTGAGTACCACAACATATGTTTTGGTGAAGAAATATGAAAATCAATTCTTTAATCACACACTCCCCTGTAGAGGCCTTGATTTTGTGTGACTTTTGTGGTATTGCGGCCAAGCGCAGATCCAGAGGGGGGACAGGGGGTCCGGACCCCCAGTCCCCCACTGAAAATTCACAAAAATATAGGGTTTCTTAGCAATACTGGTCCAGATCCCCTGAAAAATCACAAAGCTACCAAGCCAGCATTTAATGTTGGGCCAACATCCGCCTGCCAGCAAAATGCCATTTAAATGATGATGGCCCGCTTTTAGTGCTTTCCATCACAAAAAAAATAAATAGATAAAAACAAAAGTTGTCAGAGTTGGAACCCCTCTGGCAAAACTTTCTAGATCAGCGCATGGTGGCTCATGTTATCTTTTATTTTTCAGGTATTTTCCTCGTGTTTTGCGGGCGTCTACAACGAATACCTGCTTAAAGACAAGGGCTGTGATATCCATATAATGATGCAAAATGTCTTCATGTATCTTGACTCTATCGTGTGTAACGTTGTTGTTCTCACCTTTAAAGGTGAACTCCTCGGTGCTTTCACACCTTCTAGTCTCTCCTCTATCCTACAAACCAGCGTCGTTTGTATCATGCTCAATAATGCCGCCATAGGAATAGTCGTTAGTTTATTTTTACGATCACTGAATTCTATTTTAAAAACGTTTGCCAGCGCTCTGGAGTTGATGTTCACTGCCGTCTTGTGTTGGTTTATTTTTGGAATCCTGATAGACTGGTACACAGTTCTTGCCATAGTTATTGTGTCCTCCGCCACTTTCCTGTACGCGCAGAATCCAGTCGTAAATAAAGCGAGGAATGAAGTGGTGGCTGAAACCAAGGAAAAAGATTTGAATTCAAAAGAAGTCCAATCTGTCTAGTATTTTATTGATGTGTTTTATCTATAATTAATCCTCATCCTGCCATAATTTTTGTCCTGAAAATTTTGTCTGCATTTGTCTGTTGCAGTGTTCAATCTAGAGGGGGCCATTGGCTCCCTTTTGGATCAAATGGCCCCTTGTTAAATGTGAATGGGGAAATGTTGGACAGTGTTTTATTTTCATCTGAAATCGAATGAAAATGACCCCCTTTAAAATTTCCTAGATTGAACGCTGCTGTTGCAAATATTCAAATGCTATCTAGACTACGAGGGTCATCCAATAAATATAGAGAATTTCCTTATAACATAAGAGTTTGAACCACTTTAACATCACAAATATAACCATAAAGTGGCATAACGTGTTGCGTATACAACAACATAACTAAAGGTTTGACAGAATGTGACGTCGCTTGTTGCTTAGCAACGCAAACACATACTTAAAGCTTACCTGGCCAGATGCCTTGAATTGGTTGCCATGGTTACTGGCATGAGCAGATCAGTTTCGAAAAGCATTTATTCTATAAAATACAACTTTAGGTAATTACTCTATAAAATTCATTGACTTATTATGAAAAATGTCAAATTGACAGGTACATTAAGCATAAAAAAGCGACAAAAATGCAAAATTGTGGAATCAGAAATGGGGGTATGGTTTATGAATTTGCCCTTGAATTAATGTTGGTCGGTATATAAGTTTTAAATCACCCTAAAATTATTAAATATTTTCTATATTTTAAAACATTATCGTTAACAAACATGTATTCCATGTGTCCATTGTTGCCTAGCAACAGAAAATATAGACTTAACAAAGAGTCCATTTTTTCACAATTGCCTGGTAGCTAGGCAACCAAGACTAACTTGTACGTGTTAATGACCATATTTTATATGAAACATTGAGAACAATCAAACTATAACAGATTTAAGGACAATCTATGTTCAGATAAATTATAATAATTAAATGTCATACTCTATTTCTTTAGCATTAGGTTTTTGTATGTGGAAAATCTGGCCAGGCTACGTTTAGTATCACTTTTTCGTTGCTAGGCAACAAGCGACCTCACTTTCCAACAACATTTTGGATAGGCTGCTGCATGCGCAACAGGTTATGCCATCTTATGATTACATTTGTCATGTTCTAATGGTACAAACTCTTGCATTTTAAGGAAATTCTCTCTATTTATTGGATGACCCTCGTACTTTTGTCATGGAAGCAAGCACTATGAACTCTGATCAGACTGCTTCTAAAGAACAAGTCTGATCAGAGTGCATATTGTTTGCAATATGGCTACCAAAATACATCAGCAGATGATAATTTAAAAAGCAGACAATATTTTGTCATGAATGGCAGGAAGAGGGTTAAGCTGCAGCATGATAACATGAGACAGTACATCAGATTTTGGTACTTATTGCATCAGTAAGCAGTTAAGACTCAGACATCCTGTGCATCCACTAGAGCTGTCATCATTATCGACTATATTGATGTATGGATAAAAAAGAGCTGCAATATTCATATCGATACAGAAATTTGGATATCAATACTTATTGATATTGGGTCAAGCAAGAATTGTTGTTTTCTTTCTGGAGGCTAACATCATGGAGGTTTAAAACAAGCTTCTATACATTTTAAGCTGTTTTAGAGACAGTTATATAAAAGTGCTACCCAATAGAAGTTTAAAGCAAAAGTTTCATGCACCTGTTGAACAATACCCATACGACGATAGAGCGGCAATACAACTTACGTTATTACATTTTAACAGGTATCCTTGGTTTGTATCAATATTCAGGAACAATTCCCAAAACGGCGTGAAAACGTGCAAGTTTATGATAACTTTGGGATCCCAAAGAACCAATAAATGACTAGTGCATAGCAGCTAAGCAATTGGATTGGTATAAAGTAATTTTGAGCCAAAGTATTGCAGTTGACCAAGCTTGGAACTTGATGTGACCCCTGTTGCCTAGCTTGCCAGTTTGACAACAAACTACAAAAAGCATTTAGCATTCTGAGGCAATAGAAATTGCCATATTCAGTCTGGTTATTGTGTGGTTGGTAGCACATTCAGAGGCTCCTGCCTATCATTCAGGAATTTGCAAGTTTGATTCATGAGTTAAAATTCAGCAAAAATTCTTTCATTTAAGATTTTTCATGAAATAACATTTTTTATGGCCATTCTCTCCTATACACTGGCATGTCAATGTGTCAGATACTTGTAAAAGGATTTAAATGAGTACTGCTTAAGTTAAGCCTGTTCAAAGAAAAGCATGGTTAGGATAGCTGACTGTCCCTACTTGAACTCATGTGTTACCATGGACATAAAGTAACATATCAACCAGATCATACTTGCTGCAAGCCTTAAAAGATAAGAAAGGGCTAGAGGTTTCATAGTTTTAATCACTCACATGCAAAATAGAGCATAAACAAGAATAAGGGTGCATAAAGGTTGCATTTTATACATTTTTTAAAAGATTACCAATATATCGATACATCGTGATACTACCAATATATCGATACCCCAAATGACCAATCAATGACAGCTGAAGCATCCACACAGTCTGGTCAGAGCATTTGCTGCTCGCATACTTTGAGGAAGTATATAAAGGCTCAGACCAAAACTTCTTGGACCTTGCCCCACTGGGTACGCATAGAGGAAATTTTTAGGATTAATCCTTAAATCAGGATTTTGAGGCTGTCAGCCTCAAAATGCTGAAATAGGCTGATTAAAATAGCTACTCTGATTTATTTTCAGTTAGTTTAAAGATATTTGACCATCAATTTAAACTTGACATTTTACTGTTTTGTAGGCATATTGCAAGTTTTAAGTTTTGAATTTTGAAAGTTCAGGATTTTGGAAACTTTGATTTTTCACACATGCTTTGTGTACGTCAGCATGGGTGTTTAAAGGATGCCTTTGCAAATATGTGATAAGTACCAAAATCTCTTGTTCTGGTCCTAATGAACAAATTGACAAAATGATATCTGTAGATTCATAGTAAAGACTTGGATCAGCCAAAGCAACGGTTTATAGCCTTTGCAGTGTGCTCAAAGAGGAGTCAAGGCCCAAGTTTCCTTTGTAAGTAAAGGAAAGGCTGGTGTCCATGAATCCAGTTAAAAATGTGAAAACAAACAGTTTGTTTTAACTGTCTTGAAGCATTTTGGAGCAATCAAAATTCATGTGTTTTAATCCCTTTCATTCTGAATACTTGCAAACTTTGTTCTTTGCGCGTGAAGACCCAGTTAAAATGCTGCATAAGGTGGCATTTCATCAGGGTCTGCACTGTTTGCTAAGATATATACAATCTTCATGGACAGAAATATATCATTGTAGGAAATTTTGACCAGCAACATGGACAATTCCATACTTATTGTATCAATATGTATGGGATAAACCACAATTTTTATTTTCAAAAAGTTTGCTTAATATCTGGACCTATAGATTAAGAACCCTTACTTTTATAAGTACCATGGGTTAAGTTGGTCAGCTTAAGATAGAATGCAGTACATGCACTTTATATTATACTTAGCAATGAAATCAGTGCATATCAAAAACAAATAAAAGTGATATCAATCACTAGTGAAATGATATGATATCAATCTCTAGTGATTGATATCAGCCTATATTTTCACTGTAGGGTTTTTTGGATAACCTCTGACTTTTCTATTCACTTAAGGCATTTCACTTCAGAACTTTCTTATTTGTGAACGAAAACATCTAGTGTGGGTATGCATTTTCTTAGTTAGTATGTGACGAATATTTTGGAACCAAAGTTATTTGGGTTGTTTTTGCATTTTCAGCACCTCCTTTTTCAGTGGGTGAGACATTGCATGTAGTCTATAAAAAGTATAAAATAAAAAGAAAACTACTTTTTTTCGGTAAATACCATATATATTTTGTCTCGGGAGTTGAAAACATCAGACTTTTTACACGTGCTGTGCACTCGTGAAAATTCTGATGTTTTTCAACACACTCGATAAAATATATTTAGTATTCACCTCCAAAAAGTAAATATCCTCTATATTGGAAATTATCTAGATCATGAAGTAATATGATTTAACCCTACTGGACTTGAAAAACTGTATTTTGGCAAAGTATGCAGATTGAGATAAGATGACAAACAATGTGGGGTCTCATCAGAGTCTACACTATTTGCTTATATATAAATATAATCATTTAGGAGCTTAAATACAACATACAGTTCAGTCCCTTTATAATCCTATATTTGGGGTCCATAGGAATGGACCGTTATTAGTGAATCATGTTATAAAGCGACACTTTTACAAAGGAATTATACAAAAAAATGACCATTTCATAGTCATTTCCTATAATTCCTTTGTAAAATTCCATATTAAAAACATTTAGGAACCACAACATGACTGCATGGGTGAAAGTTTTCAGGATTATTCCTGAATCCTGAGCACATGATGGATACGAAAATAATTTAGAATTTTCTGTCTAATCTATTGCTTATCTAAAACTGTAGATTTAAGATTTGACAGATGCCCAGGCTGGTCTGAGTCTTTGTTTTCAGTTAGTTGTTTATATCATGTAGCAGTCTATTTATTTATATATATATTTTTATCTATTTATATTGAACCTCTTGCTCTTCACAGGAATGATAATCCAGGATTCTGTATTTGTGGCTCTCAAAATAAAACTCAAATACATACTTATTTGTTTAACCTTTCAAAAGCCATCATGACATCAGCTGATAATAGATTCAGTTATACAACTTTCTTGATGTTCCGCTAAGTTAAGGCTAGACTATTAATGTGAATTATCTACACTCTGCTAACAGATGAGCCAGTGTATGAGATTTCCAACAATATGGTATGTGTGACCAGCAAACTTGTGAGCAAAGCCTCAGAACAGCCTGTGCATATGCGCAGACTGATCAAAGCCTTTGCTAGACCCTTGAATATTCTATGATTTTTAAGCTACTGACTGAACATCATTTGGAGATTCAAAGCTTAAAAGGAGGCTGCAGAGGCACATCCGAGTCTACACATGTCAAAATGCCACATTGTTGGAAAACTCATACACTGGCTCAAATGATTGAAATTTGTTTGTTTGTTTGTTTGTTTTGTGGCTTTACGTCCCAAGTCAACAGCTATGGTCATTGCGGGACGGTCAGTTCACCTAACCACACGTTTTCCTGGGCAGGCTTGAACAAGCAGATAACCAGTAATTCGTGCACATACTTTCGCTTGTAACTGACAACAACCCTTCTTGAATGAATCAGCGGAAGGGAGGAGAATGACCGTAGAAATTATTTCATGATCAATCTCCACGAAAGTATGGGACTGGGCCGGGATCGAACTCGCGACCCCTGGAATTGCAGTCAGACACGCATCTGTAGCCAGACACGTTACCGACTGCGCTACGCGGCCCGGTAAAATGATTGAAATGTAAACTATCTACTCTCTGCTAACAAATGATTGCAATGAAATATAAAGTCTTAAATGATTTTCTCCAAGCTTTGACAAACTTTGAAAATGTTGTTTGTTGCAAATTTTAGTGGCATTTTAAGTCATTTAATCATGCTAAACCCAGATAAAGTCAAAGCTCTTCGTAACTTCACTAGTTATAACAGAATATTCATTATCCAACATTAATTTGCTGAGAACGGATCTGTTTCCATTAAAATTCCCTCTTTATAACAAAATATTCACTTAGAAACACCGACAGTAAGTTCTGGGAACTGATTTACATTTTCTATTGAAAATAAACTCATTATAACAGAATTTTTACAATGTGTCAGTCAATTTAGGGGTCAGGACAAGGTCTTTTGCAAAAACAGGTTTCTGTCACATTTGATAAGGGGGAAGCTTTGTGCATTTTGATGCAATATGAAATTGGACAGATGTATACATTTGGAACAATATTGCATTTATATTCATTTGTATAATATTTTCTTTTACCAACTGATTATGATTTGAAAACTTGATACTTGTCGACATTTCCTTACAACAGCAAATTCACTTTAACCTGAAAGATAGCTTGGAACAAACATGGCCGTTATAAAGAGGGTTGACTGTAAATAGTGTATTAAAGACTGTAGATTCTTATCAGCTGTCAACTGATCAGGATCAACACTGTTTTCCTCTCAAGCTAATACCTGGAATTCTACAAGTTAATTAGATAAAAAAGTAGGGAGGAGTAAAGTTCATAAAACATCAAGCATGATAAGAGTTAAAGCAGATTTTGTAATGTACAATAACTGTAATGACATTTTAATGTCAAGAACAACCTGTTTTGAAAGTTTGTTACACCATTTTCAACCTAATAATCATATTTGCTCCGATAAACATACACTATATGAACTTCTGCACCCAAGGTTATAACATTTTTCATGCTCAATTCAACTGAGCATGAAATTTCATCTGCTCATAACAACTAAAATGTTGAATAATTAGGACTTGTCTTGCTTTTAAAATCTGATGCTGTATTTATCCTGCTTATAAATGTTAAAATGCCAACCATTGTTGGCATTTTAACATTTGAAGCAGGATAAAAATTTTGTTTGACTGAGTTGAATATGAAAAAAGATTTATTACCTCTGGGCCTGATAGCCAGTCAATCCAACAGTGTATACTCAAGGAGTGGACCAATGATCTGACACTGTTGATATTTGACTTACAGTCATCACATCATGTATGCTTACTAAGGAGGAATTGCATTGACCTCAGCATGTGTGACATCACCAACTCCATAGAGCCTTTTTTTATCTTATTCATTATATAGTTTGCTCATTTATGTATTACAATCCAAAACTTGTAGATATTTTATTGTTTTTATGTTGCGTTTCTGAAACACCTCTTTGTAGCTTCTTTTTAAAGACATATTATAACATTTCTTATGTTTTTAGAAATATATCATATTCAACCTTATAAAAGTCAGGCCTTTAGTTCAGAGTGCGTAAACAGCGAATTAACTTTCATATTCCTCAACCAAATCATATGTTGTGGGTACTCAAAAGATCCATCTCAATGAGAAGGTTCTTTTGAGCACCCAAAACATATGCTAAAAATGATGGGTAAGAAAATATTTACAATTTTACGCTTAAATATTTTGTTTATCTAAACCTATGAACAGCACAAGTTTCTGTTAGTGCACACTGAAATCTTTATGGGTTCCCCAAACCTTTTCAGTGTGATGGATCATACCATACATATTGAGCCGGGCTCTGTAGTGCAATCGGATTTGCTTGTAGTGCAATCGGAAGCAAATCCGATTGCTGATCCAGGAGTCATGAGCTTGGATCTGGCCCGGGCCCCAATACTTTTGTGGTAATCAATTGTGAAATATTTTCTAAGGTCATTATCCTCCCTCACTGATTCAAGAATAGCCGTTGTCATTAACAAGCGAAAGTATGTGCACAGAGTACTGGTTTACTGCTTAGTCTAAGCTTGCCCAGGAATAAAAGTGTGGTTAGGTTAACTGACCATCTGGACATGACCATAGCTGTTGACTGGGGCATTAAACCACAAAAATAAGCCTAACCATACATATTGATGAATTAAGTTAAGTATTGAATTGTCCATATGATTATTTTAAGGGGTTGCCAGTCAAATTTTTCTAATCTATAAAATGAGGAATTTCTGTCCCTGAAGATTTTTTTTATCTTAGCGAACAGTGCAGACCCTTGTTTGATTGTTTTGTTGCTTTACATTCCAAGTCAATGGCTATGGTCATGGCGGGACGGTCAGCTCACCTAACCACACTTTTTCCTGGGCAAGCTTGAACAAGCAGTTAAGCAGTACTTCTTGCACATACTTTCACTTGTAACTGACTACAACCCTTCTTGAATGAGACCCTGATGTAATGCCCCCTTATGTGCAGCTTTCATCTGAGTCTCCACTGTTTGCCAAGATGGCTGTTTACAGGTATCCAGAATAAAAAGAGGTTCAGTTATGCAAATTTCTAATTCCCAGTCAATTCATTTGCTGAATTTCATTATATATACAGTAAAACCTGTGTAAAACGGCCACACAAAAACAAACAAAACAAAGATCTTTAAAACAAAGAGTAGCTTAATGTAGGTCGAAAGTATTGCAGAATCAAGCATTCTGTCATACTTTTGACATGCATTAAGCGATTATTAGTCATTAAAACCAATTTTCTGTTTTTTTTTAGAGTGGTCGTTTTACACCGGTTTTATAGTACTGTGTAACATGTGGGTGGAAAATAGTGTGGATCCTGATCTGACAGCAGGCTTTATCAGAAGCCAGCTGATTTGAATTTACACTGTTTTCTCAAGAGGTTATACACACCGGGTAGGTGGCAATCAAAAACATCAATACTATCGACGAATGTAGATAAAAAATCATTAGAAACAGAGTTTTTGATCCATGTTCATCGATTGTTGAGAGTGTTTTTGATTGCCACCTACCTGGTGTGGTGTAGAATTGTGAAAAATTCTACACACAATGTGCTTATTAATTGTTTTAAACCTTGGAACGATCAAGTATACTAGCTTGTATACATTCTAGACCAACAAGGAAAGAACTACAGTAACTGTAAATCGGGAAATTTTCTTATTTTCGCGAATAGCGTTAAAAGACATGTTTGCTATATTTAAAATTCGCATCTGTGTCATGATTTACCTACATCAGTAAAGACAGAGTCAGATTTGGCTATTTCGCGAGGGGTTTTATATTCACTAAACTTAATGAAAATTAAGCCATACAAAATTTTTTTGATTTAAAGTATAGCGACTGCACAGATGTGGAGTCGGCCCCGAGGTTATAAAAAAATTTTCATCCTCAACTCAGAAAATTTTCCTGTTTATAAATGAAAATAACAATAAATGTTGGCATTTTAACATTTATCAGCCTGATTAATACAATATCTGAGAGACTTAAAGCAAGAAACTTCTTCATTTGTCAGTATTTTAGTTTTTATGAGCAGTTGATATTTTGTGCTCAGTTGAGTTGAGCATGAAAAAAAGTATAATAACCTCAGGGCCTGATGTCTGCCTTTGCTGTTAGCATATCTTATTTATATATATATATATAGGTTTTCTCATGAACATAGCTCATGTAATTGTGATAGATATAATATCTGCTTTAAACAATGAATAGTGCTGATTAGGGCGGCATCACAGAGGTTGCAATGATAAGAAGCCATAAACTTAGAAGAAGAGGTAAAATGAATAAAAGTATTGATTATCTGCAGAAAACATAGATTTCTGAATTTGAGCCAGCAAATTTAATTTTGGTAATTATCCCATTTGAGAGTAGTGAAGACTCAGATGTGCATGCACAGTCTCATCAGAGCCTTAACTGCTTGTGTGCATAAAGTATTGACTTTGATGAAGGCTTAAACGGAAGTTGAGATCTATGACCGAACTGGATAGGTCATCATGGAAGTTTAAAGTATAGTGCTACACATATGCATGGATGAAAGTTTTCAGGATTAATCCTGAATTCAGGATTTTGAGGCTGACTTTCCAAAGAAAAGACTGACTTTCCAAAGAAAGTCAGCCTATGAATGCTGAATTAAGGAGATTACAATAGCTTCTTTGATTAGTTTTCAGATTATCTAAAACACAATTAATCATTTTAACTTCAAATTATCCATTTTTATAGGCATCTCGCAAGTTATAACCTTTGAATTTCTCAAGTTCAGGATTTTGGAAATTTTTGACTTTTCACCCATGCATATGCCATATTAAAGTACCATTTTCTGGTGGGCTGGCCTAAGATTCATTTTAACTCTTTTTATGCGCTGGAAATGTTCATACTAATATTTATAACCCATTTATGCCGAATGTATTCTACCATCCTTATCAATTGGACGAGTCCATTTCCAATTTTAGGGTTGTTGGGTGGTTATTATCATCTTTATTCAAATTTAAAAGAAACTTCTCTAAGCAAACAGTGGAGAACCTGAACAGATGCTGCGTTTTCGTTTTGCCGCGTCTGGTCTGGTTTTGCACTGTTTGCCGATGTCCCACAAAAAGAATGCTAGGCTTGATTGGATTAAGAGAAAGTTTCTAGAAAAATTATCTTTTATTTTTCATTCCAAAAAGGAATGATAAAATGCACATATTTGTTTGTCTTATTACGAGGGTTTCCCCGCTTCTTCCTCTGAAGAAGAGGGGAGACCCTAAAAAAATGGAAAACAGTTAATGAAAAACAATATGTACAGAAAAATTCTTTCAGGAATATTATCAGAATGTCCAAAAGTTTTAACCCAGACCAGGCCCTGAGGTTATAAAACTTTTTCCATGCTCAACTCAGCTGAGCATAAAATTTATCATGCTCAAATTTTAAAATGCCAACAACTGTTGGCATTTTAACATTTTTTAGCATGATAAATAATACATGTGAGAGTTTGAAAGCAAGAAATGTCTTTATTCTTCAGCATTTTAGTTTTTGTGAGCAGTTGAAAATTCATGCTCAGTTGAGTTGAGCATGAAAACAATTTTATAACCTTGGAGTCAGGCTGGATGATTTGTCAGGCCTGATCTGGGTACAAACTGTTTGCAAAGGTTGGTTAGACAACGCAATATGTCACTGGCAGGTAAGGAGTTAATGTTTGCTCAGGCCTCCAGATAAGAGTGTGTACTAGAAAACTATTTTTCTTATTTCTCAACCAAAACATATGTTGTGGGTACTCAAAAGAACCGTATCAATGAGACAGTTCTTTTGAGCACCCAAAACACATGTTTAAATTGATGGGTAAGGAAATAAATAATTTTAGGTGCCTCAACTTTCCTTATCTGGACCTATGGAACTTTGCTTGAATTGATGAAGCTAGTCATTAGGTTTCATTCAAATTATTTAAGCAGTATTGTTGATGTGGTATTTTACTTATATGGGTTCAAGGGAATATTCTGTGGGTTTATTCTAACAGTAGCTAAGAACAAGAACCTGGGACTCCATAATGAAATTACATTATTATTTTAATAACACATTAATTACCATTGCTGTAAATGTCCTAAAACTTTAAGCATTTTCCTCTTTCTTTTGTTCTCAATCAGGGCTGGAATTCACAAAATGCTTGTCAGAGGTGCAAAGGGGGAAGATCCTGATCAGAATGCTTCTATAGAAGCAGAGTCTGGTCAGATTCTCTATTTGTCTAGGCCTTTTAACAGGCTACTACTGATCGACAAGCCTCGCAATTAGTAGCTTTTCCCCAGCTCGTTTAATAAATTCAATAAAACATGAGCACTCACGTGAGATCCTCTATATAACTATTTGAAAGAGTTGAGCCAGCCAATGAGATTTTGAAACTGGCCCTGAGGTTATAAAACTTGAGTTCATTCTCAAACTTAAAATAAAGTGCAATGATTGGCTGCTTGTGTGCAAGCAGCCAATTATTGCGCTTTATTTTGGGTTAAATTTTGAGAAAATTAATTACCAAATTGCGATGTCCACTGAAATCTTGGAAGCACAGTAGATTTGTTTTTATCTTAGTTCTTACAGTTTTATGTATTGTTTTTCTGATAAATTAATGTTCATACTTAATAAGTCCCTTTTGATGAGAATGCTATTAACTGTAGCAAGCAAGCAATGCTTTTAACTCACACTTAATACTTTATGGGATTTTGCACTATTTGAACTAATCCAAGGGTTTTATTTCAATTTTAGGGCACCTGAGCAATAGGCTGAAGGTGGAGCATTTGTGGTTGTTAGATGTCTGTCTCTGTCATCCTTTGTCTGTTGTCAACGATTGCTACAAAGGACAAATACCACTAACTACTGGCTAGGTTTTGACCAAACTTGGCAGGAATGATCCTAACATGGCCCTCTTTGATAAATGTTCAAATGGTTAGAGTCTGTTTCATAAATACGTCAAATTAGCTAAAAAATGTTCCCTTCTTAAATGACAAGGCCTTAAGCCTTGATAGTTTGCATGTACTGTAAATTTGGAAATTTTCGCGAGAATAGTATTTTCGCAAATAGTATTAAAACACATACATCGCTGTATTTGCCCCGTTAAAAATCGTGACTAGGGCATGATTTATCTATAACAGATAACCACAGAGTGATTGCACCATTTTAATTTCACGAAACTTCGCAAATGCGAATTGCTAAGTTTCGCCAAAATAAAATCATCGCGAAAAATTCAGAATTTACAGTACTATCAGCTAGTGGACCTCTACCAAGTTTGTTCAAATTATGGCCCTGTAGACAAAAAAAATCATATTTTTTATATAAAGATTTTATTGGATATTTTATTTGATGAAAGCACAAAAATCTTTCCATTCTTGATAACCATAAACAGATTCTTTGGCAAATAGTGAAGACCTAGATGAAATACCACATTTCATTAGGGTCGGCACTGTTTACTATTAAGATAAAAAAACAATATTAAGGGATATAAATACATCATAATTTAGAAATTATGACCTCTGATCCTGTAAAACACAAAATGGACCGGAATTAAAAGGGTTAATATTCGAAATGGTAGCATTGTTGAAATATTTAGAACACAGTATATATATATCAAAATGCTTGATTTGGGCAGACATTTCAAAGCGCACAACTTTAAAATAAATATCAACTACGAGTACTTCATCAGTGCATTGTTTTGTTTTATATGAACTGGAAGGCAAAAAGTGTCCTCAGAAATTTGTCATCTACCATTAGGAAATTAATACAACTTGCAAGATTATACATTGACATGAGCAAGTCAATAAAATGACATGTCCACAGTATTGAACACTATGATCAGCCTGGCCCGAGGTTATAAAACTTTTGCCATGCTCAACTCAGCTGAGCACGAAATTTATCCTGCTCATAAATATTTAAATGCCAACAATTGTTGGCATTTTAACATTTATCAGCATGATAAAAACAACATCTGAGAGCCTTAAAGCAAGAAACTTCTTCATTTGTCGGTATATTAGTTTTTATGAGCAGTTGAAATTCCATGCTCAGTTGACTTGAGCACGAACAAAGTTTTATAACCTCAGGAGAACGTCAATAGCTATATGGCTGTTGAAGGCTGTTGGTATTACCCTTCATCTACTTACCTGCTTTGTTGGTATAAGGAAGGAACTAAGGCTCTGCCTAAGGTGCAAAACACAGACATGTTCTAGTCTTGCATGCATGGATCCAGAAAGTTTTGTCAGAGGGGGTCCAAATTGGATGTGTTTTTTTAGTTGATGAGGGGATAGAGGACCAAATACAGCTATAAATGAGCCATCATCGGCCCGCCAGCAAAACGCCATTTAAATGGCGTTTTGCTGGCGGGCCGATAATGGCCTGACATTTAAATACTGGCTTGGTAGCTTTGTGAATTTTCAGGGGATCCGGACCAGTATTGCAAGGAAAGACTACTTTTTTGTGATTTTTCAGGGGGGAGGGGGGTCTGGACCCGCTGTCACCCACTGGATCCGCCCATGTCTTCTCTCAGGCTGCTACCACATCATGTCTCTGTACCCATTGTATACTGGAAATCCTTAATTGGTACTCTGGAAGGCAGTGAAGACCCAGATGAAATGCCGCAGAATGTTGCATTTTGTCAGGGTCTGCACCCTTTGCTAAGGGACCGAAGTACATCTTAATTTAGGAATTCTAACCAATGACTCCTTAATATGTTAATTGCACCATCCTAGGCACATCCTCTCAAACCAGAATTTATAATTGTAGAACAATTTTGCTATCACTTTTTACACAAAAGACTTCGCATATTGTTACCTCACTAGACTGGCCCCCATCTAACTGATAATTTTATCATGTTTCAAAATGCTTATTACATTTTTTTATTCTAAAAGTGACTACCTCTCTAATAGGGCTATCTGAGTTGAGCCAAGAAGGGAGATTATATCAGAAAATTTTTGTCCAGTAGCAGTAGTTTTTCTTGAACTCAGAGCCTGAGGCCAGGCTATTATCTCACCTGAGTTGAAGGCTAATGGGTGAGCTAATAGTATACCATTGACTTCCGCAGTGCAAACCCTGCTCATATGTTCTTTTCTCCCACACTTTTATTTTTACCTCACCTGAACTATAGGCTCCAGGTGAGCTTTGTGATCATAGCAGGTCTATCGTCAGTCCATCCGTCCGATCTCTGTCGACAATTTCATTTAAACAACTTCTCTTAAACTATTGGGTGGAATTTCACCAAACTTTATGGGAATGATCCTTGGATGGTCGTCTTTCAAATTTGTTCAAACCTTTCAATTCCATTTAGAATTTTGTGTGCAATAACCACCAGGGACTTTCTATACAGAGAGTCCCTGTAACCACCCAAAAGAAAATCTTAAAAAATATTGTCCAAAACTATTGGGCTGATTTAAAAACGATTTGGCACAAATGTTCCTTGGGTGACCCTCTACCAAAATTGAGAATGATAATGTTCAGTGGTCAGTTTTTCCTATGTATGTATAGGGACAGGGAAACTTTAAAAAATAGTCTTGTGAATAATACTGGGCCGATTTGATTAAAAAAAATGGTCATAAAGTTGGATGATCCTCTACCAACATCGTTTAAATTATATTTATCCGTCGAAAAACATGGCAGCCATGGGTCGGGTTCAGTTATTCCAATGTATATACATATATAGGGGAAACTTTAAATATCCTCTTGTAAAAAAACTACTGGGTCGGTTTTAAAATAAGTTTGCACAGTGATCCTTGGATGGCCCTCTACCAAGATTGTTGAAAAAAACGAATCCATTGATGAACATGGCCACCAAAATTGTTCAAATTATATGAATTCATTGAAAAACATGGCCTCCAGGGGATATCTTCGAAGTTGTCAAAAATTACTGAAAATAATTTGCCACAACTGTCCTTGGGCGACCCTCTACCAAGGTTGTTCAAATCATATTGATCTGTTGAAAAACATGGCCGCCAGGGGACGGGACCAGTTTTTCCTATGTATACATATGGGGAAAATAAAAAATCTTCTTTACAAAAACTACTGGGCGGATTTAAAAAATCATTTGACACAAAAGGACCTTGGTAGATTCTACCAAGATTGTTCATAATAATATATGTTAAATCTCTTTAAAACATGGCTGACTTTTGCTTTAAATGACCATTTCATTTCAGGCCCTGCATTCTTTCATTTTCCTCATCTTTATATTTTCATGTAAAGTCGTATTGAAAGTGCTGATCTATCACCATAGCCGGGTGGCTTTCCCTGACTTTATACACAGCCACTCTCAGGTGAGCAACCCAGGGCCCAAGGGCACTCTTGTTTAACTATAATTGGACCATACACTAATGTGGATGATTTTTGAAACAAATGACCTCAGATGTGCAGCTCATGAGATAATGTTACTCATGACATACAGTAAAACCTGTTTTAAGCAACCACTCAAAAATTGACAAAACAAATGTCTCAAAGAAAAATGATAGCTTAATGAAGGTCAAAAGTAGTTGAGGATGGGAGGGGGATTAAAATACCACTATAAGCGAGCCATCATCTGCCCAACAGCGTTTCGCTGGCGTGCTGATGATGGCTTAACATTGAATGCTGATTTTTCAGGAGATCTGGACCAGAATTGCTAAGAAACCCTATATTTTGTGATTTTTTAGAGTGGGGGCTCTCCCCCTCTGGATTCGCGTATCACGATGTAATCTTGTAGAATATGGAACATTGTGTGCAATGATTCCTAAAGTCCTTCGAACTAATCAGAATTGGAATTTTATTCAAAACATCTTATATCTGACTATCAAAGAATTATAATGTATCGTCTCAACTCTATGACATGGGGCTGGTGGAGGTACAAATTTAAGTTAGCCAGTATAGGCGATCCACATTAAGATTTTAGACTTTTCATTTCAGTTTCTATATACTCTTGAAGGAAAGAAAAGCTTTCATAATGAGAAGTTATTTCCCTTATCTCGTGTGATCGAATTTTCCTAGAAACGTATATAATGATCTGAGTTATCTAAAGTAGCCTAACCTACTTGGTTGACCCTCTATGATGGTCAAAATGTCCTTTTGCTCAAGTTTTTCCACTATAATGAACAAAAGGCCACCAAAGCTTACAACAGAAATACAATTTATAAACCCTAAATCTGCCATATTTATTTGTCTGCAATTTATGTCTGCTGCATATTTTTAAATGCACCCAGACTAGTTTTATCATAGATGCAGCCACTATGAACCCTGACCAGACTTTCCGGCTCGGTCCAATACTTTTGTGGAGATTGTCATCAATTTCTATGGTCATTCTTCCGCTGATTCAAGAAGGATTGTCAGTTACAGGGGAAAGTATGTGCATGAAGTACTGGTTAACCGCTAATTCAAGCTTGTCCAGGAAAAAGTGTGGTTAGGTGAACTGACCGTCTCGACAATGACCATAGCTTTGACTGAGACGTAAAACTTCAAACCAAACCAAACCAAACCCTGATCAGATTGCGCCTCATATTTACGATTCAGGGCCTCATGGCAGCTTGTTTATTTTTTATCCCCCGACGAAGTCGGAGGGATATAGTTTTGGCGTCGTCCGTGCGTCCGTCCGTCCATTCCGTCCGTCCGTCCACACTTTTTGTCTGTCCGGAACCATATCTCAGTACCTATTGGTCAGATTTGATTCATTCTTGGTACAAATGATAAGTACCATGAACTCTCGATATCCTATAAATTTGGTCAAAACAGACCCCTTAACACTTGAGTTATTGCCCTTGTTTAAGTATAGGCAATTATAAGGCAAAACCTATATTAGCTTTCTTGTGTGACGATCTTCACATTTCATCAAAGCTATTATATTTAACAACTTCTCACTATTAGACTATGATTGCCAAGTGCCTGTAGATAAGCATGGCAGTGTCAAAGTTTTACCCCACCCCCTTTGACCCCACCTAAGGGGTCAAAGGTCAAATATTTAAATTTCGGAATAACTAAGGCAATTGTTAATATTTTTTGCTGAAATGTTGGATATAGGCAGAGCAGCAATAGATATGAAACATATCAAACGGGATTATAGTTTGAGGGCCTGGGTCCGAGCCTGTTGGGTGGACTTAGGGGGTAGGGCTGAGGTCAAAATTAAGTTTTTTTCAGAATATGGTCATGTTGCATATCAAATTAAAGCTGACGACCCTGGCAACAACATGGTAGCAAATATTTTGCCAACAGACACACCCTCGACCCAGGGGGTGGGGTCAAAAGATCAAACTATATATTTTTTTGAAAGTAGTCATGTTGCATATCAAATTAAAGCTGACGACGCTGGCAGCAACATGGTAGCAAATATTTTGCCCACAGACACACCCTCCACCCAGGGGGTGGGGTCAAAAGGTCAAACTATATCTTTTTCTGAAAGTAGTCATGTTGCATATCAAATTAAAGGGAATTGAGCACAGAGCACCATGAAAGCAAACATGCTGTCATTACACACACCAATAACCTCTGGGGTGGGGTCAAAAGGTCATTTTATTTTTATTTTCTAAAAGTGGTCATGTTGCATATCAAATTAAAGTGGAAGAAGTGTAGACCTTAATGCAAGGTAACACTTTGAATTTACACACATCCTTGAACTCTGGGGTTGGGTTTAAAGGTCAGAAACTGAAATTGTGCAGGTGTAAGTATATTTTTTTATTAAACTAAGCACTAAAACATACTTGACAGGTGTTTGTTATGATCTGAATAATACTGAGGGTGAACTAAGGGTTAGATAAATGGGATTTATGTTTTGTGATTTACATGTTTCTCTCAAATAACCCTTCGTCGGGGGGATATAAATTCGTCGAATTTGTCTTGTTTGAAATTGTTTTCGCACTTCACAATGTGATTAATCGTTTGTAAGAGCTTTCAGATTACTTAATTCATAGGTCCTGATTTGGGCCAGCACATCATCGAATTGACAACGGGCAAATGCCCAGACGAGATTGCGCATCTCGACAGAGCTGTCACTGCTCGCACACACAAAGTAACGAATTAGATAAAGGTTCAGACTTAACATATACATGGGTGAAAGTTTTCAGGATTATTCCTGAATTCAGGATTTTGAGGCTGACTTTCCATAGAAAGTCAGCCTCAAAAAGCTGAATTCTGTAGCTAATAACTATAGCTTCAGTTTATCTATAGATATTTGACCATTAAACTTGGAACTTTTGATATTTCTGAGGCATGCAGCAAGTTTTAAACTCTGATTTTCTAAAGTTCAGGATTTTGGAAAGTTTGACCTTCACCCATGATATTAACATTTCGCCACACTAGATAGCTTTGTGTGTACGTTTGAAGAGGCATTTAAGGGATGTGTGAAAATATCATTAACTCCTGGTCTAGCCTATATGTTTATATAGAGAATGGAACCTTCTATTACTTGACATTTCAAGGCTAAATTGTCTGTGCGACTAGTGGTGTCTTGGGTCAGTCTGGGCATCAACTCAGTCTGATAAGTCTTCGCTGTTCCATTTGACAAAACAACAAGACCTCAGCTACCAGAAGTTTTATCTTACTCTGATGATGATCTGAATCTCATGCATGGATTCAGAGGGGGTGCGGGGGCAGTGAATCCGGACCCCCTCCTGAAAAAAAACACAAAAAAATAGGATTTCTTAGCAATACTGGTCCGGGTCCCCTAAACAATCAAAAAGCTGCCTAACCAGCATTAAATGTTGGGCCATCATTGGCATGCAAGCGAAACGCCATTGAAATGGCGTTTTGCTTGCGGGACGATGATGGCCCGCTTATAGTGGTATTTTGATCCTCCCTCCCCTCATCAACTAGAAAAAATGGCGTTTCGCTGGTGGGCCGATTTTATTGGTATTTGGACTTTGGACCCCCCTCACCAATTTAACAAAAAAAAAAAAGAAAAAAAACCGACCCCCCCCCTCCTCTGAAAAAACTTTCTGGATCTGTACATGAATCTTAACAAGGAACACTCTCAATTTAGTAAATTTATGCACTGACTCAATTATTATTATTCGAAAGCACACTGTGAAAACAATAAGTGTAACTTTACACCAAATTTGATTTCGGCTGAACTGCCACTGGTTTTAATGTAACTTTTAAACTGCTTTAAATACTCGGTTCAAATGTATTGATCCAGAAAGTAATTACAACAATAACAGGTAGAAATGCTTAAACATTAATTACTGGAGAACTGCTTGTGTCAAGCTGGTCTAGTTGGAAAGTAACGCTTACTTTTACAGTAAATACAATTTGACTGTGAGGAATCGACCAATATGGTTTATAAGAATCAAATTTCATGCTTAGTCTAATCTAAATTCACATTTTTTTTTAAATTTGAGCTTTATATGTATAAGTAGGCAACACTCTGTCTAATTAGTCTTTATACGACATCTCCTGAACTCTTGGCCAAAATACATTTTTATTTCACACAAATGTTCCTCCTAAGGCCCGCTACCAAAATCGGTCAAACGGTCCACACTGCGGAACGAAATGGCCGCCAGAACCCCAAATAGAAAATATTTAAACATCTTGACCTGAACTGCTGGCCCCGAAAATTCAAAATAATTTCACACAAAATTTCCTCATAAGGCCATATTCCAAAACTGCAAACTGATTCCCTGGAAATACACCCAACAACCCTTAAAGACAAAGATTACTGTCCAATAGAGATCATTAAAGGATTAACTGATAAGGGACAGTTTCAGTATCTCACAAAATTAATGGGGCCTCAAGAGGGGACTTACCTGTATGCATCACTAAGATAAAGATCAATATTTTATCATACAATACCTATTCCCTTTATGGGACCATTTTATTGCCCCAGTAAGGAAGTCATAATCACCTCTTTATGGCTGTCCTTTTGATCTGCCCAGTATGACCCCTGGAGAGAGTCATAATGAGTGGTACCAGTATTATTGCTCAAATATTTGTCCCTTTAAAACGGAAATAAACTGGTCCAATTGATAAAAGCGGTAAAATCCATTCGGCTTAAGTGGGGTAAAATATTCATCCGGTGCACCTTTTAATTTCTGCTGCACTGTGCTTATCTGGTGATTACATGACACGAGTACAAACTTATAAAATATGCAAATTATCAATATTATCTGCAGTAGATCAGACTTATCTAACACCTAACATGGGTTTTAGATTTGTAAAATCATTCCTGATATTGTCTTTTCTGTTTCCATTTCCTATATGCGTAATAAATCCAAAACAAAAGTGCAATGTGCAATTAAATTAAAATAGACCAGAACTTGTGTTTTTGTTTCTTATCGCAAATGCGCAAAAGCTTACAGAATGTACATGCTCACGCATCTAGCGTGGCTAGACGTCTACAGTTTTGTGTCAGTTTATGAGCAGCCACCCAGAGAGGCTAGATATTTCGGGCTTGTCCTAATCGCTTCCATTCCAAAGTCTGTTTGCTAACGAGAAGTAAAACGTTCTTAAAAGGGCAACCCTTGGAAGCGAAGACTGCACCGAAGAACTGAAACTAGAGTGTGCATATTTCTTGGGCCAGACTAGCTAGTTTCTGCCATTTAGGCGTCATCAGTGTAGTGACGGGAGCGGCCATGCAGATGCGTAGGTTAGCCAAGAACTAGCTTTTCACTATTTTATTAAGGACCATTTTCAGTTAAATTGGCTCTATGAAACAAAACGTGTTGTTTATATTTCGTTTGAAGGATTTTTTTTCATTTTCACATTTATATTAGAGATATTAAGTTTTTTCATTACTATTCAAATGTCAATTTCTTAACGCCGACACTTCCATGTGGCATTACTTTGCTCATGAACGCAGGAAAACAACTCTATCCAATTTGTGACATTAAACGATTTTTTTTTTGTGAATCAAGAAAAAAGAGGCACAAATGAATTGTTTTAAGAGTTTGTTTATATTTGTTGTAGATGGCTGATATGTTTTGATTGGCGCTATAGATCATTGTTCAAAGCAAATATAAATGAAAATATCCTCTAGATGAACCATTAAATTCTCTTTTATGTGTTTTCATTAATTTTCAGGAAACATTTTTCTTATTTAATTTTATAAAATGTGTTTACGGTGAATGTTGTAGAGTAGAAGCTAAAAAAGCAAGTGAGTATGATCAGGAATACCACAGTCACACACTGCAGACAAACCCACGCACAGTGAGGAAGAGCCACAAAACACTTGACAACCACAATACACCAGGAAGACAATTAAAGTAAAGAAAATCAGCTCCCTCTTTCATGCGTGGATTCAGAAAGTTTTTTTCAGAGGGTCTCTATTTGACAACGTTTTTTTAAGTTGATGAGTGGATCCAAATGCCAATAGAATCGGGCCATCATCGGCCCGCCAGCGATACGCCATTTAAATGGCGTTTAGTTGGCTTGTCGATGATGGACCAACATTGAATGCTGGCTTGGTAGCTTTGTCATTTTTCAGGGGACCCGGACCAGTATTGCAATGAAACCCTATACTTTGTGATTGTTCTGGGGCGGGGGTCTGGGCCCCCTGTCTCCCCTTCTGGATCCGCCCATGACTTCCTCATCAAGATGATTGCAAAACTAGAAAAGACACTAAGCAAGAACCAAACACAGAACCTTCACAAACAATGGGAGCATCAATATACCACAGCCTTAGAGCGGACAGCATCCCAAGCCATCGGGGATTAAATGCACTTTACAGGTACGAGGGCTGTTCAAATATGAATGCAAGTAGCTTCATAACTTTCTTCACATATATATGCTGCAATAAAGTGTCACACCTTTCTGGAAAGAACTATTTGTAGCCTTTAGAATGGCACCAAACATTAAGAAACACTCACTATATTTCTCGAGTTCCACACGCTTATATAAAGGTCATTCCTGTATACTGACGTTTTTCTACAGCAAATTGCCATACACGTTTTGGTACATGTGCGGTTATAGTGTCATACCTTTGTAAGTTTAAGACAAAATGGCACGAACTTTTAGATGCAAGTTTAACGTACATTGACAAAGTTGCTTGCAGTGAAAAGTTTATATAATCCTGATTCAATCTCGATTAAACAGGCACGTTTGTGACGTCATTAATTTTATGATAAGTGTCATTTTGAGTTATATACTTGTAATGCAATAATGAACATCGCTGAATTTTTTTCTTTGCTTTTTGCTTAAAACATGCTTAATGTGTCATAAGGAAGTTTTCAAACGCTCCGTCTTCTATTTACAGAGTTATCACACTTTATATCATTTTCATGCATTTTTCTACTTCTTAATGGCGTGTTTACATTAATTAAAATAAGTTCAATCTGTCTAGTCTTCAAGACCAAGTAAGTAATTTTATTGTAAATAATGTCTATTTTGGTAAATATTAAAGTTAACGTTCAAATTTAGATTAAACCCGCAATGTTATGGCAACAAAATTAAGTTCTATAACCCCTTCACTTAAAGCAGTTTTACTTAATAAAAATGTTTTTAAGTGTTTGAAAAAAAACCCATCACCCTTCAATGATTTGTATCAACAACACGGTATGAGCGATCAGCATATTGTCTTTGAGTCAAAACTAGTTTAAATGTTGCTTCGTACAATTTGTTAGGGAAAAGTTTGACAGAAAACTGAAAGGTGGTGTTTTGTTTTCCATTTACTTGCAAACATAAGGCGACTTTAGTGAAAACGATTCGATGTCATTTAACATTTTGCAACTTACACTGAATCATTATAAAAGTATATGGGGATACTTCCTTAAAAATTTCAAGAAGTTTCACTGATTTATCGAAGAATAATACGCTCATCTGTATCTCTGTGTATTCAAAGCATTGAGTTTGTTAGTATACTAAAGTGACCTTCATTCAAAGGGCTTTAACTCAATAAGTATACTGTATTTTCTTTAGGTCTGGTGCCAGTTTAAAGGTGAAATATAATACTTTATATAAATGTATACCATTTTGTCGTAGCATTTATGTGACGAAAGTTATGAAGCTACTTACATTCATATTTGAACATTCCTCATACCAAATCTTCGCCCTAGATTATGTTGTTAAAACACAAAAAAATGTTTAGCTCGTATAGAGCCTTCATAGCTAAGCAAAGTATATTCTAATGACGAAACAAAGAAAAGGCCTCACGACTCACAGATAGTCAGATATATAAACAAAACCCACCAAGTTAAGCCATCGTGGACCAGACGGATTAAAGCTTTACGTCAGGACCATCATTGAGTCTGAGGCCTGACCCACCGTCTTGCAATAAAAGAGAAAGCCAAAGCTATAATCCGTAATTAGGTTTAGGATCTTTTATGTTTTTGTTCTGTCTTGTGTTTGCTTTGTTTTGTGCGCGTCTGTTTATATGTGCTTTGTGGTCACCTGCTGGGAAAGGGCTGACATCTTGGCTCTCGTTTGTGGTGTTTTCTGTGAGTTTGTCACTTTCCCATTGGTATCCTGGGTCAGGTGTGGTACTTGATTGTATCGATTCCTGATCTTTGCACCATTACTTACTTTTATAACTCAACATGCAGACTGTCGCATGATATCCAAGTCATATCCAACGTTTTTATGACGTTTGAGTTTCTTTTTGAATTTATTCAATATCTATGTTAAACTAAGTACCAATATCTCAAAATCTTTGATCGGATTAAAAGTAGGCACATAGGCACAATGATTATCACTTTTATTTCTCTGCATCATATTATATCATTACTTGCCTTTAAACTAATGAATGAGAGGCCCCCGTGGTGTAGTGGATAAGTGCTATGCCTTGTAAACCAGGGGTCGCAGGTTCGATTCCCGGCTCTCCATGAAACCACTTTCGGTTGAGCCTTCGGGAGTTCCCGTCATATAATAAACACACAAATCATAAACCCTCCCGGCTCAGTACTGGTTTCTACCCATGGAAAAGCCACAAAAAGTTTTTTTTAGATTAATGAATATTTCCTCTGTTTGCCAGAAAAAATATCGTTAGTAGTTTTACTTATCTTTTGGTTTTTGTACAGGTGCACAAAAAGTGAAATATGTGTTTAGAAGTACTATAATCACCACACAACATTTTTATCACTGTGTGACACTACTTACCACGCTATATGCTTAAAATCTGAGGGCTTTTTCCGTGCTTTATCATTTACAAAATGTAAAAACCAATCAACATCAGATACAAATGTAAAACTGTGTTTCGAGAGCCTGTAGATTTTTTCATACCGTCGTCTCATTGCTGATATGCGCTTTTGCGAAGGTACAAAAGTATCGTTCTTTAAAGAGTTGTACTCCTTGTATTTCCTATAGTATTTTCCTTTTAATGAATTTATTTGAACTGAGCTTGTTTATCTACGGAATTGCACAGGCAATAAGCAGATGGCATATGCGCCGTAATAACAACAGATGATATTTTAAGTGACATCATAGAGATAATTGAACATGGGGAACACGAAAAATGTATTGTCGCAAATATTTGAGCCGCGACCTGGATTTTCAACAATATGGCATTTTGACAAGTGTAGACTCAGACGAGCCTGTGTAGCCATTTTTAAGCTTAGAAACTCCAAATGATGTTAAGTCAGTAGCTTACCACTTATAGAATATTCAATCGATTAGCAAAGGCTCTGATCAGACTGCGCATATGCGCAGGCTGATTTGAGGTTTTGCTTGTCGCACATACCACATTGTTGGAAATCTCATGTCGCGGCTCATTTCTATTTCTTACTTGGTAGACGTGCTGACCGTTCAAAGGCGGTGCTTCTTATCTGGATTATTTTTTTTGCTTGTGTTTCATGTTTGTCTTTGTTATGCTGTCTTGTCTGTCTCTTGCAGCCTTGTTACCTGCTGGGAAAGGGCTGACCTCGTGTATCTTGTGTGTTGTGTTTGTGTCACTTTCCCATATACGTTTTGATCAACATGAACACTAAGAATGAGGATGATACCGTAAACCCTTAATGCGCCGATCACGACTGCAGCAGACGACATTTTTTGCGACACCTTTCCCAATTTTCGACAAAAATAAGGTATGATATTACATGAGAATCGTCTGTCAGCAGACGATTCTCATGAAATATCATGCCTTATATGTTATTTTTGAAAAAGCGACAAAATTTGCCATTGTCGTCTGCTTCAAATTATAGGTGGAGCTATAAGGGTTAAACATGTTCAAGTCCTCCAGTACTTTTTACTGACCGCTCCAAGGCGGTGCTTCTTTTGTGCATCATTTTTTTATTATTTATGTTCCATGTTTGAATTTGTTTTGCTGTCTTGTTTGTTCCTTACAGCCTTGTGATCACCTGCTGGGAAAGGGCTGGCCTCTTGGCTCTCTTGTGTGTGATGTTTTCTTGTGTTCTTGTCACTTCCCTTTATGGTGTCCCGGGTAAGGTGTGGTACTTGATTGTATCGATTCCTGATATCTGCCTTCTTCCTTACTTTCAGTCACTAGACACAGCCTGACTGTTAATGTCATACGTGTACCACTTTTTTGATTTTCTTTATCATTTTGGGTTAGATGTTCTCTTTAATTGTGAGCTACTACATGCAAGCACTATTTTTATCAGCAATTTCATCATTTTTGGATCTGACCTGTTTAAAGTAATTGATAAAACTTATTTTTAACATCTTGTGTTATCAATGTTTTCTGGTATTTAAGCTTTCCTACATCTGACCAAATAAATTAGTTGGGCATAGATGTATAATTTAAGTGTACACTCATTGTTACATCAACTTTCGTTCTTCACCAGTTTAACAAAGTTTTATGAAATAGTCAACATCACTACCACATCTTAATGTGTGACAACGTAATTGCAATACTCGAACTGAAAAGTTTTGGTGTGCACTATATATTCAGTACGTCCGTCCATTCGTTTGTTCGTCCGTCTGTCCGTCCATCCATCCTTATCAATTAGCAAAAATCTATAATTCTAAAACAATGGCTTCGATTTTTATGATAAATTTTCCCAAATACCGGTAGATGAAGACTTATAATTGAGCAGCGACATGAGATTTCCAACAATGTGGCATTTTTACAAGTGTAAACTCTGACGAGCCTTTGCAGCGTCCTTTTAAGTTTAGATTATATACTTGTGTTGTTATGCCATTTCACGTTGTCCAGGTGCAAGGTTGTCAAAATGATTACAAATAAGTATATTTGCCATGCCAGTGGCATTTACTGGCAAAAACTGGAAAATAATGGCAAATACTGGCAAATATGATCTACCACCCTTGAATTTTTAATAAACACAACTCCCAACATTTAGATGGGTTATTTAAAAAAAGAGGCTAAGCTAACTATATATTTCAATTATATTAATTTATCGTAGTTTAAGATAGGCATATTTCTTTAACGTTTAATTATAAAGTAAAATAAAGAACAATGGAAGTTTCGCCAAAGTAATCGTTTGTTGGCTGGTACATAGCTACCGATACAAGTAAGGTAGTACTGGGTATTCGGATGAGTGACCCTTATCTGATGCAATACTCAAGACAGTTAAAGACACCTCTGTTAATGTAGATGTAGACTTTTATTGTCTTTAAAAATTAAATACACGACATCCTATTGTTCATCATTACCTCTGGCTATTATGTGTCCTCTTGAATAAGCTTGGCTTGAAACTTGTTGTTTTAACACGTGGTAATGTCCAGTTACAATACACAGGTAAATTCGCACCTGTATTTTCCCCAATTCGGTTAAAGGTCAAATGATAATGGTTGATATTTTAGAATTAACCCTTGCCCTGCTGAACCCAGATTTATCCTTTTTTGAAAACACTGTAGATCCAGATAAGCTGGATTCTGATGAAGCCATCTTATCTGGATCATCAGTTTTACTAACTGAATGAAAATATACGCTTTCAGCTGGCATGCTGTAGGTAAACAGGATAAAAATTGGGGAGGAGTAGAGTACCTAAAATATTCAGCATGAAAAGGGATAAAGATACTATTTTTGTTTTAAATTATTTCAAAGTTTGGGTCTAAGATTCAGTTATGGTTGTTTTCAACATGTTTGAATTTATTCAAAGGGCTGTTATGTTAATAACCATTCATATATACAAATTATGTTTTACCATTTAACTCATTTAGTTGGATTATACTATTTTAAGTCAACTTCAAAAAGATACCTGCAGTATTTACCTACTAAAATCATATTAATCAGTATTTGCCGGTATTTGCAACTAGAGCCGTATTTTCCATGCCGGTAAATACTGATAAATGCCACTGGTAAATTCCGGGGGGTGGAATTTGGCGCTCAACCTTGGCTGGGTGATATTGGGTCTGCACTATAGTGTTTCCAGAACTTAAGTGACCCCCGTTTTATGCTAATTATCCTTTAATGGTGAGTTTAATTGAAAAATTAATTAGAGAAATGAATTTCGATATAGACCGCGTAAATGAATTAATTTTTTCCACATAAATGTGAGTTTTTGTATAGGCTGGGATTAGATGTAATTTTGGTGTGTTTTTGTCGCTCCTCTTTGAATCAGTCCCCAAGTGAACCTAACGATATTAATAAAACATGGCTTATACGGGTCAGTGGAGGTAATTCGTCAGTCCTACAGATAAGAGTGCGTAAGAGAAAATTATTTTTCCTATTTCTCAACCAAAAAAATATGCTGTGCGTACTCAAAACAACCGTCTCAAACAAACGGTTCTTTTGAGCACCCAAAACACGTGTTTGAACTGATGAAGACAATCGCTACTTCACGCTAAAACTGCTTAACTTGCCCGATCTTCGTTCATTATAGCAATGTAAATGTACCACGTGTATCTATAGGGGTTCACATGGGTATATTCACAGGGGAAAACAACTAAGTTATTCTTTTGTACAGGGGATTTGGGCTTCATTTACATATAAGGGCAAAAATAAGTTTTAGTTACGCGGTGTGTATTTAAATCCACATGCTAAGTGCCGTTCTTCTAAGTTCAATTTAAAGCTGTTTAAAAAAGAAAAACGGGGGTCACTTAAAACCTGGAAACACATTAGTTGCCAATCCACTAAAAAATTAGTTATTGGTCACGTATATAATATTAACTCTTTAAATGCTGCTGATGATATTTGCAAGGAGTTTAGACCCAGATCAGACCCAACATAATGTTTGGTTATATGGATCCAACTGTTAAACATTATGATGGTATTCCCGAATCTGTCCTTTAAAATCTATATTTTTACAAGAAAAATAAACGGCGGACAACAAAACATGCAAAAACTATTTAACCGTTAAAGCCTTTAGAATCTGTCCGCCACCTTATTTGACCCATTCTTTCTGTATGTACAACGAATATGGATATGCCATAGCTGCTACTAAACCTTATCATCATTGTGTGTGTATAATTTTGTGCATCACCTCCATGTTTCGTATGTTCAAGCATATTCTGCCAATGAACAAGACAATTAGTTGCGGACAGATTCTAAAGTTAAGCACAAACTCTCACACATTATTACCAGACATTAAAACAAGCATGGTCTGTGTTAGAATTACATATTTCTTCGAAAAATCTCCTTCGAAAAATGGGGACGTTATTATGGGACGTTTTGACCAAAATTTATTTTCATGTTTAGGGACGTTTTGACCTATTCGGGGACGTTTTGAATGGGGGACATTTTGACTTGCACCCCATTAACCTATATTTTGCAAACAGATTAGCACCGTTCTTAGGAGATGTAGGTGCCTGGCATGCTTAGTCTCCTCCACAACTTTCATTGCAAACACTAGAATCAATACTTATAAACATTTTCAGTTTTTCATAATTTCCTTATTAACATATAAAACATACGCTTTGTTTTTTTATGTAAATTTTAGATCGTTTTCTTCGTATACATGTATTTGATAATTTATATTATATCTATTTCTGCTTAAATGCAAGCGACCAGTAGGGTAAAGTCGGGTAAATTCGGACGTCAGGTAAATTCGGAAACACATTTGCAAACAGTGGAAATCCAGATGAGACGGCTCCGTATGAGCCGTCTCATCAGGAATTTCACTGTTTGCTTAATTGATTTATTTTTTATTCCAATAATTGAACTGTGAAACAGCCACCTTGGCTGTCCGAATTTAGCTGTCTGTCCGAATATACCCGACTTTACCCTACTCATGGACAGTGCTCTGGTAAGTAGCCGCCGCCAAAGTTTGTAAAGCAACTAATTTTAGCCCCATGTGTCTCTTTCTATATAAATCAAAATATTAGGAGACAGATCATTGAAAATCTTTGTACATACCATAAGTTAGAATTTAAAACCTTGATGTATGTCAATCCTATATATTGAGTTTATATCAGCAAACTATGACGACCTAGATGAAATGCCGCATTTCATGCGCGTCTACACTATTTGCCTAAGCATTCATTTACATGTTTCCAGTATTAAGATTGCTAAATACGCACATGACAGAAGTAGCTTCAAAGGAACCATGTACTATGCCAACATGCAAAGACATTTAAGTAAATGTGCTGACGGAGAGATATCCGCAGGGTTCTTCTTCGGCAAACGGCAAAATTGATATCATTTGATATGCATAGCATTAATGTTTGATATGTAAAGACAAACCATTTGAGAGTAAAAGGTTGTCCTGGTTGAAAATTTACTTAAAACTCCACCAAACCTATATGTTGGATGTATTCACCTAAAAGAACCGTACCAGTGGAATGGTTCTAAGCATATCTTTTGATGGCAAATAAACCAAATTCAGCCTTTGACTGTGCTTAACTTTTTGACTGCTGAATTTCTGAAATTGAATCATTTAGTAGATTATCTTGACTAAGCCATTCTAATTTACAATAAACGTTGTGCCACAGAAAGTAAAAAGTAGTCCCTGATCAGACTCATCCTCTAGGTCTAGTAGCAGTCTGGTCTGTGACTATTTTGTATGCACATACTTTTCACGTTTGATTAATTGGTACAGACACTCATTTAATCAATGGAATGTATACAGCAAAACCTGTGTAAAAGGGCCACTCAAAATAGACAAAACGATTATTTTAATGATTTTTTTTAGCTTAATGGAGGTCGAAAGTATTGCAGAATGCTCCCCTTGGAGCATTCTGCAATACTTTTGACCTGCATTAAGCGACAATTTGTATTGAAAACCAATATTTTGTCTTTTTGAGAGTGGCCGTTTTACACAGGTTTTACTGTATTTCGACTTATGCAGATATTTTGAGTTGTTGCAACAATGAGAATCCAATTTTCGATCACTAAGAGGAGTATCATCTTTTTCTAGTCAGAGACATTTGAAGCAGTCATACATTAGTTAACATGCATACACACGCACTTCATTCCAACATTTATAGACAGTCATTGTAGTCTGCACCATGTTTTTCCAGTCACTGTAATCTGCACCATGTTCTTCCTGGTGGCACACTTTACAGCCAATCATCATTTACATCAGTACTTGGTGGTCTTATTCTCTGTAAAGTAAATAGAGGATACAGTTAGTTGCTTAGTTCCGAATCACTTTTACTTCAAGGCGTATTCCAGATAGTTGCTCTGAGTGAAGAAGATTTCGGGTTTACTATTACAAAGTACTATCATTTCCCTAAATAATGAATCTCAATTTGTATTATTCGGACTCTGCTATGTGTCATACCATGGCAAATTAGAACGGACAACATCCTAAGACACTGGGGGAATTAAATGCATTTTACTGGTACCAAATTTTCTCCCTAGACTATGCTGTTGTTGAAGCACAAACATGTTATGCTCGCATGATGGCTTCCCAACTATTGCAATATACCATCATAGAGAAAACAATCTAATCAACTTAACTCAATATGATGAAACAAAGAAAAGGGCTTACGACTCACCAATAGTCAGAGCTAAAGAAAACCTCAAGTTACGCCATAGTGGGCCCAGCTACAGACACACAAGGGCACCAACCAACCAATTAAAGCTTTATGTCAGAGCCGTCACTGAGTCTGAGGCCTGACCCTCCGTCGTGCAATTTAAGTGGAAACCATAGTTATAAACCATGATATAACACTACAATACGCTGTGCTTTGTACAAATGCTGTCATCAGAATCTCCGCATTGCTTAATCCAGAAACTTTCAGTGACACTGACAGGCCTGTTTGCTTTCTTAGCTGTTTTATAAACCTTAAAACACATGCTGTAACTTTACAAAGTTTTGTAAATGGTGATACTCGCTTGGTATCAATTCTGAATGGGGCTTCTTCTGACTCTGGAAGACCTTCCCAATCACTGATTTTCTGATCAGACTCACTTTTTCCTAAAATATTTTAGTATTTAAATATTTAATTTAGATTCACTATCTGCTTGTTATTCAGCCTTCTGTGTCTCAGTCGAAGCAACTTTCCACTCCTACCAGTTTGTCTATCATCGTATCAACCAGTAACGGCCCTGCCACCACACTTTATATCCTCCAAGTAAGAAAGAGGGCAAAGACCAGGAAATGATACAATCAAGGACCACACCCGACCCAGGATCACACCCAGGGAGAGGAAGTGACCGGGCAATTGCGAGTGAACGGCAAAGTACGGCACTTGCGACGCTGTACATTGGAGGGTCAGTCACTTGCTCTTAAAAGAAAACACAGGGTGCATAAATATGTCAACACAGCTACCATTTGTGTGTCTGTCATGAAGTTATTCATACTCACGTAAGTACCCAGATAATTATCCTGTAAATAGGTAGTATTAAAACTGATATTTGTCATCGTTCTCATAAAAAAATGACACTGATCAATACATTGATGCTTCGTTTCAATGTGATCACTTTGTAAAGTTGGCATGAAATATAGCATAACAAAGTTTGTACGTTCTTCTTATTTTTCTACCTTCAGCAATTGCAAAGCATGTTTATTCTTGAATAAAAAATGCTGAAAGAGTGTTAACTGGAATAATATGTAACGACTTGTCATGCCACCTTTTTACATCATGTGAACGGGCACTTGACAGTAAACTGAACGGGTGCTGGTGATACAGTCTGTCTGTATTGAACGGGCACTTTCCATCATTAACACATTTAGTTGAAATGATTATTGCTATATTTTGGTACCAATTTGTTTTTCCAAACAACAAATAGTATTGATATCGATAATATTACATGCTTTGAAGAAAATATAAAACAAAAAATGCTTATTCAGCATGAATTCATTTGGTACTGGTTTGTTTTAATAATGCATCCTGGTAGGAGACAAAGCATACATTTTGCCTGCCTGGTATCAAAGTACAACTGGCAGTGTGTACAGTCCAGCATTTTGGAGTTTGTGTTTTTGATTTCCAAACTTGACTATCATCCTTTAAATAAGATGGTCATTAAACCTTATTTTTACATACTCTGCGTATCATTGATTTTAGCAGAACAGTTATAAATTTCTTGAACATACTTGTAGTCTTAAAATACTTAAAGTAAGGCTGCTGCAAAGAGGGAAACTAGGATTAGGATAAATAGCCATCCTTCAATGTCCACAGCATTAAGCCCTTGAGTTTAAGAAACTAACCAATAGACAATTATGCATTGTTTGGCTGTTTTTGGTCATAGTGTTGCAATTACAGCTTTATGCAATGTGCATTTATATGTTTTTGTGTAAACATTATGAGAAACAATCAGGCTGCTACTTTATGGTAATTTGGGAACCGTCTTATCAGGGTTAATGGTGTAAGCTTCCGTCTGACCAAGTGCAATTGGATATATTATATGCAGCAGATGTGAAAACAGACAGCAGTTTCAGGATAAAATATAAACAGGCTCAGGCTTAATAAATTATGAAAGAGTTGAAAAGATTTGTTCCATTATAATTTAGAATTACTTAACTGCTTTCCTTATATTTTGTAAAAAACGTAAATGAAATCCCATATCAGTGTTTCAGTCAGAAAGTTCTTAATATCAACAACAATTACTTCTCTAGGAAAGAATGAAACTTATGAAACTGTGAGTTTGTCACTTTCCCATTGGTATGCTGGGTCAAGTGTGGTACATGATTGTATCGATTCCTGATCTTTGCACCCTTACTTACTTTCATTTAAATTGTTGTCTGCCCTCACAGCTGCTGATACACTTTCTAATTCTATATTGCATACGATATGGACTCATAAAAGCCTTCCAAGATAAAAGTTATTGATCATAGAACCTGTTCCCCCATCTTGGGGGATTTTTGTCACTATGATTTCCTGATACTCTACAATATATATGGCACAGAATGAGGTATGTTAGTCCTCAGAGAAAAGTCACATTATTTTGTAACATCAAACTTATATATGTTACCCAAAAATATTCAATAATGTTTTGGTGCCGATGTTAAGTAACTCTTAGGCAAAGTTACATATATTTTTAAGTTTGTATGCGCCGTTTTTATTGCAGGATGGCTTATAAAAGCATTTTGATCAAGCAGATGTGTGTTAATTACATTACTTCATGTTACATACGTTTAATTTGTGAACTACACTATATAAATTATTGATTTCTTTTTTAATACCGTTTTTTGATAAACTTTGATGCATATTTTAGTCCACAATACCTGACCCTTACAGGCGTTTTACTGCCAAATGCAAAACTGCAAACAGTTAGATTCAATCATAGGTTAATAAGAGTTATAAGCTGCTGAGTATGCTGTCCCTAAATAGAATGTTTTATAAGGTAAATGCCTTTTCATTGAAATTGAGCACACAATCCTATATGTAAGCCTTTAGACACTTTAAATAGTATGAGCATTCTATTGATAAAGAATAGTGTAAGGCGATATTTAACATTTTCTAGTGTATATTATCATTATGTTGTTTGTTTGTTGTGTGTAATTTTTACTTTAATACATTCTATTTAATGTCTTGTGCTTGCTATTAAGTATACATCATGAGGTGTTTAGATTTATTTAAATCTAATTTTTGCACTAACTATATATAGCTACTAGCTTGTACAACATAGAACTTCATATCTGTTATTAAAAGTCATTATCAATCCACATTTATCTTTGCAGAACATAATGTTTTTTAACTTTTTAAAAATAATAACACAATTTTATTGGTTTGTTCAAAGTTATTGTGTTTTAAATTAATAATAAATGGATATGATAGAATTAAAGTAACCGATGAATAAAGACAATTCCCATGTTCTGTCAATTTCTTAAGGTAACATAAATAGTGATATAAAACATTTGATATGGTTCTACATTTACCCAAAATGTCATAAATAATAAGATTCATTTAGCCTGACATGCTAAGATACGTTGAATTAAGATTACTGTAATATTCATTTTAATAATTTTTTAATTAAGGTTTAATATTATAGGAAGCAAACTTTCAGTCATGCCAGGGCTCCTCACAGAGGAAGGGAGAAGGAACTGAAGAATATGATAGACTAAATGCCCCCCCCACACACACAAAAATAAGTTTTTCTCATGTAAAACAAATCTTATCCTGCCAACATGCCAAATATGATGGGCCAACTCTCTGAAAGCTGTGACAGAGATAGCACCTCTCTTTACTCATAAAACTGTAAAAATGGGTGTCTTTATTAGATACAATTATACTGCAAGTCATTTGCGTTCGATTAAAACACCATGTAAGAATAAGAACTAATTTGATAACACTTTAGAATTCCTATATTATAACGTAGTAAACTTTGATATGGCAGGATATCTGTTGAAGAGCTAACATATATTTTTGTGGATTATATAAAGAGTTTATTAAAGACCATAATGGGCAAAGCTTTGCAGGTATGTTGACAGCCATTGGTCTAGTGATAGCACTGTACTAAATATTAATAAATCTAAAATTAAGCAAAGTATCTAATAGTACTACTATATATGAAGATTGTTTTGCTGCATACTGTTATTGTTGGATGAATTTATTTAAGAACGTTCAATTCGTTTAAAAAGCATGATGATTAATAAGAATTTGATCTGACTTTTATTTGCACAATAGGATTTGAGACTATTATAGGGTTACAGAGTTAAGATGGCTGTAACACAGTAAACCCAAAACTGCCAGAAACTAACAAGAGCCATTTTGCATCTTATATTCTTACATACATTTGATGCAGTTTTCATTGTGTGTTTAAAATATCCCCTTAATGAGGGAGGGTTTCCATTAGCATATTTTTTATGTTACGTACGTTACTATTTGCATTATGGTTTCAAGATAAGCATGCTGCTCAAGTATAATATACTGCTGGTAATCACTCCATTAACATGGCTACTGAATATATATATATGTGTGTGTGTGTTTTAAACCTCATGACTTTAAGTTATTAGTGAAAATTTATGAAGTGGTAGCTTTTTTCAAATGCCTAAAACACTCTAAAAGGTAGGAAGCTGGTATTGGAAGTTTTTGTTAGGTTACTTAATAATCTTTGTAGCAGCATCAAAAATTAGACCCAATAAACAGTAATAAACATTTCAGGAGATTCAACAGGCTTAAAATATTTTCTCAAAAATAGGATAGTTATGCAAAATGTAACATAAGTACATACCTAATAATGTTATAATATTATATGACACTTTTCCGAGGGTAACATTGGGCTTCATGGAAATCGGAATCAGCAAAATTCCCCCTGTTTGTATGGTAGGGGTGGGGGAGGGTGTTGGATCTGACTCATATCTGTCACATGGCCTATTAGTCTGGATTTCATTCAATATCATGGTTCACATTAATTTCAATGAATGAAATATGGGTCAGCTTATGACATTTTGGAATGAGATTTAAGTTGTTTTTAAGGATCAATGTTTGGTTTCATATGATCAAAAGTAGCCTGTAGTGTGGGTGAATATATGCAGGAGTCAATAAAAGCTGACAGCATTTTAGAACAAACGTTTCTTGACAGGGAACGGTGAAAGGCACTGGTATGCATAAAATGAGAAAATTATATAGCCCTTAGTAAACAAGTGACCGTCCAGTAAAGTCGCAGTTGTCATGTACAATCCGTAAGCAAACGACAGCAAGTGACTGAACGGTGCCATGCTCCCAAGTGTGTCATGTTTTTGCCATTTGACGTGCTCTGGTTTTGTTTTGACAAAAACTATTAGTGGTTTCTAAGAAAGAACTAATATGAGAAGAGTAAAACTCCTAATGACAGTGAATTTGCATTTTATACACGTTTGTTTCATGTTTGACAATTCGAAAATCAATCACCCGTTGCTGATAAACAAGTGATTAGAATTCAAATTCACTGAACATGGACAACGAAATAGGGTTTCGATCCAGCCAGAAAGTAACTCATAATTATAACTTACCTTCTATAACCAAAACACGCATATGCTTGGTTTTTTCGTGTAAGAAAAAGAAGTTTGTTTGTGGTGTAAATGAATAATCAATACCGCAAGTGACCAACCGTCCAATGTACAACACCGCAAGTGCCGTTACTGGTCGTTCACTCGCAATTGTCCGGTCACGTCCGCTCCCTGGGTGTGAGGATACCAAAGGGGAAAGTAACAACGTCACAGTTATACATCACAAACGAGAGCCAAGAGGTCAGCCCTTTCTAAGTTCGTCCGTATTTGCTCTGCGTTTTGCCATATTTGCTTGGTTTTCTGTTTTCAAAATGAAGCGAAAGATCGTGTCCTTATTACATTTATATAGAGGATCTTACATGAGTGCTCATGTTTTATTGAATTTATTAAACGAGTTGGGGAAAAGAGATAAAATGCGAGGCTTGTCGAGCATTTTATCTCTTTTTCGCAACGAGTTTAATAAATTCAATAATACAAGAGCACGAATGTTAGATTCTGTTTATCATATGACAAATTCTTTGAAATCTCATTTCTGGCGTAAAAACGTTATGATTTTATCATCATGTACGCAACGTTGTTATGGACGTAATAACGTTTCCCGTAAATCGATAAACCACTAGTGGTTTACAGATTTTATTGCCTGGCGTTATTTCACTCCCAGACGCGACGTCATATGATAACTCATGTTTCTTTATTTCATATGAATGTCGCTAGAGTTCTTCAAATTTTCAACCATATTGACACACTAGGAATCTAAACAAATGTGTTTTGAAATACGTATCTGTTAGCTCTTTTGTCAATAAATGCGATGCACCCTGTCCGTGTCAGCGCTGCGAGTAGTTCAATCGAACAATTTAAATTATCTTCTTTGGTACAAACTTTGCTTTTAGAATATCAAATCCACTTTCCACCTATCTTGATTTGCCTGAAGTGCATAGAGTACGTAGACTACTGCTGCATGCAGATATTAAGAGCTATCACAAACAACTTGAAAGTAAGAAAGACGGCAAAGATCAGGAAACGATACAATCATGTACTGCACCTTACCCAGAATACCGCATTGGAAAGTAACACAGATACAATTAACATCACCAACAAGAGCAGAGAGGTCAGCCCTTTCCCAGCAGGTGAGTCTATAGGACAAGTTAAGTAAAAATAATTTGCGTAAAATTGCGATAATTTTATTATCCATCAGTTTAAATATTTGTTTTGTGTTCTCAAAAGAGCCGTCTCATCGAGACGGTTCTTTTGAGTACCCACAACATAAGTTTTGGTTGAGAAATAAGAAAAATAATTTTCAGTTACGCACTCTTATCTTGGGGCCTGAGGTGACCACAAACTCTTATTTAGCAAAGGTTCCAACGTATATTTCTGGAAAATGAACAACTGATCTAAACACTTAAAATCTTCATTCTTATCTTGCTCTTGTCAAATGTTTGTCTTGGGCAATTCTCTGATTCCATAGGCTGCAACCCCTTGTAACGTATAATATATAGATCCTCCTACATGATTACTGACAAGCAGGAATGAATATACCAAGAGCCATAGTTTTGCTAAGCGTAAAACCTATATGAGTTACATCCAAAGATTCATAAAACTTACATTGGTGAGTCAATGCATGGTATTTGTATTTGGCTAGGCCCACCGTGGCCAATCTGGGGTTTTATTTACTTCTGACTGCCTATGGGTTGAGAGCCCATATCTTTGTTTTATCACTGATCAAAACTTATTTTTGAATGATTATCGATAGTACTATCAAAAGTATACTAATATTCATTATCCTGAGACTCAGGAAAAGAACATGACAGCTGCTTGAAAAAGACATAGCTCTAAATAAGACACGTGAGTCTCTAAATTTGATGAATCTTATTGGAAGTGGGTACTAAATTGAGGCGTCTCATTGAGTACCCAACATGTTTCGTATAGTTATATGAATATTATTGATATTTCTTGCAATTTTATCTATGAAAGAACTATGAAATATAATGCGAACATCTAAATCATCTTTCTCAAGAATTTTATTCTCACTGAATAAGTATTATTTGTTTTGATTGATAGATACAGCACCAGTGAAAAGGGTACATTTATCTGTATAAGTAAATAAATGACCTACCCTCTTTATATTATTGCTGGGAAATTTCAGAACCTTTGCTGGTTTTTCCCTCCATTGACTTTTCATTGAGTTTTTGGCTAATGTCCTCATAACGTTTGGTCCTGGCTGTTCAAACCAATATTCGTTTTTAATCAGTCTGACGACGAACGGCATCCATCCTTCGTTTTCTTTGATAACTAAAATAGAGCATATGCATATAACCATTAACTAGAATACTGATTGTTAAAAAGAGAAAAGAACTGGTATCTTTGAGCTCCAACAAACAAAATAAACAATACACAAACAACAGCAGAATCACCTCCTACAGCGGCCACCCGGGGCTTACATAAATTTTACTGGCCAAGCCTTCTTGCCCTTTCCCCGCCCCATCCCGGTCACTTATTGATTATTTGTACAAACTCGAGCTAGACCAATTATGTTAGCTCAATAATGCGCTGCTAAAATGATATCAGATGCATATTTCTACATATTTTGGTGAAATGATTTAAAATTCGCATTAAGATGGGGTGGTCTGAAATCCAAACTAACGACGGTGCTAACCTATTAGTTCACATCCGACATACTAGTTAACAAAGTAACTATCCTCTTTCACAAATTGAGCCGCGACATGAGATTTCAAACAATGTGGTATGTGCGAACAGCAAAGCCTCAGATCAGAGCCTTTGCTTGCCGCTTGAATATACTATGAGTGTTGGGCTACTGACTGAACATCATTTGGAGTTCTAAGCTTAAAAGGTGGCTGCACAGGCTAGTCTGAGTCTACACTTGTCAAAATGCCACATTGTTGGAAATCACGTGTTGCGGCTCAATTCATAGTCGCAATGTACGATAATCGAATGATGGCTCCTATAAGTACCTAGGTCTAGAACGCGGCACCAAAACTTTTCAACCCACTTCCAAGTGAAATCAGAATGTGATCCTCTCTCTCGTCTTCAAACGACCGACCAAAGATTTTTTTTATGACAGCAAGCAAAGTCTTTTCATTCTATTTTATTCTATTTAGCTATCCAATTTCTATTTCATGTACTTATCAGACCTTTATGCTTTGGATATTGCTCTAATAAAAATAAATCATAAGAAAGCGAAACACAGATGGGATCCATTTAGTTCTCTCTTACGCACATAGCCCCTTTAACTCTTCAGTATTTCTTTATTCTATCAAAACATTTATGAAAAATGGCATATCAAAGCCAGTGTTTTATAGGTCGAGGATTCATATATACGTCAACAAGATTTCCTTTATAAGTCTTTGTATTTAAACTATAAAAATCACTTTTTATGCGAAACTAAACTGCAAATGCTTTGCTAAACTAAACATGATATAAAGCAACTTACATAATGTTGTTATCATGAAAACCAAGCACGCCAAACGTAAACAGTTCATCGTGTTGTCTGTCTTTAATTTAACTGATTGCAAATTCAATCCCACTAAATATGCAATAATTACTCTAAATATTGGCGACTCGTATAATTTGGCATGATTTAATCATATTGAGATGCACATTAGATGCCTATTTATTATTTAAATAAGATAGTTACATACATTATCGATACAGACCAACCTGCTCATTCAGAGCATTGTTGCAAAGCCTCTTTATCGAATATATAACCTAGTACGGTATGGTGGGAAATATGAAACGCACGTGACCTATATTTTTCATATTTGACACATAAAATATTCTCACGTTCATTGTACTTTATGTCTCAAAGTGTAATGTATCTTTTGTATATCTTATTTCAATTTAGTGGCCATTACATAAGCCTCATCTATTCCCTGGTGTGAGTTACTTGCTATTTGGGCGAACGTGAATTGAGTTTAAAACTCAATTCACGTTCGTCCAAATAGCAAGTGATTATGTCCAGGAAATGTCTTATAATTCCATACCACAGACCAACCCACTAGGAAGAGACACAGGGCACTAACAGCCACATTCCAGCAATAACGCAAATAAAATAATGCAACCAGCTCTCTTTTCCTCAGTGAGATGATTGCAAAACATAGCATTTCCTCTATATCCTCCCTTTTCCTTAACATAACAATTGCTGGTAATAGTTACACCGGTCGCGCATTCAAGACACTTGTGTATTGCTCCCCTGGCAGAAATACCCTAAACAGTTCCCACATCTTAAACACGACCCCGAGGCTGAATATATCGGAACATTTCTAAAAATGTAAATAATGCGTGGTGCATCCTGCCGATCAAAGATTTCGCTGAGCCAATGAAAACACCATAAGTTCAAAGCTTCCGTTGAGCACAGATTATTTACAGCTGATTAGACAGGTTTGATGTTTAGACTGGCCTGAGTCACACCTTTTGGCGAAAAGTTCGCTATTGACATAAAGGTAGGCCTCGAGGTTATGTTCATGCTCATTTCATATGAGCACGTGTTATATACTGCTCTTAGACACTGAAATGTCAACAAGTGTTGACATTTTAGGGGTGTACCTACGTATATGCGTACAACTTAACGCAGCAAGTATATGTTTTAGTTACATGTATTTAATTTGATTTTTAGAAGCAAAATGCAGCTAATAGTGTTTAGTTGTATGTCTTAAGGGCTCATTTTAGCCCTTAAGAATGCCCTAAAATCATTTTCTGCCACAGGGCTTAATCGCTGGCCCATACAGGGGCGAATACCTCAGACCCCCTCAAGAGTGCGTACTCTATAAAATGCCTCAGGAATGCGCCTGCATCTTAATATACAAGCGTATATCAGCATGACAAATGCAACATCTTAGATATTTAATGCAAAAAATGTTTTTATTATCAGCTTTTAATGTCATGTTTAGTTGAATTGACGTGATTTTTATAGGCTCGGGTCCAGGTTTTCTCGCGACGTGTCTCGTTAGGTTCACGCATCTCTTTCATGGTGTGCTACTTGATATAATATTATGGTCATATGGTAACATATCTGAACTTATAAAAAAATGTGTAAATAATCTGAAATAATCAGGAAAAACTCCTCTGTAAATAGGGTGAAAACTACAAAATTTGAATAATGACAGGCTTGTTTTATTAAGCCAATGAGTCAATAAGAAACGCAACAGCCAGCACCCCCACATTGGCTGTTCAGTATTATGCGCTCTGTCAGAACTCACTAATTCTAGTGGATGGAGTATAAAAAATAGTATCAACTACATGTATATACCAACGTTCCCTTAAGAGCTAGCGACCGAGCTGCAAACTCTCCGCGACTGAAAAAACGACAATCGCAGAGATAGAGAGGTTGCAGTTTTACAAACTTTAAGGTCGCAGCAAGTTTGCCGATCGGTCAACGATTAAAATCAATCGCCGCCAGTCTTTTGAGCATGCGCAAAAGACTAGCTGCGACTGATTTCGATCGCAGACTAGTTGCAAAGGTTTTCTAAAAGTCGCTGATCAGTCGCCGACAAGTCACCGAACCGTCGCCGATCGATTGCCGATCAGTCGCCGACCGATTTAATTGATATACTTAAAGCCAAAAGTAACTTTACACTTTGAACTATCGAATAAATCCTTACTGCTTTTGAGTTTAACCAAATTAAATATTGCAATGAGTTGCTGGTTCCCGCCCTGTCCTAATTCATGAAAAACAACTTAGGTAAAGGATCATTGACGGTTTGGGCCTTATACGCCTATTTTTCTGATTCCCAGAACGCTGCTTTAGAGCTTCTAGTGTGGTGCATGTAGTATCAGTGCAAGAGGTGAATCTAATGGCAAGAGCCAGCTAGCAAAATATTTTCAAAATTCCTACGCACTCGAGAGTTATGGCGGGTAGAAAGGGGAGGGGGTCTGAAATTTCATGAAAATAAAAAGTGCTTTAAAAAGTGATTTCTGCACGTTTTCTTGATTTATTTGGTAGACAAGGTGATATCTATTGAACATTCCATATGCAGAGTATTAACGAATCACGATAATTGATGAAATTGTTTTAAAAACAAAATTTGTTTTGTAATAAAATGATTTTGGGGAGATAGTTTAGAAGTTACCTGTACATTTTTGACTACATGTACCGTAAATAATACAAAACTGAAAGCTAAACAAAAGAAATAAATATTTTTGAAGGAATGAATGTGTCCCATTTAGCATTGGAAGTAAAACTGATTCTAACTAGATCCTTTGAATATTACTTTTGCTTTGATTAAAGGGCATAGCATGTTGAATGTATTTAAAGTGTCCTAATATTTATGGTATACATGATGCATGTATATCCCTATATGAGACAATATATTGAACACTAAAGTATTTACCTGTTATAACTCTTTGCATGCCAGTGAATAATTTTGTCGTCTGCCAATAGCCTTTTGCAAACAGTTTGAATCCAGATGAAAACCAATAGAATGTCGGTCTTGATATGGATCCAATCTGTTTGACACTCTGATGGTGGTCCTGTGTGGTTTTTTTTTTAAAAACTTAATTTTGAAGAAAGTCAGCAGACGAAAATAAAAACATGAACAATTCTCTAGTGTGCAAATAGATAAGTACAGGACGTTTGCAAAATAATGTGTCATTTAATAACAGTGAGATTTTTTCTTATGAAAAAATGCATAAAACCTTGCTAATTCTACTTTTTATCTTTAAGTACTTTATATTAAACTAGCACATAATACAAAGCGATTTAGGAGATTGGTTCTAGAGAACTTCATTACTGTCATTAATTTCTTATTTGGTAGAAAGGGCATTTTGTGGGCTTAGGCCCTGGGTTTTTGGGCTGCTGAACATCTTTCCCCCCCGTGTGCCAGCAAGCCACTTCCATACAAAGTGTAAAATATGGTAACACATATGCAGGCAAAAGCTTTTGCTGGCACACGGGGGGAATGATATTTTAAAAAATGTTTTCGGATTCCTATATATCTTAATGTAAAACTGATTGTTCTACCCCAAATTTTATACCTTTGAAGAGTTTAATATCGAAAACGGATTTCACAGCCATAAAGTACTCAGGTCAGGGTAGCTTCAAGGCAAATATAGGGACGATTGACAAACTTTTATTTTTACTGAAAACCATAGGCATTTACCCATAGCAAGTGTCAATGATCCTTAATCTTCTTTCAAGTTATCTGTGCTTTCATAAAAAGCACAAAATCAGCATTTCCTAACAAAATCCAAAGTAAACCTAGGATTTGAGCACGTTATTTTAAGGGCCATTGATTGCACATTAAAAATACTGCAAGATATTCTGTCTCTGACGTATAGTTTGTTTTTGGCAGCATTTTAAAGGTGGTTCACTTTGAAATTATCTCCCTTTGAATTAAAACAATAGTAAATTTTAGTCCCTGCTAAAAGCTTTATCTCAGATGGCATAAGGATGTTTTTCTACCAGCGATTTGTTGGGACTTCTGCCCTGAATATGTGACGAGATAATCTGATAAAAATTCCCATCGGTTTGGAAGAAAAACGGCAAACAATTTCTTATGGGAAATTCCATTGAAAGCATTATAAAGTTCACAAAAAGGGGTATGCACGTAAAAACACAACTCTATTTTGTGTTGCTCGAATGGTGATCCAGGCTGATTTGAACTTTAAACAACAATTCAATAGCCTGTCTTTCAGACTGGTTCTTAAAAATTAAAAATTGTCCAATTGCAAAACTACAGTAACGCATCAAAAGTGATGCGTTTTGGAAAAGTTTATTTTGCCCCCTTGTTTCTTTCATTAGGGCATTGTGGTTGCATTTATGACAGCAACAACATGAAATTTAAAAGGTCATATGAGTAATTGATTGAACTTTAATATGAATTAAACACATTTAAAATACCACTCACCAATACTCAGAAAATGTATATATAATAACAGTGTAAAGTTACTTTTGGCCTTAAGTATACTTTGACTCTGAAATCTTCAATGACTGGTCTGCGACTAATCGACGGCTGATCGGTGACCGATCGGCGACTGGTCGCCGACAGGTTGCAGTGCCAGGTTCAACAAAAAGCTATCTTGCCATCCTGACATCATTCACCACAAGCGCTGAAAGTGTTTGCATCATGGGGCAAAGAGTTGGTTAAAAATAGACAGCAACACCAAAGCAGCGGTAAAAATTACTACCGAAATTCAGACTCTTTATTAAATTCTGATGATGAATCTCATCTGTCCTAGAGACGAATTGAGACGAACTGAGCCGAAAATATCAGATGTTGAATGTGTAAGTTCAGAGCTAGTAGGTCCTAGCAGATCCATCACAAACACAACTGCATCGTTCTGTTTTGTTGTATGCGAAACAACTGTATCTATTGTGTTATCGTGATAGCATCTTGCACAGAAATGGATTTATTCTTTCCAACCACTTCTTTCCAGCAGCAATTTTCTCGACTTTTCGCAGCTACCAGAAGTCTGTCAGTGGCTCACTCCTATTATAAAATGACGGACCTACTAATCATATGATGAAATGAAAAAGGAGTAAAAACTGTCCGCAGCAAATTCACTGACTTTTAGCTTTTGGAAGACTTCTGGCAGGAGCAATTTGCACTACTTTTCGCATTGACAAACATCTGGTACATGTACTCGCCGCCCAGTAAAAAACCTCCACTCATGTGCATGATGTGTAAAAAAGCTGTGGATGACCTTCATTGCAATATATCTGTATGGGGTGGGTGGCAATCAAACACTCAGTTATCAATTTTGATATGCTGCTGTTCACAGAATTTTACATTTTCAAGGCTATACACATTTTGGTATGTATGATGTTTATGTTTTGAAGGTCGCCTAGAAACTGGTTCTCGTGAGTAAAAATCGCTCACTCATAAGCTCGTGCTCAAGTGCGTATTCGACTAGCATTTGCATTAAGGTCTAATTCGACTCAAAACCCCAGTTCATTCAATACTGAATGAACCGCATAGAAAAATATTCTGCTCTATTCCATGAAACGATTCTTCTCTCCAACTATATAGTGTTATAAATAATGTAAGATCATCCTTGTCTCAATACCATACACCATATATTTTCATTTTAAAGATGTGTGACATTATAGCAGTCCTACTGTCATAGTAGTTCAAACCGGGTATAAACACAGTTAACAACACCTGAATTTAGGGCGAAGATTGGGTACCAGTAAAATGTATATAAGCCCCCGCCCCTAGTGGCTTAGACTGATGTCCGTTGTAAGGCGGTGGTTCTGTTGTCGTTGCTGAGTCATTGTTTATTGTTGGTCCCATTGTTTGTGGGGCTTCTGTATATTGTTCTTGTTTTGTTATGCAGTGCTTAGTGTGTTTTTGTTCTAGTTTTACGACCAACTTGATGGGGAAGAGAGATCTGGTTGCTTTACTTTTCTTGTATTCCCGATGTTTTGTGACTGTTATAGTCCGTCCAGATAAGAGACGTTGGGCGGTTCTTAGCTAAGTTCAACCCCTGGACAAATACATTTGGAAATCGGCTAGTCAGGTTGCATTGTTCACGTATTCACCCATCTGTGAAACTCTCCACACCAAAAGTATATACCTGTAGTCTTACAGTTGCCGTGTCGTGGGAAATAAGCTTTTCGAATTATTGAAGATGAATCTGATCAGCCCAGATACCTTGTTTTAAATATGTACGAACATGTTTCTTAAACACGTGCGTGTATCTCAAACTATACAATCAAACATCAATTTTCGACGATGAAATCTACAATCGAACAAGTTTTATTGTTTTATAAAAGATACGTGTACCCTTTCCGTGTGATTTCTTCATTGAACCCTTAGCATGTTGAATTTTAATGTGTGTGTGTGTGTGGGGGGGGGGGGGGGCAGGGGGGCTATTTTGATGTTGTTGTTTTTAATTTTATTTTTTCGAATACAGAGCTAAACACCAAATCATTTTCTTGCCAAACAAACAGAATTTGGAAGAATATTTCATCGACAACATTTACATTTAACGCGAATAATTTCATATAGCATACTAAAGGTAAACCTGTGTACCAGTAGACGCACACAACTGCAGCAAAAATTAGACATGAGTCTCTTTTGTTATTTTGAGTTGATTTTGTTTGTTTGTATTGATGTTTTGCGTCGCTGCCAACATTTTTGCAGCCATGACGCGACGTTTCCTGTCCACCCAGGTTGAACCAGTACTTAGCAGGGAATAAAGTGTCTTGCTTAGGACATTTCGAAGTGATTTCATTGAACCTTCTCAAAAAAAGCGATTTCTTTGATCACAGGTCTAACACACTAGCACTGAGCAACTGTTGAGTTGATACTTTACATCCCAGTCATGCGCGGATCAAGAAACTTTTTTCAGAGGGGTTCAAACTTTGACAACAGTTTTTTTTAATTGATGAGAGGAGAGGTGATCAAAATACCACTAAAGTCGGGCCATCATGGACCCGCCAGCAAAACAACATTTAAATGGCATTTCGTTGGCGTCCTGGTGATGGCCTAACATCGAATTCTGGCCTAGTAGCTTTGCAGTTTTCAGGGGATCCGGACCAGTATTGCTAAGAAAACCTACTTTTTGTGATCTTTCAGGGGGGGGGGGGGCTCGGACCCCCTGCCCCCTCTGGATCCACTCATGCCAGTCAATAAATTTTCAGTTATGTCTGGACGTTTCCTCGGTTGAATCAGTACTAAATAGAGTATATTGTGTCTTGCACAATGAAATAATATGATGCCTTCAGAGAGACTCAAACCAACGGCCCCTTTATCTCAAGTCAAGCACTCTACCACTGATTGACTATTCAGCTATTTGGTCACTGTATCGCCACGTGGTATGCGATGTCCTCGTCTCATTTAAAGCTAACGGAGAAAGGAACCAGTTGTAGGCGTGGCTAGATAGTGACCCAAACAACAGTTTTTGAAGGCGTCATTCATGCCAGCCTGTTTGTTGGGTTAGTTCAATTATGTGTAATCACTAAACCTATATTAAATGTATGCCGTTTATATCCGTATATCATGTTTAAAACATTTCTACCTCCGCACCAGTGTATACAGCTTTGCGTTTTATACAATACGATAAAAGCACGCTACATACAATCAGATCTTCATTACGCTGTGCAACCTGACTATATCTTTATACATGTAGCAGCAACAGCCGTTCTAACATAGACCAGTCTGCCTTGCTGCTCTTGACTAAAATCCACATAGCTTCTAGGAGGCCCTGACCAGTGAACAATAGTATATACCAATGTGTCTGTAAACAAGTAAGATTTAAGTTTTCTGCGAACGTTTACCAAGCAAACTAACGTATAATATGTCGTCTGCGGTTCAGTTGTTTTGCACGATTAACCCTTAAAGCGCCAATCACAACAAATTCGACTGCTTTTGTCGTCTGCTGAAATGTTTTAGAAGCCTTTCCAACAAACATTGTAGACTCAGATCAGACTGCTCCTATAGGAGCAGTCTTATCTGGGTCAACACCGTTGTCTCTATACTTAGCTTTCTTAAAAAATGTTAGCGAAAATTTGAAGCAGACGACAAATGCAGACGGAATTTTCGGACTATTTTTGCTGGCGTTTAAAGGGTTAAACCGTACCTATGCTGTTTTACCCAATTTACTGTAGAACAGTCTAAATTGACAGTGAATGGCAGTGTTCTGTCTGACACGCCCAACGTCCGTTACCTGGTCGCACTATACATGTAGTATTCTCTGGCTCACCGTGCCGTGGGTTGGTCTACAGTGTCTGATTGTGGTATTTCCTGATCATACTTACTTACGCTTATGACATGAAACGAGTTACACAGACTGACCGACTGACCTAATGAACAAATATGCAAATTTAGTAAACGCCGTGATGTTCGAAATATGAGCCATATTACAATTACAAAATGTCATATGACAACAAAAGATCGATGTCAGTGCATGCACGATCACCACACAAGGGATCGATACAATGGGCCAGGTTCGCAGAAAACATTCAAAAGCGGGCCACTATCGGCCCACTACCGAAACGCCATAGGAACGGCATTTCGTTGGTGGTCCGATATCGGTCAGAGAATATGTTCTTGCTATGTTAACCCATTTATGCCTAATGGAATTCCCCGCCCTCAGCAATCGAACGACTCTATTTTTTATTGAAGGGTTGTTGGGTAGTAATGTACAATTTCGTTCAAATCTTAAAAGTATATTCTGTAAACAAGCAGTGAGGAACCTGATCAGACGCCGCGTTCTGCGGCGTCTGATCTGGCGGCGTCTGATCTGGTTATGCAATGTTTGCCGATGTCCCATAAAAAGGACCCTAGGCTTATATGGGTTAAGAATAACCACAAGAGCTTATTGCATAGACACAGACTATCATGTGAATCCAACAGACGTTATATGAAAGGTCAGATCAGACACTAGACCTTCAGCTCTGGCATATAACTATACGTGTACAGAATGGGGTCCAACTTAGACAAGTTTTTTGGTTTCGTTTCGTTTAGTTGATAAGGGGAGGGAGGCTCCAAATACCACTATAAGCAGGACATCTTCGGCCCGCCGGCGAAATGCCATTTAAATGGCGTTTCGCTGGCGTGCCAATGATTGCTCAACATTGAATGCTGGCATTGGTACACGTAGCTTTGTGATTTTCAGGGGATCCAGCCTAGTATTTTTAAGAAACCCTACATTTTTGTAATTTTTCAGGGGGGTCCGGACCCCCTGTCCCCTCTTCTGGATCCGCTCTTGCAATGGTTTAATGAGAGTATTGGGTGCTGGTCATTATGAACATTTTTATCGTCATGTTTCCGCTGATTAGTTCATGGAGTGTGTTTACTGATCGTATGTTCAGCTTAATTACTGTCGTCGACTGTCAGCTGTTGTCAATAAAATTCATCATTAGAACTAAGGCTACTGTAGTAGAGGCCGATACTGAATGTTCTCATCGACCTTTTCAGTTGCTATATATATGGTAGTTCATTTTCATTATTCAAACATGCATATACACCTCAGAGTTATCTAGCGGGGATATAGGCTAACGTCGGTAACGCATGGTAATTTGGTATGAGTTAGAGAAGCGAAGGCAGAGGGTCATATGGTAGACTGGCCGTCGAGCTAAATATGTCACTCTCTTGAAATATTGGATAAATAAAAAATAAATATACTAAAACCAATTTCTAATCGGCCACTATTTCTGACCAAAAGCTTATAAAAAATGAAACGATTTTCCCTACTTATGTGCTTTTAATAGGCAAACGCTTAGTAGTGTTTTTCAACAGTTTTTTTTACTTCAAAGTTTTTTAGGTTAAAAATACAAAAATCGATTTTTTAAAGAAAAATGGGTTTGAGAGTAGTTTTTGTATAATTGACGTTTAGTTGATTACAAAATGGTCTGTCCGCCTTGAAAAACATCAAACAATTGACATTGTGCTTATGGTAGATTTTTTACGCATTTTGAAAAATGTTGCATTTTTCAAAATTTTTCAAGATTTTTAAAATTAACCAGTACCTCCTGGTAAAATTGGTAAATGCACTTAATTTTATTTGAACACTGTAAGCCGAACACAGTAGAACTTGATTAGTCCATTTTTGATGATTAAAGTTCAACGACTACTGTACACTTCCGGTTTCAATTTGAGAGTTTAAAGACAGTTTGGTAGCATTATATTTTTGTTTTTTCATTTTTCAAAGAAGAACGGTGGCGTTTGTCGCTGAAAATTTTGATGCCGTGTCACTGATAATAAAACGTACAGAGCAGTGCAAATTAATTTTGTATCTTTCTGAAATATCGTAAAATTGTAAGGTGACCGATTAGAACTTGGTTAAACTAGTAGCACATGCCCCAAACTAGCTGTGCAACAATAGATTGGCAGTCACTCCCCGTCCCTTCTTGAAGAAAGTAACAACAGGTTGCTGCTTTTCTTGTTTAGTTCTTGCTTTATATGGATGTCTCTAACTGTCTGTGTGTTTCTGTTATTTCTTCCTCTTGGCGCCATGCAATTGTATGTGGTGTAGCGTTGTGGCATTTTTTAGGCATGTTTTTTTTTTATAAAGCTGTGCTTGTTTTTCTTTCTTTTTTCACAAAAGAAAACATCCGGTTTGGTAGCCCACGAAAGTAGTACCTTTTGAAAAATGTAAATCGCTGTATCTGTGCCCTATATTTAGTGTATGGGTGCTCTTTTAGACTTTAAATTTGCCTGTGACTAAGCATTGGTGTATGTTAGTTATGCTGATGAAAACAAAGTCATCTTTGTGCGGACTACTTTATTAACTACCATAACAACGACAGACGCTGGTCTGCCTCAAGTTGAAACCCGTAACTGTTCGAACGCTTGATGATGCAAGATCACTTACACTGTGGTATCTTGGGCTAGAACCCGAGATTTTGATGTTTATTGCATATGCGCAAAAGCCGCCTGTAAACGTCCATGCTGGCGTCTCTAGTGGGAATATGTTTAATTGTTATCTGGGTGTTTATCTACATCCATACTTTGTGTGTGCTAGCTGTGAAGGCTATGGCGAGAATGCGCATTTGTGCAGGCTCGCCTGAGCCTTCATTGTTGGGCTATATGATATGTGCCAAAATCTCGTGAGCTTGCCCATTAATATTTCGTTTATGCCTGGTAGGTTTGTGCAAAAGCTCATGAGGGACACATTTGATTGAACTAAATTCTCACAATTAAGCTCATGCCTCATGGTTGAAACATGCAATTTGAAAAGCTCTTGCACATATGCTGTACATGCGTCTAAAACTAAAATTGTATCAGAAAAATCTTAAAGCTCATTGGCAACACATGCATTTGAACTAAAATCTCACGCAAAAAGGTCATAGCGCATTGTTTACACTTGCAATTACCTGTAGAACTACAACCTTACGACCTCATAACCATGAGCATGCGACTAGAACAAAAATATCACAAAAAACTCTAATCTCAAAGACGACCCAGGCAATCAAAACTAAAATCTCATCAGAAAGTGCATAGTTAATTGGCTACACATGGGCATGTAAATAGAAGTTAACCTCAAGTGAAAGTTCATAGCGCATGGGCTACAAATGTCACTAGAACTAAGAACTAAATCTCACAAGAAAGTTCATAGCTCATGGGTTCAACATGCAATTTGAACTAAATTCTCGCGAGAAGGCTCATAGCCCGTGGGCGACACAAGCGATTAGAACTTTTAAATTTTCCAACAAAGTTCAAAGCCCATGGGCGACACAGGCGTTCAAAACTAAAATCTCACGAGAAAGTCCATAGCTCATGGGCGACACATGTGATAGAACTGAAACTTCACCAGAAAGTTCAAAGCTCATGTGCGACACATGCTATTAGAACTAAAAACATAAATAGTTCCTCCCTCATGGGAGATACATGCGATCAGAACTAAATACTCGCGAGAGAGTTCATACGCCCAGGGCGAGGCGACTTATGTGATCAGAACTATTCCTAAGAAAGAGTTAATAGCCCCACGGCAACACATGCTATTAGAACTAAAATCTCGCTATAAAGTTCAAAGCTCACAGGTGACACATGTGATTAGAACAAAAATCACACGAGAAAGTTAATAGCTCATAGGCAACCCATATTGCTAAAACTTAGAACTAAACTATCCCAAGAAAGGTAATAGCTAATGGCCAACACATGCAATTAGAACTTATTTCTTGAGAGAAAGCCCATAGCCGATGGGCGACGCATGTGATAAGAACAAAACCTCACAGAAATTTCATAGCTAATTGTTGAAACATGCGATATGAACTAAAATCTCACAAGAAAGTCCATAGCTCATGGGCGACACATGCGATTGGAACTAAAGTCTCTGGAGAAAGTGCATAGCCCATGGGCGATACATGTGATAAGAACTTGAATCTTACAAGGAAGTTCATGGGCGACACATGTGATAAAAACTTAACTCACACAAAAAGTTCACAGTTCATGGGCGACACATGCGATCAGTCATTTGGTCTGTCCTATGCATGCGCAAACCTCTCTTTAAACCCACATGCACAGCTAGCTAGTGGAGCTAGAAACCTAAAAGTTATCTGAGCCTTCATCTACTTCAATATTTTATGTATGCGAGTAACAAATGCTCTTACGATTCTTCGTGGATGCACAGACTCGTCAGAGCCTTCACTGATCGCCCATATGATAGGTACCAAAATCTCGTGAGCTGGCTCAATAATATTTCATTTGTGCCTGGTGAGTCTGGGAATCCTCTTTAAATAATATTGTACCTCATATATAGACATTGTGGTACATGTACACGCCATTGTTGTTATACATAGGAAGCGCATAAATGTCCGCTTAGTACTTAGTGCAATATCAATAGAAAGTATCTTAATTTGCGATCTCAAACGTCATATATAATTGAAGACATTAATAGATTAATCATGTGTTCAAACATTCCAAAATCAGATTATGCAAAAAAAAAAAAACCCAAAGTAAATAAGAATAAAAATATTTGTTTGATAAATCAGGATCTGGCAGGTTTCGAACCCACAGGTAAATGTCTTATAGATGTTCTGGTGAAAACCATTTAGACCCCTCAGCTATTTGGGCTCATTTATCTATAGGATTAACATTCCTTTAAGTCGCAGATTGGTGTTCAAGGGACATCATTTGGTGTTCAAGGGACATTACTTTTCATGATAATTTAGCAAAAACAGTAATATTTGGTCAATTAGCCCACTGGCATTATCACAATGTTTAAGATTAATTCTGTGTAAAATATCTATCTGCAAATAAACAAAGCAATATTCTCCAGAAACTATAGCGATATTTTCTCAAAAAACAAAAACCATACAGGTTTAATATATGTTTTATACATAAACTTGCTTAAGTTGATCATTTTAAGTTTGTTTCCTTTAGGTGTTATGCACCACGAGCCATGTTTTCATGCTAGCTCGTCAACAAGCGGATTCCTCCGATGGAGGATTCGCAAAGTTAGCTCCCTTTTCTTTTTCTTTCATTTTTTTTCTTTTCATTTTTTTCTTTTTATTTTTTTAATGCTCCATATGGGCTCCCAGGGTTGGTTTGGGCATTGCTATGGGTTGGGGTTTTCAGGTTGGGATCTAGTTCAGGGGTAAAACCTGCCAGTCAGTACTGGTAATCAGGGGTAGATAAGTGGCTTAGGTAACCTATTTATATAATCTTGCAAAACATTTTATTCAAACTACAAAGTCAACTAATATTGCATAATCCAGTTGATGCGAATTCAGAAAAGCTTTGTGAAACTGAGTCAGTCAGTACTGGTGTATTGCAGCATGGTCAAAGATACATTTATGAATTTCTATGGAAGACTTCACTAAGCAGTAAAGGAGAAACCAATATGCACTTAACCAATACTTTTAAGGATGAGCTGACTTCCTCTCTAAAACAATACAGTTTTATGAATTCTTTGCAAATTGCAAAATTTTTAATGCTTTGCATATTATACATTTCATGTGGTTGTACACCATACGTTTTTTCTATAACAGGTACTTTAACAAACAGTAAAGGCCTTGATGAAATGGCACATAGTGCGATATTTCAACAGGGTCCGCACCGTTTGCAATAATGAAAACAATCTTCAAGGATAGAAAATACATCTTTTTATAGAAACTTTGACCAGCAGCCTCTTAAAGTACAAACAGGACAGTTCCATACTTAGTATTCCATTAGAATATAAAGGGTTTATCAAAGAGACTTAAGCGTTCACCAAGGCTCTTCACTCTGACCATAGTTATTATCACACTGCATTTTCACTGGCAACTCATCCACCTACAGAACATATGTAGACTACTAGTAGCACATGCCCCAAACTAGCTGTGCAACAATAGATTGACAGTCACTCCCCGTCCCTTCTTGCAGAAAGTAACAACAGGTTGCTGCTTTTCTTGTTTAGTTCTTGCTTTATATGGATGTCTCTAACTGTCTGTGTGTTTCTGTTATTTCTTCCTCTTGGCGCCATGCAATTGTATGTGGTGTAGCGTTGTGGCATTTTTGTTAGGCATGTTGTTTTTTTATAAAGCTGTGCTTGTTTTTCTTTCTTTTTTCACAAAAGAAAACATCCGGTTTGGTAGCCCACGAAAGTAGTACCTTTTGAAAAATGTAAATCGCTGTATCTGTGCCCTATATTTAGTGTATGGGTGCTCTTTTAGACTTTAAATTTGCCTGTGACTAAGCATTGGTGTTTGTTAGTTATGCTGATGAAAACAAAGTCATCTTTGTGCGGACTACTTTATTAACTACCATAACAACGACAGACGCTGGTCTGCCTCAAGTTGAAACCCGTAACTGTTCGAACGCTTGATGATGCAAGATCACTTACACTGTGGTATCTTGGGCTAGAACCCGAGATTTTGATGTTTATTGCATATGCGCAAAAGCCGCCTGTAAACGTCCATGCTGGCGTCTCTAGTGGGAATATGTTTAATTGTTATCTGGGTGTTTATCTACATCCATACTTTGTGTGTGCTAGCTGTGAAGGCTATGGCGAGAATGCGCATTTGTGCAGGCTCGCCTGAGCCTTCATTGTTGGGCTATATGATATGTGCCAAAATCTCGTGAGCTTGCCCATTAATATTTCGTTTATGCCTGGTAGGTTTGTGCAAAAGCTCATGAGGGACACATTTGATTGAACTAAATTCTCACAATTAAGCTCATGCCTCATGGTTGAAACATGCAATTTGAAAAGCTCTTGCACATATGCTGTACATGCGTCTAAAACTAAAATTGTATCAGAAAAATCTTAAAGCTCATTGGCAACACATGCATTTGAACTAAAATCTCACGCAAAAAGGTCATAGCGCATTGTTTACACTTGCAATTACCTGTAGAACTACAACCTTACGACCTCATAACCATGAGCATGCGACTAGAACAAAAATATCACAAAAAACTCTAATCTCAAAGACGACCCAGGCAATCAAAACTAAAATCTCATCAGAAAGTGCATAGTTAATTGGCTACACATGGGCATGTAAATAGAAGTTAACCTCAAGTGAAAGTTCATAGCGCATGGGCTACAAATGTCACTAGAACTAAGAACTAAATCTCACAAGAAAGTTCATAGCTCATGGGTTCAACATGCAATTTGAACTAAATTCTCGCGAGAAGGCTCATAGCCCGTGGGCGACACAAGCGATTAGAACTTTTAAATTTTCCAACAAAGTTCAAAGCCCATGGGCGACACAGGCGTTCAAAACTAAAATCTCACGAGAAAGTCCATAGCTCATGGGCGACACATGTGATAGAACTGAAACTTCACCAGAAAGTTCAAAGCTCATGTGCGACACATGCTATTAGAACTAAAAACATAAATAGTTCCTCCCTCATGGGAGATACATGCGATCAGAACTAAATACTCGCGAGAGAGTTCATACGCCCAGGGCGAGGCGACTTATGTGATCAGAACTATTCCTAAGAAAGAGTTAATAGCCCCACGGCAACACATGCTATTAGAACTAAAATCTCGCTATAAAGTTCAAAGCTCACAGGTGACACATGTGATTAGAACAAAAATCACACGAGAAAGTTAATAGCTCATAGGCAACCCATATTGCTAAAACTTAGAACTAAACTATCCCAAGAAAGGTAATAGCTAATGGCCAACACATGCAATTAGAACTTATTTCTTGAGAGAAAGCCCATAGCCGATGGGCGACGCATGTGATAAGAACAAAACCTCACAGAAATTTCATAGCTAATTGTTGAAACATGCGATATGAACTAAAATCTCACAAGAAAGTCCATAGCTCATGGGCGACACATGCGATTGGAACTAAAGTCTCTGGAGAAAGTGCATAGCCCATGGGCGATACATGTGATAAGAACTTGAATCTTACAAGGAAGTTCATGGGCGACACATGTGATAAAAACTTAACTCACACAAAAAGTTCACAGTTCATGGGCGACACATGCGATCAGTCATTTGGTCTGTCCTATGCATGCGCAAACCTCTCTTTAAACCCACATGCACAGCTAGCTAGTGGAGCTAGAAACCTAAAAGTTATCTGAGCCTTCATCTACTTCAATATTTTATGTATGCGAGTAACAAATGCTCTTACGATTCTTCGTGGATGCACAGACTCGTCAGAGCCTTCACTGATCGCCCATATGATAGGTACCAAAATCTCGTGAGCTGGCTCAATAATATTTCATTTGTGCCTGGTGAGTCTGGGAATCCTCTTTAAATAATATTGTACCTCATATATAGACATTGTGGTACATGTACACGCCATTGTTGTTATACATAGGAAGCGCATAAATGTCCGCTTAGTACTTAGTGCAATATCAATAGAAAGTATCTTAATTTGCGATCTCAAACGTCATATATAATTGAAGACATTAATAGATTAATCATGTGTTCAAACATTCCAAAATCAGATTATGCAAAAAAAAAAACCCAAAGTAAATAAGAATAAAAATATTTGTTTGATAAATCAGGATCTGGCAGGTTTCGAACCCACAGGTAAATGTCTTATAGATGTTCTGGTGAAAACCATTTAGACCCCTCAGCTATTTGGGCTCATTTATCTATAGGATTAACATTCCTTTAAGTCGCAGATTGGTGTTCAAGGGACATCATTTGGTGTTCAAGGGACATTACTTTTCATGATAATTTAGCAAAAACAGTAATATTTGGTCAATTAGCCCACTGGCATTATCACAATGTTTAAGATTAATTCTGTGTAAAATATCTATCTGCAAATAAACAAAGCAATATTCTCCAGAAACTATAGCGATATTTTCTCAAAAAACAAAAACCATACAGGTTTAATATATGTTTTATACATAAACTTGCTTAAGTTGATCATTTTAAGTTTGTTTCCTTTAGGTGTTATGCACCACGAGCCATGTTTTCATGCTAGCTCGTCAACAAGCGGATTCCTCCGATGGAGGATTCGCAAAGTTAGCTCCCTTTTCTTTTTCTTTCATTTTTTTTCTTTTCATTTTTTTCTTTTTATTTTTTTAATGCTCCATATGGGCTCCCAGGGTTGGTTTGGGCATTGCTATGGGTTGGGGTTTTCAGGTTGGGATCTAGTTCAGGGGTAAAACCTGCCAGTCAGTACTGGTAATCAGGGGTAGATAAGTGGCTTAGGTAACCTATTTATATAATCTTGCAAAACATTTTATTCAAACTACAAAGTCAACTAATATTGCATAATCCAGTTGATGCGAATTCAGAAAAGCTTTGTGAAACTGAGTCAGTCAGTACTGGTGTATTGCAGCATGGTCAAAGATACATTTATGAATTTCTATGGAAGACTTCACTAAGCAGTAAAGGAGAAACCAATATGCACTTAACCAATACTTTTAAGGATGAGCTGACTTCCTCTCTAAAACAATACAGTTTTATGAATTCTTTGCAAATTGCAAAATTTTTAATGCTTTGCATATTATACATTTCATGTGGTTGTACACCATACGTTTTTTCTATAACAGGTACTTTAACAAACAGTAAAGGCCTTGATGAAATGGCACATAGTGCGATATTTCAACAGGGTCCGCACCGTTTGCAATAATGAAAACAATCTTCAAGGATAGAAAATACATCTTTTTATAGAAACTTTGACCAGCAGCCTCTTAAAGTACAAACAGGACAGTTCCATACTTAGTATTCCATTAGAATATAAAGGGTTTATCAAAGAGACTTAAGCGTTCACCAAGGCTCTTCACTCTGACCATAGTTATTATCACACTGCATTTTCACTGGCAACTCATCCACCTACAGAACATATGTAGACTACTAGTAGCACATGCCCCAAACTAGCTGTGCAACAATAGATTGACAGTCACTCCCCGTCCCTTCTTGCAGAAAGTAACAACAGGTTGCTGCTTTTCTTGTTTAGTTCTTGCTTTATATGGATGTCTCTAACTGTCTGTGTGTTTCTGTTATTTCTTCCTCTTGGCGCCATGCAATTGTATGTGGTGTAGCGTTGTGGCATTTTTGTTAGGCATGTTGTTTTTTTATAAAGCTGTGCTTGTTTTTCTTTCTTTTTTCACAAAAGAAAACATCCGGTTTGGTAGCCCACGAAAGTAGTACCTTTTGAAAAATGTAAATCGCTGTATCTGTGCCCTATATTTAGTGTATGGGTGCTCTTTTAGACTTTAAATTTGCCTGTGACTAAGCATTGGTGTTTGTTAGTTATGCTGATGAAAACAAAGTCATCTTTGTGCGGACTACTTTATTAACTACCATAACAACGACAGACGCTGGTCTGCCTCAAGTTGAAACCCGTAACTGTTCGAACGCTTGATGATGCAAGATCACTTACACTGTGGTATCTTGGGCTAGAACCCGAGATTTTGATGTTTATTGCATATGCGCAAAAGCCGCCTGTAAACGTCCATGCTGGCGTCTCTAGTGGGAATATGTTTAATTGTTATCTGGGTGTTTATCTACATCCATACTTTGTGTGTGCTAGCTGTGAAGGCTATGGCGAGAATGCGCATTTGTGCAGGCTCGCCTGAGCCTTCATTGTTGGGCTATATGATATGTGCCAAAATCTCGTGAGCTTGCCCATTAATATTTCGTTTATGCCTGGTAGGTTTGTGCAAAAGCTCATGAGGGACACATTTGATTGAACTAAATTCTCACAATTAAGCTCATGCCTCATGGTTGAAACATGCAATTTGAAAAGCTCTTGCACATATGCTGTACATGCGTCTAAAACTAAAATTGTATCAGAAAAATCTTAAAGCTCATTGGCAACACATGCATTTGAACTAAAATCTCACGCAAAAAGGTCATAGCGCATTGTTTACACTTGCAATTACCTGTAGAACTACAACCTTACGACCTCATAACCATGAGCATGCGACTAGAACAAAAATATCACAAAAAACTCTAATCTCAAAGACGACCCAGGCAATCAAAACTAAAATCTCATCAGAAAGTGCATAGTTAATTGGCTACACATGGGCATGTAAATAGAAGTTAACCTCAAGTGAAAGTTCATAGCTCATGGGCTACAAATGTCACTAGAACTAAGAACTAAATCTCACAAGAAAGTTCATAGCTCATGGGTTCAACATGCAATTTGAACTAAATTCTCGCGAGAAGGCTCATAGCCCGTGGGCGACACAAGCGATTAGAACTTTTAAATTTTCCAACAAAGTTCAAAGCCCATGGGCGACACAGGCGTTCAAAACTAAAATCTCACGAGAAAGTCCATAGCTCATGGGCGACACATGTGATAGAACTGAAACTTCACCAGAAAGTTCAAAGCTCATGTGCGACACATGCTATTAGAACTAAAAACATAAATAGTTCCTCCCTCATGGGAGATACATGCGATCAGAACTAAATACTCGCGAGAGAGTTCATACGCCCAGGGCGAGGCGACTTATGTGATCAGAACTATTCCTAAGAAAGAGTTAATAGCCCCACGGCAACACATGCTATTAGAACTAAAATCTCGCTATAAAGTTCAAAGCTCACAGGTGACACATGTGATTAGAACAAAAATCACACGAGAAAGTTAATAGCTCATAGGCAACCCATATTGCTAAAACTTAGAACTAAACTATCCCAAGAAAGGTAATAGCTAATGGCCAACACATGCAATTAGAACTTATTTCTTGAGAGAAAGCCCATAGCCGATGGGCGACGCATGTGATAAGAACAAAACCTCACAGAAATTTCATAGCTAATTGTTGAAACATGCGATATGAACTAAAATCTCACAAGAAAGTCCATAGCTCATGGGCGACACATGCGATTGGAACTAAAGTCTCTGGAGAAAGTGCATAGCCCATGGGCGATACATGGGATAAGAACTTGAATCTTACAAGGAAGTTCATGGGCGACACATGTGATAAAAACTTAACTCACACAAAAAGTTCACAGTTCATGGGCGACACATGCGATCAGTCATTTGGTCTGTCCTATGCATGGGCAAACCTCTCTTTAAACCCACATGCACAGCTAGCTAGTGGAGCTAGAAACCTAAAAGTTATCTGAGCCTTCATCTACTTCAATATTTTATGTATGCGAGTAACAAATGCTCTTACGATTCTTCGTGGATGCACAGACTCGTCAGAGCCTTCACTGATCGCCCATATGATAGGTACCAAAATCTCGTGAGCTGGCTCAATAATATTTCATTTGTGCCTGGTGAGTCTGGGAATCCTCTTTAAATAATATTGTACCTCATATATAGACATTGTGGTACATGTACACGCCATTGTTGTTATACATAGGAAGCGCATAAATGTCCGCTTAGTACTTAGTGCAATATCAATAGAAAGTATCTTAATTTGCGATCTCAAACGTCATATATAATTGAAGACATTAATAGATTAATCATGTGTTCAAACATTCCAAAATCAGATTATGCAAAAAAAAAAAACCCAAAGTAAATAAGAATAAAAATATTTGTTTGATAAATCAGGATCTGGCAGGTTTCGAACCCACAGGTAAATGTCTTATAGATGTTCTGGTGAAAACCATTTAGACCCCTCAGCTATTTGGGCTCATTTATCTATAGGATTAACATTCCTTTAAGTCGCAGATTGGTGTTCAAGGGACATCATTTGGTGTTCAAGGGACATTACTTTTCATGATAATTTAGCAAAAACAGTAATATTTGGTCAATTAGCCCACTGGCATTATCACAATGTTTAAGATTAATTCTGTGTAAAATATCTATCTGCAAATAAACAAAGCAATATTCTCCAGAAACTATAGCGATATTTTCTCAAAAAACAAAAACCATACAGGTTTAATATATGTTTTATACATAAACTTGCTTAAGTTGATCATTTTAAGTTTGTTTCCTTTAGGTGTTATGCACCACGAGCCATGTTTTCATGCTAGCTCGTCAACAAGCGGATTCCTCCGATGGAGGATTCGCAAAGTTAGCTCCCTTTTCTTTTTCTTTCATTTTTTTTCTTTTCATTTTTTTTCTTTTTATTTTTTTAATGCTCCATATGGGCTCCCAGGGTTGGTTTGGGCATTGCTATGGGTTGGGGTTTTCAGGTTGGGATCTAGTTCAGGGGTAAAACCTGCCAGTCAGTACTGGTAATCAGGGGTAGATAAGTGGCTTAGGTAACCTATTTATATAATCTTGCAAAACATTTTATTCAAACTACAAAGTCAACTAATATTGCATAATCCAGTTGATGCGAATTCAGAAAAGCTTTGTGAAACTGAGTCAGTCAGTACTGGTGTATTGCAGCATGGTCAAAGATACATTTATGAATTTCTATGGAAGACTTCACTAAGCAGTAAAGGAGAAACCAATATGCACTTAACCAATACTTTTAAGGATGAGCTGACTTCCTCTCTAAAACAATACAGTTTTATGAATTCTTTGCAAATTGCAAAATTTTTAATGCTTTGCATATTATACATTTCATGTGGTTGTACACCATACGTTTTTTCTATAACAGGTACTTTAACAAACAGTAAAGGCCTTGATGAAATGGCACATAGTGCGATATTTCAACAGGGTCCGCACCGTTTGCAATAATGAAAACAATCTTCAAGGATAGAAAATACATCTTTTTATAGAAACTTTGACCAGCAGCCTCTTAAAGTACAAACAGGACAGTTCCATACTTAGTATTCCATTAGAATATAAAGGGTTTATCAAAGAGACTTAAGCGTTCACCAAGGCTCTTCACTCTGACCATAGTTATTATCACACTGCATTTTCACTGGCAACTCATCCACCTACAGAACATATGTAGACTACTAGTAGCACATGCCCCAAACTAGCTGTGCAACAATAGATTGACAGTCACTCCCCGTCCCTTCTTGCAGAAAGTAACAACAGGTTGCTGCTTTTCTTGTTTAGTTCTTGCTTTATATGGATGTCTCTAACTGTCTGTGTGTTTCTGTTATTTCTTCCTCTTGGCGCCATGCAATTGTATGTGGTGTAGCGTTGTGGCGTTTTTGTTAGGCATGTTGTTTTTTTATAAAGCTGTGCTTGTTTTTCTTTCTTTTTTCACAAAAGAAAACATCCGGTTTGGTAGCCCACGAAAGTAGTACCTTTTGAAAAATGTAAATCGCTGTATCTGTGCCCTATATTTAGTGTATGGGTGCTCTTTTAGACTTTAAATTTGCCTGTGACTAAGCATTGGTGTTTGTTAGTTATGCTGATGAAAACAAAGTCATCTTTGTGCGGACTACTTTATTAACTACCATAACAACGACAGACGCTGGTCTGCCTCAAGTTGAAACCCGTAACTGTTCGAACGCTTGATGATGCAAGATCACTTACACTGTGGTATCTTGGGCTAGAACCCGAGATTTTGATGTTTATTGCATATGCGCAAAAGCCGCCTGTAAACGTCCATGCTGGCGTCTCTAGTAGGAATATGTTTAATTGTTATCTGGGTGTTTATCTACATCCATACTTTGTGTGTGCTAGCTGTGAAGGCTATGGCGAGAATGCGCATTTGTGCAGGCTCGCCTGAGCCTTCATTGTTGGGCTATATGATATGTGCCAAAATCTCGTGAGCTTGCCCATTAATATTTCGTTTATGCCTGGTAGGTTTGTGCAAAAGCTCATGAGGGACACATTTGATTGAACTAAATTCTCACAATTAAGCTCATGCCTCATGGTTGAAACATGCAATTTGAAAAGCTCTTGCACATATGCTGTACATGCGTCTAAAACTAAAATTGTATCAGAAAAATCTTAAAGCTCATTGGCAACACATGCATTTGAACTAAAATCTCACGCAAAAAGGTCATAGCGCATTGTTTACACTTGCAATTACCTGTAGAACTACAACCTTACGACCTCATAACCATGAGCATGCGACTAGAACAAAAATATCACAAAAAACTCTAATCTCAAAGACGACCCAGGCAATCAAAACTAAAATCTCATCAGAAAGTGCATAGTTAATTGGCTACACATGGGCATGTAAATAGAAGTTAACCTCAAGTGAAAGTTCATAGCGCATGGGCTACAAATGTCACTAGAACTAAGAACTAAATCTCACAAGAAAGTTCATAGCTCATGGGTTCAACATGCAATTTGAACTAAATTCTCGCGAGAAGGCTCATAGCCCGTGGGCGACACAAGCGATTAGAACTTTTAAATTTTCCAACAAAGTTCAAAGCCCATGGGCGACACAGGCGTTCAAAACTAAAATCTCACGAGAAAGTCCATAGCTCATGGGCGACACATGTGATAGAACTGAAACTTCACCAGAAAGTTCAAAGCTCATGTGCGACACATGCTATTAGAACTAAAAACATAAATAGTTCCTCCCTCATGGGAGATACATGCGATCAGAACTAAATACTCGCGAGAGAGTTCATACGCCCAGGGCGAGGCGACTTATGTGATCAGAACTATTCCTAAGAAAGAGTTAATAGCCCCACGGCAACACATGCTATTAGAACTAAAATCTCGCTATAAAGTTCAAAGCTCACAGGTGACACATGTGATTAGAACAAAAATCACACGAGAAAGTTAATAGCTCATAGGCAACCCATATTGCTAAAACTTAGAACTAAACTATCCCAAGAAAGGTAATAGCTAATGGCCAACACATGCAATTAGAACTTATTTCTTGAGAGAAAGCCCATAGCCGATGGGCGACGCATGTGATAAGAACAAAACCTCACAGAAATTTCATAGCTAATTGTTGAAACATGCGATATGAACTAAAATCTCACAAGAAAGTCCATAGCTCATGGGCGACACATGCGATTGGAACTAAAGTCTCTGGAGAAAGTGCATAGCCCATGGGCGATACATGTGATAAGAACTTGAATCTTACAAGGAAGTTCATGGGCGACACATGTGATAAAAACTTAACTCACACAAAAAGTTCACAGTTCATGGGCGACACATGCGATCAGTCATTTGGTCTGTCCTATGCATGCGCAAACCTCTCTTTAAACCCACATGCACAGCTAGCTAGTGGAGCTAGAAACCTAAAAGTTATCTGAGCCTTCATCTACTTCAATATTTTATGTATGCGAGTAACAAATGCTCTTACGATTCTTCGTGGATGCACAGACTCGTCAGAGCCTTCACTGATCGCCCATATGATAGGTACCAAAATCTCGTGAGCTGGCTCAATAATATTTCATTTGTGCCTGGTGAGTCTGGGAATCCTCTTTAAATAATATTGTACCTCATATATAGACATTGTGGTACATGTACACGCCATTGTTGTTATACATAGGAAGCGCATAAATGTCCGCTTAGTACTTAGTGCAATATCAATAGAAAGTATCTTAATTTGCGATCTCAAACGTCATATATAATTGAAGACATTAATAGATTAATCATGTGTTCAAACATTCCAAAATCAGATTATGCAAAAAAAAAACCCAAAGTAAATAAGAATAAAAATATTTGTTTGATAAATCAGGATCTGGCAGGTTTCGAACCCACAGGTAAATGTCTTATAGATGTTCTGGTGAAAACCATTTAGACCCCTCAGCTATTTGGGCTCATTTATCTATAGGATTAACATTCCTTTAAGTCGCAGATTGGTGTTCAAGGGACATCATTTGGTGTTCAAGGGACATTACTTTTCATGATAATTTAGCAAAAACAGTAATATTTGGTCAATTAGCCCACTGGCATTATCACAATGTTTAAGATTAATTCTGTGTAAAATATCTATCTGCAAATAAACAAAGCAATATTCTCCAGAAACTATAGCGATATTTTCTCAAAAAACAAAAACCATACAGGTTTAATATATGTTTTATACATAAACTTGCTTAAGTTGATCATTTTAAGTTTGTTTCCTTTAGGTGTTATGCACCACGAGCCATGTTTTCATGCTAGCTCGTCAACAAGCGGATTCCTTCGATGGAGGATTCGCAAAGTTAGCTCCCTTTTCTTTTTCTTTCATTTTTTTTCTTTTCATTTTTTTCTTTTTATTTTTTTAATGCTCCATATGGGCTCCCAGGGTTGGTTTGGGCATTGCTATGGTTTGGGGTTTTCAGGTTGGGATCTAGTTCAGGGGTAAAACCTGCCAGTCAGTACTGGTAATCAGGGGTAGATAAGTGGCTTAGGTAACCTATTTATATAATCTTGCAAAACATTTTATTCAAACTACAAAGTCAACTAATATTGCATAATCCAGTTGATGCGAATTCAGAAAAGCTTTGTGAAACTGAGTCAGTCAGTACTGGTGTATTGCAGCATGGTCAAAGATACATTTATGAATTTCTATGGAAGACTTCACTAAACAGTAAAGGAGAAACCAATATGCACTTAACCAATACTTTTAAGGATGAGCTGACTTCCTCTCTAAAACAATACAGTTTTATGAATTCTTTGCAAATTGCAAAATTTTTAATGCTTTGCATATTATACATTTCATGTGGTTGTACACCATACGTTTTTTCTATAACAGGTACTTTAACAAACAGTAAAGGCCTTGATGAAATGGCACATAGTGCGATATTTCAACAGGGTCCGCACCGTTTGCAATAATGAAAACAATCTTCAAGGATAGAAAATACATCTTTTTATAGAAACTTTGACCAGCAGCCTCTTAAAGTACAAACAGGACAGTTCCATACTTAGTATTCCATTAGAATATAAAGGGTTTATCAAAGAGACTTAAGCGTTCACCAAGGCTCTTCACTCTGACCATAGTTATTATCACACTGCATTTTCACTGGCAACTCATCCACCTACAGAACATATGTAGACTACTAGTAGCACATGCCCCAAACTAGCTGTGCAACAATAGATTGACAGTCACTCCCCGTCCCTTCTTGCAGAAAGTAACAACAGGTTGCTGCTTTTCTTGTTTAGTTCTTGCTTTATATGGATGTCTCTAACTGTCTGTGTGTTTCTGTTATTTCTTCCTCTTGGCGCCATGCAATTGTATGTGGTGTAGCGTTGTGGCATTTTTGTTAGGCATGTTGTTTTTTTATAAAGCTGTGCTTGTTTTTCTTTCTTTTTTCACAAAAGAAAACATCCGGTTTGGTAGCCCACGAAAGTAGTACCTTTTGAAAAATGTAAATCGCTGTATCTGTGCCCTATATTTAGTGTATGGGTGCTCTTTTAGACTTTAAATTTGCCTGTGACTAAGCATTGGTGTATGTTAGTTATGCTGATGAAAACAAAGTCATCTTTGTGCGGACTACTTTATTAACTACCATAACAACGACAGACGCTGGTCTGCCTCAAGTTGAAACCCGTAACTGTTCGAACGCTTGATGATGCAAGATCACTTACACTGTGGTATCTTGGGCTAGAACCCGAGATTTTGATGTTTATTGCATATGCGCAAAAGCCGCCTGTAAACGTCCATGCTGGCGTCTCTAGTGGGAATATGTTTAATTGTTATCTGGGTGTTTATCTACATCCATACTTTGTGTGTGCTAGCTGTGAAGGCTATGGCGAGAATGCGCATTTGTGCAGGCTCGCCTGAGCCTTCATTGTTGGGCTATATGATATGTGCCAAAATCTCGTGAGCTTGCCCATTAATATTTCGTTTATGCCTGGTAGGTTTGTGCAAAAGCTCATGAGGGACACATTTGATTGAACTAAATTCTCACAATTAAGCTCATGCCTCATGGTTGAAACATGCAATTTGAAAAGCTCTTGCACATATGCTGTACATGCGTCTAAAACTAAAATTGTATCAGAAAAATCTTAAAGCTCATTGGCAACACATGCATTTGAACTAAAATCTCACGCAAAAAGGTCATAGCGCATTGTTTACACTTGCAATTACCTGTAGAACTACAACCTTACGACCTCATAACCATGAGCATGCGACTAGAACAAAAATATCACAAAAAACTCTAATCTCAAAGACGACCCAGGCAATCAAAACTAAAATCTCATCAGAAAGTGCATAGTTAATTGGCTACACATGGGCATGTAAATAGAAGTTAACCTCAAGTGAAAGTTCATAGCGCATGGGCTACAAATGTCACTAGAACTAAGAACTAAATCTCACAAGAAAGTTCATAGCTCATGGGTTCAACATGCAATTTGAACTAAATTCTCGCGAGAAGGCTCATAGCCCGTGGGCGACACAAGCGATTAGAACTTTTAAATTTTCCAACAAAGTTCAAAGCCCATGGGCGACACAGGCGTTCAAAACTAAAATCTCACGAGAAAGTCCATAGCTCATGGGCGACACATGTGATAGAACTGAAACTTCACCAGAAAGTTCAAAGCTCATGTGCGACACATGCTATTAGAACTAAAAACATAAATAGTTCCTCCCTCATGGGAGATACATGCGATCAGAACTAAATACTCGCGAGAGAGTTCATACGCCCAGGGCGAGGCGACTTATGTGATCAGAACTATTCCTAAGAAAGAGTTAATAGCCCCACGGCAACACATGCTATTAGAACTAAAATCTCGCTATAAAGTTCAAAGCTCACAGGTGACACATGTGATTAGAACAAAAATCACACGAGAAAGTTAATAGCTCATAGGCAACCCATATTGCTAAAACTTAGAACTAAACTATCCCAAGAAAGGTAATAGCTAATGGCCAACACATGCAATTAGAACTTATTTCTTGAGAGAAAGCCCATAGCCGATGGGCGACGCATGTGATAAGAACAAAACCTCACAGAAATTTCATAGCTAATTGTTGAAACATGCGATATGAACTAAAATCTCACAAGAAAGTCCATAGCTCATGGGCGACACATGCGATTGGAACTAAAGTCTCTGGAGAAAGTGCATAGCCCATGGGCGATACATGTGATAAGAACTTGAATCTTACAAGGAAGTTCATGGGCGACACATGTGATAAAAACTTAACTCACACAAAAAGTTCACAGTTCATGGGCGACACATGCGATCAGTCATTTGGTCTGTCCTATGCATGGGCAAACCTCTCTTTAAACCCACATGCACAGCTAGCTAGTGGAGCTAGAAACCTAAAAGTTATCTGAGCCTTCATCTACTTCAATATTTTATGTATGCGAGTAACAAATGCTCTTACGATTCTTCGTGGATGCACAGACTCGTCAGAGCCTTCACTGATCGCCCATATGATAGGTACCAAAATCTCGTGAGCTGGCTCAATAATATTTCATTTGTGCCTGGTGAGTCTGGGAATCCTCTTTAAATAATATTGTACCTCATATATAGACATTGTGGTACATGTACACGCCATTGTTGTTATACATAGGAAGCGCATAAATGTCCGCTTAGTACTTAGTGCAATATCAATAGAAAGTATCTTAATTTGCGATCTCAAACGTCATATATAATTGAAGACATTAATAGATTAATCATGTGTTCAAACATTCCAAAATCAGATTATGCAAAAAAAAAACCCAAAGTAAATAAGAATAAAAATATTTGTTTGATAAATCAGGATCTGGCAGGTTTCGAACCCACAGGTAAATGTCTTATAGATGTTCTGGTGAAAACCATTTAGACCCCTCAGCTATTTGGGCTCATTTATCTATAGGATTAACATTCCTTTAAGTCGCAGATTGGTGTTCAAGGGACATCATTTGGTGTTCAAGGGACATTACTTTTCATGATAATTTAGCAAAAACAGTAATATTTGGTCAATTAGCCCACTGGCATTATCACAATGTTTAAGATTAATTCTGTGTAAAATATCTATCTGCAAATAAACAAAGCAATATTCTCCAGAAACTATAGCGATATTTTCTCAAAAAACAAAAACCATACAGGTTTAATATATGTTTTATACATAAACTTGCTTAAGTTGATCATTTTAAGTTTGTTTCCTTTAGGTGTTATGCACCACGAGCCATGTTTTCATGCTAGCTCGTCAACAAGCGGATTCCTCCGATGGAGGATTCGCAAAGTTAGCTCCCTTTTCTTTTTCTTTCATTTTTTTTCTTTTCATTTTTTTCTTTTTATTTTTTTAATGCTCCATATGGGCTCCCAGGGTTGGTTTGGGCATTGCTATGGGTTGGGGTTTTCAGGTTGGGATCTAGTTCAGGGGTAAAACCTGCCAGTCAGTACTGGCAATCAGGGGTAGATAAGTGGCTTAGGTAACCTATTTATATAATCTTGCAAAACATTTTATTCAAACTACAAAGTCAACTAATATTGCATAATCCAGTTGATGCGAATTCAGAAAAGCTTTGTGAAACTGAGTCAGTCAGTACTGGTGTATTGCAGCATGGTCAAAGATACATTTATGAATTTCTATGGAAGACTTCACTAAGCAGTAAAGGAGAAACCAATATGCACTTAACCAATACTTTTAAGGATGAGCTGACTTCCTCTCTAAAACAATACAGTTTTATGAATTCTTTGCAAATTGCAAAATTTTTAATGCTTTGCATATTATACATTTCATGTGGTTGTACACCATACGTTTTTTCTATAACAGGTACTTTAACAAACAGTAAAGGCCTTGATGAAATGGCACATAGTGCGATATTTCAACAGGGTCCGCACCGTTTGCAATAATGAAAACAATCTTCAAGGATAGAAAATACATCTTTTTATAGAAACTTTGACCAGCAGCCTCTTAAAGTACAAACAGGACAGTTCCATACTTAGTATTCCATTAGAATATAAAGGGTTTATCAAAGAGACTTAAGCGTTCACCAAGGCTCTTCACTCTGACCATAGTTATTATCACACTGCATTTTCACTGGCAACTCATCCACCTACAGAACATATGTAGACTACTAGTAGCACATGCCCCAAACTAGCTGTGCAACAATAGATTGACAGTCACTCCCCGTCCCTTCTTGCAGAAAGTAACAACAGGTTGCTGCTTTTCTTGTTTAGTTCTTGCTTTATATGGATGTCTCTAACTGTCTGTGTGTTTCTGTTATTTCTTCCTCTTGGCGCCATGCAATTGTATGTGGTGTAGCGTTGTGGCATTTTTGTTAGGCATGTTGTTTTTTTATAAAGCTGTGCTTGTTTTTCTTTCTTTTTTCACAAAAGAAAACATCCGGTTTGGTAGCCCACGAAAGTAGTACCTTTTGAAAAATGTAAATCGCAGTATCTGTGCCCTATATTTAGTGTATGGGTGCTCTTTTAGACTTTACCTTTTGCCTGTGACTAAGCATTGGTGTATGTTAGTTATGCTGATGAAAACAAAGTCATCTTTGTGCGGACTACTTTATTAACTACCATAACAACGACAGACGCTGGTCTGCCTCAAGTTGAAACCCGTAACTGTTCGAACGCTTGATGATGCAAGATCACTTACACTGTGGTATCTTGGGCTAGAACCCGAGATTTTGATGTTTATTGCATATGCGCAAAAGCCGCCTGTAAACGTCCATGCTGGCGTCTCTAGTGGGAATATGTTTAATTGTTATCTGGGTGTTTATCTACATCCATACTTTGTGTGTGCTAGCTGTGAAGGCTATGGCGAGAATGC